>CM021101.1:58790645-59001943 GCA_007115665.2 Sequoiadendron giganteum | reverse complement strand
GGAGTGGAAAGAATGTTTTGATCGAGATGTGTAGATTGAAATGAATCATTAGATGTAGAGGATATGATAGAAGAAGGTGATTGAATGGGATCGTTGACTTAGGTGGAAGAATCATGAGGTTCATTTTGAATTAATGGGGATGAAGATAAATGCATGACATGACAAGATTGGTCAATTTTATTTCATGGCTTAGATTTGGGCTTCCCATTGATCCTTTGCAAAAATTCAAAAACATTGAATTTGGATGATGTTGTCTTTGGAGGATAAGAGATCATGTTCATATTTCTGTCAAAGGACTTTTAAGTTGTTCCCCCTTGTATTTCCTTGATTTTCCTTTGGATTGCTCTTATTTGTTGGGTAAGAGTACTAAAATTGTTTAAGGGAGTTTCATTCTTTTTAGGATCCTCTTTAATTTTCTCCATATTGTAGTCAGAGGGAAATTTCTCACCTTGGTTTTCCAATAAAAGAAAGTATCCTTCTTTATTTTTCTCTAAGATCTTTTCCATAGCTAAGAGAAATTATGGATCTTGTTTAGCTTCTTGAAGCATTTCATCAGTTATTTCGTCATTTAAACTATTTCCATGAAGCCTATGAACAAGATTTTTTTTCCCTATCACCCATGTTGTAAAGTGGACCTCTTCTTTCATCTTCTTGTTTATTTTCAGGACCTTTTGGAAATAGGCATATGTTTACACCAAATTTCAACTAACTTTGACCACAAAATGAGAGAGTGCAATTTGTGGGATTTCTTAGTCAGAATAGAATCAGAATTCTATTGATATGACTAAAGAAATTTCTAATTTTTAGCTCGTGTCTCCATAGTTGGAAGGATGATGATCCTGTTGTGGGAATTAAACTAGAAATTAGAAATAAAGGTGATGTTGCACTTTGTGATGTTTTGATCTTAGTTTGTGAAAATAAGGATTTTGCAAAAGCCTAATGTTTCCAAGTTTGTCTCTATTGTTGATTTCCAATCCCTTAACATAAATTTCACGGTTTGATTTTCCAAATTCTTGTGTTTTCTAGATGATCTTATCTGAATTAATGTTTTGAAAATACAACATGAAATAGGAAGACAATTATTTTTAAAGACATATAATCTAAAACATTGAGTGTATGTTCAAGGATCGATCATGACCCTTTTTGATTTTTAGTGGTATTTGAACAAGAAAACACTTCAAGAAGATTCACTCTTAATGGTAAAAGGGTCATCATAACAATCATAGCCCACATCTTAGAATTGCATCAACTCACACAGCCATGTCACCCCCTAGAGGACGCTCATGTTTTTGTTTTTTCCAGGTGCATGCTCAAGGTTAGATTTATTGATACCTTGAGCAAATAGTCCTTGGAAATTATATGGTGAGTATCTTGGGGGCAGATTCTTCCCTCCCCTTGCACTATAAGTATTATGATGTTTGGATACTAACATGGCTGGATTCTACACTATGGTTCATAGAAAAGATATCTTTTCGGTGTGGAAATAGATAACATCCCTCAGGAGACCTCCCAATCTTTAGAACAAAAATTTTGGGGATGGTTATCTTGCTCACTTCCATTGAATATGGGTTTCCCCAAAATTCACTTTTGATTAGAGTGGGTTGGAAAATCTGGCTTTGGTTGTTCCCACTAAGGTCGTTCCTATAGGGTGAGTACTTTTTCCCACTACGACAGGCCTTCTAAAGGATTTAATAAAACATGAAATGCAAGAAATGAAAAGGTAAGTCTAGTGTTTTGGTCACCTAGTAAAGGGGAGAGCATAAACCTATTACCCAAAAATCACAACAAACAAGTGGTTCATTTTAAAATCCAAATGACAATTTTCTACACTAAGTGAAGATGTTGCTTCACAAAAAGAATGGGATTCATTTTAATCAAGATAAAATAACATTTGGTGACTATCCTAGGATAGGTTAATTCCAAATTTAAGTCTCTATCCTAGGATTGGTTCATTTTAATCCCCATACATCAATAAAACCACTAGTCGCGGTCGCGTCGGATCCAGACAACAATTTAAGAATGAGATTATAATTGTTCCCAAAGTGTTAAAAAACACTTGTTACAATCATGTGATAATGATTTTTCTTTCATTTTCATGCTCCATGATCCTTTAAAACCTGCAACACAAGTTCTAAATGTTATATTGAATCAAGAAACAAGAAGATATGAGGTTTAGATAAATCATTAAGCATAAAAATCTTAAAATTTAGACAAAGTTTCATTGTGGTTTGACATTAAGTGAGAATTTGAAAATTTTAACTTTGTCAAAGTTTATAAACACCTACACCATTCTAAGATAGCTTATGAAATTCTACCCCATTTCAAAAAACAAATTTATGAAAATGACCAAAATATGACCAAGATATGGTCATTTTAAGATTGACTATAAAAGCGCTAAAACACTTCATCAATGTGCTAAATCACAAATGCACTACTTTATCCATGGATGCGCTAAAACAGATGTTAAATGCACTATTTCATCAAAGTGCTAATCTATCAAGCCAATGAGCTAATCTGTTAAGTCTATGTGCTAAACTAATCTATACGTTATTTGAACAATGGATGCATCATTTTATTAGGTCCTATGTGCCATTCTAGGGGATGCGCTAATCTATCCGTTTATGCGCTAATATAAGAGTCTATGTGCTAAAGTAGAATTTCATTTGCCAGTTTCAATGTGCTAAACTAACTAGTATATGGGCTATTCTAAGACTCGTATACGCTAAAGAAGTAAAACCAAAAAGAAAAAAAATGAAAAAAACATAAAAAATTTGCTTAAAAATTACAAAGGAAGATTAAGTCATCTTACCGAAGGTCCATACATTGCTGGTCTTTGATGACGTCGGGCTTGCTCGAATCAATGGTGCTCATAATGCATTGACATCTTAGAAATCTCTCTCAGAGCTCTGAAAACTAAAAAAGGTTACTATTCAAATGACAATGATTTTTCACCTTTTCCACCTTTTAAGGGGGTAAAAAAGCAAGGTTATTTTCATTTTTACTATGCAATGCGCTATTTCGAGAGATAAATCAACATTTTCTCTCCAAAAATCATCAAAATTCTTTCAATCATCATCATCATCATTGAAATCATGTGATTTATCTCTCGAGGGGGCATATTGCATCATTAGTAAATTTTCAAAGCTAGGGGAAAAATTCTTTGAGGCAATGCGTAAAACACATCCCTTCAAAGAGGGGAAAAATGTACACATCTAAAAATGGTCATAGTTAATCAAACCTGTTAATTAATTAAATATGATTTATTTAATTAATAATCTTCTAAATTCATCTACATATAAATAAATTTAATTATTTATTTATTGTTCACTTTCTAAATTCTTCTAATTTAATTAAATAAATAAGTTTATTTAATTATTGTCATTTCTAAATTCCTCTTAATTAATTAAATAAATTTTACAATTTATTTATATTGATTATCATAAGTTTGAGAATTTAATTAATATTTCTTCCTCATATTTAATTAAATATTTCTAATATTTAATTAAAGCACTTTCTAAATTCTTCACCTCAAATTCAATTAAATATTTTAAATATTTAATTACTTTCTTTTTTCATCTCTCACACATAATTAAATATTAGTTATTTAATTGTGGAAGCTTTTAAATTCATTGTCACATGTAATTAAATAAATTTATTTATTTAATTAGCAATTATCCTCAACTTTCAACCAATTTTCATAAATGAGGTGACAAATGGCAATTGGTTTCCATTTTTGAATGAGGATGGTTTTGTGGGTTGAAAACATTCTTCCACTTTCCTCTCAACCTTCCATCTTTCTCTCAACTTCTCAATCTCTCACCGTTCATCTTAACAGGTTTGAATTTCAACCATTGATCTCCGCCAACTAGATTTTTACCTCCAAAAATCTATAAATACAACCATCTAGTAAGTAGATTTCATCCTATATTTCATATGTAGTTACTATAGTTGCATTCAAATAAGAATTTAAAGCATTTCAAGTTCATAGTATCTTAGTTTTCAATTTCATAGTTTAAATCATATAGCAATAAACATGCATGTTGCATAACATCTCATTCTCCCAAGCTGTCATTTCAACAAGTTGTTGCTTACACAACTGAGAGCCAGTAACTTTAATCAAATCCTTGGAGATAGAGGACAATGGGATGCATTTGAAGGAGCTATTGTTATTAGAGTTTTCTTTGTCTTTCTAAATCAGTTTCTTTCAATTTAATGTTTTATTGGTGTGTTAGTTTATCTTCCTAATTAGTACACTGATTCTAACAACACACTTTACATGCAATAAATTTGGTCATAGAGCTAATGAGTGCATAAGTCAAATGATGAATGGTTAGAACAATGGTAGAATGATTAAATCATTTAAAGGCTATTTTTATACATGCTATGGATTTGGGAATAAATCTAATTGATGTAGATCTAAAATGAATGAAAGGAATATTTGTTAGAAGAATGTCATATGTTATAGTTACAATAGGCTTGGAAACATTTCTAAGTTTTGTAGAAGCATAAATATGAAGAATTATAATCTAGTAAAGAGGAATGAACTAGTCCAAAAGATTAATCCCATAGAAACAAAGAAGGATATGGATAATATTTGGAGAAAGAAGGAAGAGACAAAAGTTAAGGATGAACTCGTACCACCATTCAATGTAGAATTTTCCTTTAGAAACTAAGTTGAGAGCTTTGGATCAGAGGGAGCTTTAACAAAAATCTTTTGTCCCTTACCAAAAAATTAATGGAGAATTTGAAGCAAGCAAAGGAGAAGTATGTGTTTACTTTTCAACTTCCTAAAGCAACTTCCTAGAACTCAAAGTGTGACATGGCTGAAATGTAGACCCATTGCTCATTAAATCATAGACTATATGAGTGGACTTGGTGATGTGGAAGCACAAGATGAGCCACTTTCTTTTTTTTTGTAGTTTTTAGAAGAGGATGCATGAAAGGGACATAATCACTAGAAAAATATCAAAATCATATCACTTTCCTAGTATTAATAGATGAGTGTATAATGGAAGTAGTAGAACCAGGGATAGTGTGGATTCTAGCCTTGGGATATGAAATCAATGAACAAGAAATTAGTAGTTTATTCAATATTTTATTCAGGATTCCAAAAGATACAAATAAGACAAGGTATGGAACCTATGAAGAAAAGTCTTTGGAGGTGCACATGGAACATATGAAACCAATAATGAAGAAAAAAGGTTGAGAAGATGGTTGACAAGTATGTGGAGGAAATGGGACTCTCAAGGAAACATGTTTAGTATGCAAGAGAAAAGGCTAAGGGATAATCAAGTGTTACAAAAGGTTTAGGAAGCATAAGAAGAATTAGTAGGATAGCTACCATCCCTCTTGCTATCCAAAAGTCTTCAGGGACTATTCCCTCTATTAGGGAAAAGAGGAAAACCATTGCTAGGAATTTGGTTAAGGAGAAACCCTCTCTAGTTGTGTAGACTACAAGAGTTGAGAAGAAGAAAACCACTACAACATCACCACTTGAAACTCTTTCCAAGAAGAGTCAAAATAAAAATTCTTTTAGAATAAGTGTGAATGTAGAAGAAGAAGAGGAGGAGGAATAATTACCACATTTGGTCTATAAAAGGAGAAGTGAAGCTTCAAAAGGTGAAGATAGTGTCAAAAGAAAGTGATTTGATGTTATTGGCATAGATAAAAAAGAAGACATAGAAGAAGAAAAGAAAATAAAATTAGTTCACATGAGAAAGAAGAAGAAACAAGCCACAAAGAATATGTCATCAAAGAAGAAGAGAACACAAAAAATCTACAAGAAAACTCGAAATGAGAGAAAAGAGAAAAAAAAAAAAAGTCGATAAGACCTCACTCTCTGATGAAATTAGAAGCATTGTCCAATAAATTTTTGAAGCATAAGATGTTAGGGGAGACAACAACTCTATAAAGTGAAGTAAATGAGGTGGAAAATTCCACCATTGTTGAGGCTATAATTAAGTAAATCATTGTCTTAGAAGTTGATATGAAAAATATTGAAAATAAAATTTCTATAGAACTTTGGAATGTATTGGTGAAGAGAAGGCAAGAAGTAATTGAAGAAGATGCAAAGATAAAGGAATATGTATTGGAGAAATTTGGTGCTTCTATGGCTGAGGAAAATAGATCCACACTGGCTAAGTTATACTCCACAAAATTCAAAGTGAAGAAAAGGGTATCTACCCTTATGGGTAGAGACAAGAATGAATTTGAGAAGCTAGAGAAGGAGACAGTTGATAAAATTTATGACATTGCACTTGTTGCAAGTATGGATGTGTTTGGTGGTGTTTTAATTAATGTTGTCATTGATGTCAACACAATTTAGGTTGTTTATAGGTGGTACATGTATAGTTGAGATACTGTTGAAGTGTTGAGATTACATGGAACTATATTTATGATGTTCCAGATGTGTTGATGCCAAGTGCTTTTGAGAAAATTAATAAATAATGAAGATAGTGTTGGATGTGTGTTCTAAGTGTGCTCCAGTAAGTTTCTCTGCATTTTTTCTATTTTGATCCTATGCCTATGCAGATCTTTAGTATTTCTTATGGGCTTCAATGGATAATATATCCCGATTTTTTGCTTCTGGGTTGATGGAGAGTGAAAGATGTGTTCATTGGTGTGTGAACTAGTTTGGAAAAACTATTTTTCTATGGACTAGGAGAGGATTTTTTTCTCTATACTCTTCTACTTGTTTGTCTCAGATCTTGCAGATCTAGAAGAAGATTAATATTGATGTTCTCTATGTTATGGAAAATGTGTTCATGGGTTGGTGCTCCGAAAGGCTTGTTCTAGAGCTATTGTGTGTGTCTGCTCGATCTAGGTGGACTATTGAAGATTTTCTTGTGGATGAAGATTTTTTTAGTTGTTGTGGATGTATCTAAAGGTTTCTAAGAGGTGTTCTAGTGACTGGTAAAGTGTGTTTGGTGATCCATGCGAGATCATCTTGTTGTAGATGCACATACTTCAAAGTTTATTGGTGTCTTCATTAGGTATGTTCGACCTGGTGTTTACATGTTACATATAGAATATGCATGGATTAAGGAAGCATTTAATTGATCCAAGATTTTTTTTGGGTCTTAATTAAATTTTTAATTGGCACACTCTCATTCTTTTCCACCATGGGAATGTTGAGTAGTCCACCTAATTTGAATTTGTAAAATGAAGGATATATAGTTGACCTTGGAAAAAGTTTCTAAGGTTGAAGATGGCATAAAATCAAGTCAAGATGTTGTGAATTGGAAGGATGAATGTGAAGTGTGTGAAAAAGTATGAAAAGAAGAGTGTGCAAGAGAAGATCAAAGCAACAATACTTTAATGTATTATATTCCTTAAAGTAGTGAGCTGATGGTGTCTGCAATCCTTTGATCAAGATGTGAATGTGTGGAACCTATTATGGTGGATATTTATTTATCTTTTGTCTGTAGGGAGTGAGCCTCCTTCTAGATAGTGATTCCTATATGTAGGCAATGAGCCTTTGTATCTTGACAGTGAGTCCTTTCTAGGTAGTGAGCCTTTGTATCCAATATTGCATTACTACTATATTGTGAGTTAATCCTCACTCTGGTTTTTCCCTCATTGGGTTTTCCATGTATATTTGGTGTCTCTAGTTTTTGCTTTTTGTTATCTACATTTTATGTTTATACTTAATAATAGATTAGGTTAAAGTTGAATTGATCAAGGTTATATATAAATGTAATTTGGTACAACTAGTTCACCCACCCCTCTTAGTTGTCTTGTACATTTCAACAATTTGTATTAGAGCTTTGATTCCTTGGAGAAGAGATTAAATACTTGAAGTAGATCAAATGGTGCACAAGTTGCAAATCGCTATATTTGATGGAGCTGATTACAGTGACTAGAAAGTGTAGATGAGAGGTTACTTGATCTCTCTTGATTTCAAGACTTGGAAAAAAATTGAAACAAAATATGTTGAACTAGCTAGTGGACCTTCTTCTATAGATGACATTTCTACCTATGAGGAGAATGAAAAGGCAATGTATTCTATCTTCAGTGCTTTATCCAAAACTAAACAGACAAAATTTATTTCTTTAGGAATTGCTTATGAAGTATGGGAAAAGTTGAAAGATATCTATGAAGGAAATGATAGAGTAAAATTATCAAGGAAGCTAACAACAAAGCACAAATATGAGAACTTGATAATGGAAGAAGGTGAATACATTGCAAGCTATTATCAAAGTGTTGAACTTGCAAAAAATGAAATAAAAAATCAAGGTGGTACCATGGCAGATGAAGATGTAATTGAGAAGATCTTGATTACCTTACTAGAGAATTATAGTGACAAAGTATCTGCTATTGAATAATCATATGATCCAAATAAATTTACTAAAGAGTAGCTATTTGGCACCTTGATTGCATTTGAGATGAGGAACTTTGGAAGAGAAAAGTAGAAAGTTGAAACAACCTTTAAAGAAACTAATATAGAAGGTGATTCAGATAGTGATGGTGCAGATGAGTTGGAAGCAAAATTTACAAGGAGATTGAAGAAAGGTACTGGTAAGTACAAAGGTATGCTACCTTTTAAATGTTTTAGTTGTTGAAATATTAGTAACTATGCCTCAATATATCCAAATAGAGCTACACACAAGAATAACATAGATAATAATAATAATAATAAAGAGAAAAAGGACATAAAGTTCAAGAAATTGTATTAAGTTAGAGAAGATGCAAGAATTTTTGATGATGAGTCAAATTTTGAGGATGATAAAGATGAATGCCTGTTTCTAGCCTTCAAAAGTAAATATGTGTCTGCTAACCATCAAAGATGTGCAAAGAAATATGGTCCGAAGAATAAGAAGGATGAGATGGAAGGTACTCTGGTTACTACCTTTCATGCTAGATAGGATGAAGACTACTGGGTAATTAACAATGGATGTTCAAATCATATGACCAGATACAATGGAATGTATTGGTGAAGATGGAGGATTCGTTATGTTTGGAGATGATTCTAGTGCTAAGGTTGTTTAGATGACTGAAAGAGTACAAGTGGTGGGGCAATCTTTCTTGGAGAAAGATTGGTCTCATGGATAAGCAAGAAACAAGATTCAATCTCTTTGTCCATTCTAGAAGCTGAGTATATTGTGCAACATCCTACTATACATAAGTACTTTGGATGAAGCAAACATTGGAGGATATATGTGTGATATGTGATGAGCCTATCCCTATATTTTGTGAAAATACAAGTGAAATAAACATTTCAAAGAGTCCATTGATGCATTCTAGGACAAATCATATATCTATCAGATATCATTTCTTGAGGGAGAAGGTATTGATGAATGAATTCGGGCTTGAATATGTGTCTACTAAGAAAAAAATTGTTGACATATTCACTAAGGCTCTTCCAAAGGATACTTTTGAGTATCTTAGGGGGAAGTTAGGGGTTATTTCCCATCCTTCCTTAAACTAGGTGCACATGGAGGTGCATCAGTCTAGTGAATCTATAAATTCTTCATTGTTCTAGACTAATGATTGAGGTCTACTACTTAGGGGGAGTAGAGAGTATCATTGTTGTAGTATGAGATGTTGGTGCAATCATAAGGGGGAGTGATCAAAGCTTTATATGGAAGAAATTTCACGCAAACTTTTCTTTTCCATTGATGTCAAAGGGGGAGAGAGTGTCATGTGAAAAAGCCTATTTATATTTGAGGAGAGAGTGTCATCCTAGAAGGAGAAAAAAGTAGGCTTGTGTAAGTTATCTAATATGGAAAAGAAAGAGAGAGTGTATGTTATTTTTGATGAATTTTCACATCATGTGTTGCCATCAATGACAAAGGGGGAGATTGTTGCAAGTATGGATGTGTTTTGTGGTGTTGTCATTATGGTTTTCATTGATGTCAACATAGTTCAAGTTGTTTGTAGGTGGGACTTGTATAGTTGAGATACTGTAGAAGTGTTGAGAGTACATGGAGCTATATTTATGATGTTGCAGATATGTTGATGCCAAGTGCTTTTGAGAAAGTTAATAAATAATGAAGACAATTTTGGGTGTGTGTTTTGAGTGTGCTCTGGTAATGTTCTCTTCATTTATTCTATATTGATCCTATGCCTATATAGATCTATAGTATTTCTTATGGGCTTCAATGGATAATATATCCTGATTTTTAGCTTATGGGTTCATGGAGAGTGAAAGATGTGTTCACCAATGTGTGAACCGGTTTGGAAAATCTATTTTTTTGTGTACTAGGAGAGATGTATTTGCTCTGTACTCTTCTATTTGTTTTTCTTAGACCTTGTGGATCTACAAGAAGATTAATATTGATGTTCTCTATGTTATATAAAATGTCTTCATGGGTTGGTGCACTTGAAGGCTTGTTCCAGAGCTATTTTGTGTGTCTGCTCGATCTAGGTGGATTGTTGAAGAGTGTTCTATGTATGAAGATTGTTGTAGTTGCTACAAATGTATCTAAAGGTTTCTAAGAGGTGTTCTAGTGTCTGGTGAATCATGTTGGGTGACCCATGTGTGATCATCTTGCTATAGATGTGCATACGTCAAATTTTATTGGTGTCTTCATTAGGTTTGGTTGACTTGGCGTTTACATGTTACATAAATAATATGCATCGATTAATGAATCACATGATTGATCCAAGATATTTTTTGGGTCCTAATTATATGTGTAATTGGTCCACTCTCATTATTATCCACTATGAAAATATTGAGTAACCAACCTAATTCAAATTTGTAAAATGAAGGATGTGTAGCCGACCTTCGTAAATTTTCTAAGGTTAAAGATGGTATAAAAGCATGTCAAGATGTTGCAAATTTGAAGTGTGAATGTGAAGTGTGAGAACAAGCGTGAAAAGAAGAGTGTGCAAGAGCAAATCAAAGCAACAATACTTTGATGTGCTAGATTCCTGAAAGCAGTGAGTTGATGGTGTTTGCAATCCTTTGATCAAGCTATGAATGTGTGGAATATATTGTGGTGGATCTTTATTTATATTTTATCTATAGGCAGTGGGCCTCCTTCTGGACAGTGAGTCTTATATGTAGGTAATGAAATTTTGTATCTAGATAGTGAGTCCTTTCTAGGCAGGGACCCCTCTGGCAGTGAGCCTTTGTATTTGGTATTGCATTACTACTATATTGTGAGTTAATCCTCACTATAGTTTTTTACTCATTAGGTTTTCCATGTACATTTGGTATCTCTTGTATTTTATTTCTATTATTGGCATTTCATGTTTATACTTAATAATAGATTAAGTTAAAGTGGAATTGATCAAGGTAAGAAGTAAAAGTAATTTGGTACAACTGATTCACCCCCCTCTTAATTGTCTTGTGAATTTCAATAGCACTTAATTATGGTATGATTTCAGATAACACTTCTCTAGAAGTTACTACAAGTGAAGAAGCTCAAAAAAATTATTCTTAATATGAGGATGTAGTAGAAGAAGAATATATTTAGGATAATGTCTATTTGGTAATAGAATAATTGGCAGAAAAAGATGAGTAAGTGGAGAATTTTTTTGAAGGAGTGTGTATCAAAGGAGAAGAAACAACAAATTAAGATAGTTTTATTCATCTTTTACACGAAGAAAATGTAAAATTTCTCAAGAAAAACCAAACCAAACTATAGAAGGAGAAAATGTGAATGAAGATGCTAAAGAGGAAACTAGTGATGCAAAGAAGGAAGATGAACAAGATAATATTGAGAGGGGAGATGAATATAAGGAAGAAGATAGCTTTGAAAATTCAAGAACAAAGGAAGAAACAAATGTAGTCTCTAGAATGGGCAAGGAAAAGGAAGTGGAAGAGAAATTTGAAAAGACTACAAATACTTTTTGTGAATCCTCTAGCTCCTCCCATGATTCCTTGAAGAACATACTAAGCATGCAACTCAAGTTCCAACCTATTGTTTCTTCACAATTGCTACAATTACCAATGCACCAAGGAAATATAGATCTATACAAGATTTCTCTCCTCCAAAAGATATAATTGGGAGATGTATTTCATGCTTCTTCCTGGAAGGAGATTATTGAAATGCATCAAAAGAGTAAAAAGATTATGGAAGAATCAATAAAGGAATTGCAAGTGGCCATACTTGGTACCACCATTTACACATCAATTTATAGTATGGAAAACCTAAACCTTTTAATTGATTATTTTAAAAGGAATATGCCTTTGGTCTAAGAGGTGAAGTAGAAAAATAAACTGAAAAGAAAATGAATGATAAAAAGATGATGGAAATCACTGTGAAATATGCTAGATTGCACATAAAAAAGTTTCAAGAGAACTTGAAGGATGCATAGATTTGTGTAGATGAGGCAAAGTCTCTTTACCAATATGGCATGAAGTGGCCCAAATCCATATATAACATCATAAATGAGATGGAAACCATTGAGTCCCAAATCAATAGAGCCTCCAATACCTATGATTCAACACTTGATCTAGTTGGTAACACATGGAATATAATGAGGTTTTTCATAATTTCTTCTAGCTACACACATAAAGGGAGAACATTATTTTGCAATTTGGAGAGATAAGGGACTTGGTGAATGAAAATTATTCATTTTCCTCCAATTCCCTTTTAATTGCTACTAAATTTACAAAGATGAATCATAGACCTAGAACTCTAGAGGAGGTAGAAGAGTTTTGAACACATGGGATATTAAGAGGGGGATGAATCCATATACAATTAAGGAATCAACACATATCATAACACATAAATGTTGACATTTTAATGTGGAGAACCTAAAATGGGAAAAACCACAATGAGGATTAACTCAAAATATATTATAACTGGTTATAAGATATTACAGGGGCTCACTTCTAGGATACACTATCCTTATAAGGCTCACAACATGAAATTATTACAAAATAGAAAGTGTCCCACTGCCAAAATGTGAGCTGATAAAAAATGAACCTTCCTTGTGTTGAATTTAGTTCCTTTGAAGCTATAATTTAAAAAATATAACTCTACTTTGTAATGAATCTACAATTATTCAGATTTTACACATACATCTCTTATCTCATGCTACTCATCATACCCTTTCACTCTAAAAAAATTTATGCATTTATACCCAATACATCCGCATACACTAATTAGGTTGGCCTAATTAAGTGTACCTCTATTTTAATTCAAAACTATCTTTGTTGATTTCATATTTGAATCAAGATTCATCCTCGTGCTCACCCAAATATGAAACACTCTATATAGGCTAGAATGAACCAAAATTGGATCACCATAACCTCTATAGATCATTCTTAATAAAAGAAATGGATTAGATCAACCCAAAAGTAGACTTAATCACAAAATAACCCAACTGAGAAATTACTGATGAACCATATGAACACAAAATCATGTGCCATGTGGAATATAGAACATAATGAAACCTATACATAATATAAAGAAATTGTAAATATTGATTCCAAGCATTAGAGAAATGTGGACCAGATTACACATATCTATTTCACTAAATAGTGAAATAATATAGTGCCAAACTTCTATCATTTGCAACTCTCAACTTGTACATCCAAAAAATTTGGGAACTTGATCTTAGATGAACATAATAGCTAGGAACAACATATTAAAACCATGCATGCTGATCTTACCAAATGTGAAATTGCAGACCAAACTACAAGATTAGAGTGACTTCAATTTGAAGACTAGAGTAGATAGATTGTTAACTAGAGAATGTTGGCATCAATGACAACACATAAAATGAGTTCCTTCTTCATTCTTCCAAAAATCTCCCCCTTTTTCATTGATGAAAACATGCTCCAAGAAAACTTAAAACATCATTTTCACAAACAATCATCATCTCCCCCTTAACCTTTTCTATCTCACCCTTTGACATCAAGAACAAAGTGTGTGCAAGCAAAAAATTGATACATATATACAAAAAAAAATTGAAGTGATCTAACTCCCCCTAAGAGATTTATCTAAGAAAAATGACACACCCTTATGTATAGAAGAGTATGCAAGTGAAGAATAGATTAACCAAAGGAGTAGGCCTTTTCAAGCTCCTTGAGAATTGCTTCCCAAGTAGGCTTTCCTTCATCCCAAGTCTTCTTGGCCACTGTAAGTAATTTGTACATTGAGTCCAACTCAAAAAATATTCCTCTACTTCTTTTGGAGTGGTGGGATGTAGATTTATTTTTGAAAATTTCTCAGCATCTACTAGAGCACGTAACATCAAAATGTGCTTGGCTTTCACCAAGTCCCCAAGCTAACCAAATCTTCTTATTATGTCTCCTTTCTACTTTTGCAATGTGAAACTTATTTTGTAAGTATGTGATGGAAGTCCATGAGGTATAATCTCTATCATGGGCTGGGTCATAGGCTCTGATGGCTTTGGTTATTTGTGACTCAATATAATCCATTGAATCCTTAATTCCTTGGATAGCATCTGGCCATCTCATACAATACAAAAACAAATTTTTAGCTTCCTCTTCACATTCTTGCACATCACTTATACACTTTCTCACTTTTTCATACAAAAATGTGAATTTATCCTGTAGATCAAGTAACCTCTTTTCTTCAATTCTCGTTTTTGTCTCTTTTTTAGTCTACACTTTAAGACTGGAGGTGCATTCTTTTAGAGAATCAACTAGAATTTTCAAAATTTTAATAGGAGAAAGAGATTCATCAATAAATGTATCAGGGGTAGCTTCATGTAGGGTTTTTATTGCATCATTGATCAATTCCATTCCATTTGGGTGTGTATCTAGAATTAATTTCCTTCTGGAGGTAAGGAAGGCATATCTTGGCTCCAATCTTTGAACTGGTGGAATATTTTTTGAGATCCACACTACCTTGGCATATTGGAAGTTGTAGAAACTAGGGAGGATAAGTCGGTGGGAATATATTTTTTTTTAAAAGACCCTTGAGTGGTATGCCAAAGGATTCCTTGGAGGACTTTATTTGTTCCATGGTCTTTTGAGACACTTCTTCATTCTTTCCAACTTTAGACTCATCTTTTCTCTCTTCTTTCTCTTCTTCACTAGAGGGTTCTTTCTTTTCCTCATCTTTGTTTTCATCCTCCTTTTTCTCCTCATCATATTTCTTATAATTAAATTATTATTTCTCTCCTTTCCCTTATTCTTGTGTTCCTTCTTCCTATTTTTCAGAATGATCTCCATCATCAACATCATTCTTATTTTCTTTCTCTTGCTCTATATTCTAGGTTTCATCTACATTGGTGGGAATTTCAGTGTCTTTTGAAGGAGAAGAATTATTTGGAGAGGCATGTGTATCATCAACTAGTTTTCCTAAGAAATCCAAATATGGAGTCTCTTTTACAAAATAAATATTTACTTCAATAGCTTCTTTGAAAGAAAGTAAGTTGGTAGAAATACCTTTGTCTTTTCCAAGCTCCATAACTTGAGTTGTATCAAATGATGAACTGACAGTCATCCCAATTTTATGTGCCATATCTTTCACTCTATTAAGGGTTTGCAGTTTAAGATTTTTTGTGTTGTCCTTTTCTTTGGTGATAAGAATGGTAATTATTTGCTTGAACCTGAACTACTTAGTGTATTCTTCCAGTATAATAGTTTTATAATGTTTAGAACCCCATTCAAGCCATCAAATTTTATCTTATCTTCTATATGAAAAACTTCATTCCTTCATTTTACCAAGGCTTTCCATACTACTTTAATCACCTTCTTCTTCATGTTTATCTATAATTTCTTCAAAAATGATCATATATGAAATAAAGGAATTTATGATAGTTTCCTTATCTTCTTTATTGGCTTCATCATACAATTTTTTGGTTGCTAATAAATCATCATATTATACCATTTTGTTCACCAAAGGTTCCATTTGTAAGGGTAAGTGGGCTCTTATGAGAGGAGACTCTGAAATTTCCTTTCCTGGTATGGATGTGCTTTCATTTTTTCTCTTTTCCATTTTTTGTCAGACTTCTTGTGCAAATGTATTGTGTAGGCTTCTTTATGCTTTTCTATCTCATCTTTAGAGGTATCCACAATATTTCCCTTAGCTTTCTTGAGTTCAGTACTAGCCTCTTGTGAGGCACATTCATCACTTCTTTTTCTTTTTCTTGACAACTATTCTTCTTCTTCCAAACCAAGTTCAATTTCCTCTTCCATAGTATCACTTATGTTCTTTTATCTTATTTATTTTTCATTTTTATCTTTTTCTTATGGAGGTATTAGGAGGTGCTACCGAAGGTACATCTTTCCTCTTTGAGGTTTAGAGGGTGCAAACACATTAACTGATGCTAAAGCACTAGGATCCACTTTTTTCTTTGATTTGCAAGGTTTAGAGATCTCACCAACAACTTTGGACCTCTTCTCTATTGCGACTTCCCTCAACCTGTCAACATCATCTTTTGAAAGTTCATGCAACCTAAAGAATTGTTCAACCTGCTTGTTTACTTTTTAGCTCTTTTAGTTGTTGATGTTTCCATAAGTACTTTAGCTGATTTATCTTCATATGTGTCATTTCTAGGAAGGGAAAGGTCCTTAAGACCATTTCAACCCCAAATTCCACTCTAAAGGCCTCTGAAAACATGATTTACTAGAACATAGAAAGAATTGAAAAATTTTGAAAAATTTTAATTTCATTTTTTCTTAGTTCTAGTTATTTTAAAAGTGTTTTAACACTTATGGGACAATTATAACCCATCATATGCTACTTTTCTTTATTTTTTAGGTCAATTATATTTCATTTGGGTATAAAATTAACCTTTTTCTTCAAAAAAATTCAAGTTGGCTAAAAATTGAGCATACAAACTTACTAGTCATTTGTATTTGGTTAAAATTGAACAAGACAACTTAACCTCTAGTTTGGTGCCTAAAAATAATTCATCTTTTCTTTGAGGGTTTAAAATGAACAATTGTGTTATTTATGTGATCTTTCTTGTGTAGAATTTGAATTGTGTATCCACTCCTCTTGCACTTTGTGTGATCTTGGGTGAAGAGAAAAACTTAAAAGGATACAAATATTTCATGCTTTGAGTCATGTTTAAGAGAATAATTTTATGATCTACACATCCTACAAAGGAAAACTCATAAAATATTGTTTAAGGATATTTCAGCGAGCTATATAAAAACTATCCTGAGGCATCAATGAACTAAACCTAATCCCATGCCTTAAATTGAAAGGGAATGGTTGAAGAGCCTTAAGGGGCTAGTGGCCAGTATTGAAATGATAGGTGTCCCCAGATGTCATTAAAATCCTTGTTTAAATAGTAACTTACCAGTCCATCTAATGAGTGTATCAAAGTTGTGCATTGGAACTTAGTTTCCAAGAAGTTACTTGTGATTTTTGATATTGGTTAGGATTTTATAGGTGAAGACTTCATTCTTAATATACCTTTACACTCTTTCCTTGGTTGCATGTAAATTCATCTCTTATGCTATGAAGGGCATGAGGCAAGCCCACCAAGAAACACGTACCCACTTGAGCTAGGAATGTTATATTTCTTGTGATTTGGTCAAAATACATTGCTTTCTTCCAAAAAATTTGAAAACAAACATTAAACAAGCATCAATATTTAAAACCCGTTGATTTTGTGTGAATACCTTTGACGAGTCCAAATATTGCTGCTTGTTCTTAAGGATATTTTGTTTTTTGAAAACAATATCTTTAGAGACTTCTAAATATTTGACTCACATCTCAATTCACAGAACTCAAAGTCAAGAAAGGAAACTATGGCCTTAGTTTCTTGATTTTCACATAATGGATTTTGTGGAATGAAGGTTGCATAAGTCATAAACATTTTATTTTAAAAACCTAATCAAGAAATTACATGTGGTAAAATCAACTCAATAATCAAAGATTAAATCAATTGGAGCCCACACATGTGTTTGTTTATAGTTGGTCTTATGGTCTTCAAAATAAACATTGATCTTTTTGGTTTGAGTTACTTTTTAGGGAAAAGCATGTTCTTCACTGCCTAGTCTTGTAAACAAAATCTATCTTAGGTTTATTTAGGATCAAAACAAATTGTTTCATCCACACCAAAAAAAAATTCATTTCATCTCATAAAAAATTTAGAAATTTGGATACAGTAACCTCCTAGACTTGGGTAATCACTAAATCAAACCAAATCACCTTGTTTAGATAAGTGTGTGGGAATACATCCTTTTTCATACACCTAGTTAAACTAGAAAAAAAACCATTTTGAACAAAATTTTCCTAAGGTAAAAATTCTATCATAGGGTTCATTAGTTCATTATCAATCCTTAAATCAAAAAATAAAAACATCAAACCCTAAGTCTAGTCTAGTCCAAAATTTGAAAGTCCATCATCCATTCAGATCATTGATCCAAAAAACCTTATAGATTCACTTTTACAACAAGATTAAAACACAAAAAGGACATGGAATATAAAATCGATTCACACACCATGAGTGATCTAAATCAACCAAACTATCAAAGCCTTACAATACCAATTGATTATCAAAACTCACACTTGTATAATTCACATATAATATAATTATATCCTCCAAACCTCAATGATACAACAAATTTTAGTATGCTCAATCTAAATTTTGAAACACCTTACCCTATGGTAGATTTAAATCAAAGTGAAAATCTATAAATCTATCAACCAAACGATCAATGAATGAATCTTCAACAAAACAAAATTACTCCATCAAATCAGTACATGCCAAATATGAATATACCAAGTACAACCTTACCAAACATAAAAATGTCAAATCCACACTTGTTGAATTATGGGATTGATACATTTTCAAATCAAACCAATATTGGTCAATGTCCAAACAATATGTTGACAACTCAAATTATTGATCCAAATAAAGATAATGCAACACAAAATCAAGGTTACATAAATCAAAGCAATGTGTTTTCCAACCAAAAAAATGTTCAATGTCAAACCATAGTGCAAAATCTAAACATCATCCCAAATCAGAACATTGTCCAAAATGAATTTGTTCATGATCCGATGCAAGTGTATACTCCAAATATGCATGAATAACAATCAAATCAACTATATCAAGGGTTTCAAAATCAAAATCAAGATCAAATATTACAACATAAAATTGTTTCACTTACCAAAATAGTTGATTCACTACACCAAAAGACTTCTCCACCCAAAAATCAACACACTCACCTATTGGTTAAACTGTGTCATCGAAACATTGAGTTGTGTTTGCAACCTCACCAAGAAAAATATCCCCAATATCAAGAGGTTGGATATCAAGATCAAAAACATAAAAAACAAGCCCAATCACTACATCTCCAAGCTCAATCATGACAAGAATCATCTCAACAAGCACAAACCTCACAAGAAAAAAAACATGAATAAAATCCTTTAGGAGATCCAATTGAATAAGAATTAAAAATGTTATTCCATCTAAACTTATCAATATTCTAGAGTCACTAAATGGGGGTGAACCTAGAGTCAATTTCTCATGGTATGATGATAATACCTATTGTGAATACCATAACACAAAAGGTTATGACACATCAGATTGTATCAAACTCAAGAACCTCATCCAAGACCTCATTGATCAAGGAACAATAATTGTCCATGATAATGATCAAGATTCAATTTTAGATGATCATATTGACAATGTCTCTACATCATCCAATGAGAAAATCAACATACCTCAAGATTCACTTCATAATCATGATAAAAATCCCTCACCAATATCTAACAATTATCCATTTCAAGAAATGTCAACATCATTTGATCCTATGTTTGAAAGCATTGATGATATCACCACTACAAGTTTTAAGGACAACATTGAGGATCCATCCACCAATAATCATGTTGAAAATGCCTCTACATCATCCAATGAGTTGGATGAAATACCACAAGAATTTATTCTAAAGCATGATCAAAATCTTTCAGCAAATTCTAGAAATGGTCTTTTCTAAGACATATTGACATCATTTGACCTCATGGTTTCATATATTGAAGGAATCCTCAGCTTGAAACTTGATCCAAATCTACTTGAAGATTAAGAGAATATTGAGCCAGTTCCCATGCCTAATGAATATATCCAAGAATCCTTTGTAAGCAATCCATCCCTTGAAATTGACCCATGTCAAGAACTTGATCCAAAGCATGTCAAAAGCAATTCCAAATGTAGTCAAGATCAAGAATATGTATCCCCAAGATACTACAATGATCTAATGGGAATTATCCAATACATAAAAGATGTCAAAAATAATGAGCATATTCATATATCACATACTCCTCCATTTACCCATGAGATGCTTACTCCTAAAGGATATGTAGATGATCTTAATTCAAAAAAAGAGTCTCATACTCTTGATGTCATTACCAATGAACAAGAGTTTCCTACTCTCAACATCTCTACACATGATCAAGACATAGCAGAATCTAGAGAAATATTAGCAAAAGATCATGAAGAAGACTTCTACATAAATTATAAATCAATAACATCTTGTGAAGGCATATCAAAAATAAATCATGGGGAGACTTTTACGTGGACTATAAAACATCAATACCTCTTGAAGAATCATTAAAATTTGTTATTACGCAAGATCAAGCCAAAGATATCAATCAAGAAGTTATCCCACATATGGAAGATCCTATCATTTATAAACTTGGATCATATAATTTTTTCAAAGCAAGCTATCCTACCAATGAATAAGTTACCACCTTTAAAGATCCACAACAAAGAAGAGAGGGATTAACACCTTGTTTCCAAAATAAATTGTATCCAATTGTAGATAATGTTTTTTAATAAATGCATTATCAAGGTAGAGGATTAGGCCTATATGATTAGGGTATCCAAGAGCCAATAAAAATTATTTCCAATCCTAAGCATCAAGGTTTATGTTATTCAGTAGTAAGGAAATCCAAACATATTAGTGACACCTCTATAATACTGGGGGAAAATTTATCTAATCCAAACATTAGCATAGAGATCATGAAGAATCCTTATGATGAAACCAATTCCAATACTGCAACCAACCATGTCACGAGTCTCCATCCACCCATCATTCCATCCATAAATTGGGACCAACATCAAAAGAAATATTTCAATTGAAGAATGAATAATGTCATCAAAGGAAAAGAACTAAGTTGAAGCATAATGGACAAATAAAATATGCATGTATACCAAAAAATACAAAGATAAATCATCCCTATCAAAATCCATTAGTCAAAGAAACTATGGGGAAAAATCGAAAAGGAAATGTATCCATCAAAAATGTCCACAAATGAAAAAGAAGGCTTCTCAAGCGACATACACAGTATATCAAGTTTTTGGTCCTAATTCCAAAAACACTTTCATATCCACCCACCATTTCTCATCTTCCCAAGTTTGGAGAGTCAAAGGTTCTGAATTTTCAACCAATCCATCTTTTATTCCTAAAAAATCTCCACCATCCACTCCTCCATGCATGATATCCAATTGTCACATGGACCATGTATTGACAACCACCATTCATCATAAGGATTCAAAAGGAACTCTATCATGATGTGTGGGAAAAAAAAGAGTTAATTTCAGTACTAGTGAAGTAGATTAGGAATGTCAAAAGTTGCATTCAAGTGCACATATCTTAGCAAAGCAGCTTTTGTAAGCAGGATATCAATGGCACATTATGAAAAATCTATCTACATCAGCACCACCAAGTGGTTCACCATGATATTTTTTGGTTGTTTTTACTGTAACTAGCTTGATCTTCTAATCTACCTATGGAATTTCAAATTCCAATCAAGCGCAGCTCGAAGGACCTAGACCAACTGATGAGGATTTTAACAAACTTCCTACACTTTGGGATCTGCAAGACCCAAGAGGGTGATACCTTAATGTGTTTACAACCTTTTCACCATTATTATAAAAAAACATTAACATCAATAGATAATTCCTTTTAGTAGCTTAACATAATAGGATAATACCGAATAGAATTGGTTTTTCATCAATAATATCAACTATTTGGAGCATGAGATAACTACAACAAAATTTCATACTATAAGATAGTCACTGATTTGTAGTTTTAAGCAAGCTCTAGGTAAAGAAAAAGAAATAATGAACCCTCTAAATAAGTACAACTCAGATCAGTGCCATACATCCATTAGAGGAGTCAAGTTCATAACCATCTAAGGGTTTCTGATAGATTTTAACACATAACACATAAGATCTTTGATAATATTGCCTTCCAATATCACCAACATGTATTCTAACCCAATATTACTTATCAAATCCTTATACATAACATATCCACCTACATTCCCATTCAAGCATTTTAATTAATTCCTTGAATTAAAGCTCAAACAAGAATCATACACACCACAATAAAGAGATGAACAAAACAACCCTTGATCATTTTATCCAAAATTCAGATATGCTTGTACAATGGAGAGACACGAGCTTGAATAAATCATTTCAATTCAAATACCAGTATTGTAATAAAAATAAAATCCCCATGAGTTCAAAACCTACTATAGAATGACTCAAAACCTAATTTTTTTTTTTCTAAAATCATCAGACCTTACAATTTTCTCTACAACTTCACCTAGAATCAAAAAAAAATATCTAACTTGCTAACCCCTACTTCTGGCCTTGAAATCCTTCTTATAGAAAATGAAGGAGAAAACAAGCATCGGGGCCAAAAGTACACATGTCACTAGCCAATTCTACTGCCCTATGATATTTCAAAAATTTGTTACAACAGTTGATCCTCGGAGAGTCTTCCCGTTCATCTTTCTCGATGAGGATGGTTGATGTAGCAAAAAAAACTTCAAGAATTATGCATCGAGATTGCAACCAAAAACAAAACTAGAATCTTTTGTAATTGCAATAGCTGATTTGTTGACTGTTACAAACCTACTTTATTTCACTATTCCTCAATTAAGTAAACATGTACCCATCTCTGGTATTCTTCATCAGTTGGAGAATCAAAACTAACTACCTCATTCACCTTGACACTATAAGGCATGTAATTAACCACCACCTAATTTTCTTCTCTTTCAAAAGATTCCAAAAATCAGTTGGTACTAATAATCTTGTCCATACAGCTCACCAACAAGTCATAATCTGAGTCATCATAAATCAATCTAATTTATGCATTGATGACCTCATTCGCTCGATCATTCCACTGTTGAATTGATCTAGTGTTTCCCTGCTCATCAATTATGGCAAGTAACAATGTGTCACTCCAATCTTCAAAATTATTCGCCAACTCTCTAATCTTTCTACTCAAGTCATCTGGTAAGGCCTGAAACCTTGCGATGACTTAACTAATACTTGAGTAGGCCTTAATGATTGGGGCCTATTATTTGTATCAAACCTTGAGGCTTTATAAATTATGTATAAATCATTGGCCCTAGGGATCCACTTTTCAATTAATGGTATTACCACCTCTTGATCCTTGTTAATGCTCTCTATGGCATCCAATAATAGAGAATATAAAGAATAAACAAATGACAATCTGTCAAATTTCTCATTCAAATGTCTCAAAATAGTATTAACAACCTCCCCCTACTTCAAAAATGATCCCTCCTCACTTACCTTTAAGGATTCTTGTAACTCTACAATTTTGTGCATTAGGTGCTTCTTTGTAAGATCAACAAAGCATTCCATTTCCTTCTCAACTAGCTCTAATGTAGGACTAAGGGAAGGGGGTTGGATGGGGGACCCTTGTGTAGAAACAATAGGAGAAACAGGAGGCACTGATCCTAATGTGGAAGGCAATGTCATAATCCTTGGAGAACTTGATGTCTCCCCAATCTGCTTGTATTTCAACTTGTCCACCGCAGTCTACAACTAAATATTCCTTTGTTGCATCTTGTTGTACTCTCCAATTATAAAGTTGTACCTCTCCATTAGGATTTTCTTTTCAGCCTCCTCTCTTTCAGTAGTGTTTTGGGCCAATTTGGCCATATTCACAATGAGATTAGTAGCCTGTATGGTTTATTTCTCTAAGGCTCTCTTTCTTATTAACCCTCTCCTTAGGTTTGGGTTAATATCAGTGAAATTGGGATTTGTACCTTGAGGGTCCAAAGCCTAAATTGCTAAGGTCTCATAATCTTCACTGAAGGAAAGATCTTGCAATGCTTCCTTGAACTCTTCTTCAGAATCATGTAGGGGATGCTTGGAATTTAGAGTAGCATTAAAATCTATTGCATCTACAATGTCCAACTTAGTAAAAATCAAGACACTAGCCTAATTTACTAGTTTTCTCCCCTCCTCGGGAGTGATTGTCTTGAATTCTTCCATCAATTTAGGTTTCACCTCATCATCATTCTCCTGGTCTGACCTATCAGGCCTCATTTCTCTTCCCCTCTTGCACTTATCCCGATAATCCTCCAGTTTCATCCTCCACACTAGTTACAAAAACACTAGAGTTTTGACGAATAAATCATCATCCAAAAATGCCTTACATGCCTCCATCCTAGCATCTAGCACACATTTCCCTTTCATATACAAATAAGACAAGACCAACTCAGCTCGCCTGGGAGGAAAAGGCATACCCACCTACATGTTCTAGTCAGTGACAACAATTTCATCCATCAGATCCTCCTATAATTTCTCAATATTTTTCCTCTTAGGGCTTGGCTCTTATAGTAGTGGTGAAGGGCTATCCTCAAGAGATGATTCCAAAATCAATATTTTTGATTGCCCCATGTGTTTTGAAGTTTGGACCTGGCTGTGCTGGCACTTTCATGATATTTTTTCCCTTTTTATCTTCTTCTTCCTCATCACTATTATCATTTATTTTCCTTCAATAGATAGGCCACTTCTCTATAGGTTGGTATGTTGGCCTCATTTCAATTATCCTAGCATCTTGCTCTTATATGCCTAAATCCAATTCTAGGTTTATCTTCTTGTTCATCAAGATTCCCATGATCTCCTTGAAGTTGTCCATCAAAAAGTTAATTTTCTTCAGAAGTGGACTAAAATACATCAATGGATCATATTCAAAATCCATTTTGTGCACAATGGCCAATAGCTTTCCGTAAGCTATCCATTTTTCCTTGCTCAATTCCTACTTGTTTAGATCAAACTCATTCCTAATTAGGTCCTTAAGAAAGTTGAACTCATGAACAAATTTACCACCTTTTATCCATTATCTGAAAAGGAAAAAGAACCCCTCAAGATCATGTTGCCACTAGGGACCACACCTCAAATAGTACTCATCAAAAAATTTCCCAAAGTGAAACCAACCTCCTTGCGAAAATACAAAATTTGACACCACACTATAGTCGGGGAAAAAAGTTCCTTTACCTTTCCCTATAAGGTTGTCATCATGGATACAACCAATCTGCCACATAAATTCTGCAAATACCACTCTTGGTGGCACATTGTATGGTAGTTTATGTGGGGTCCTTTGGAAACCATACACCCTCAAGACAATGGTGAGTAGGTATGGGATAATGTCACCCTAGTTATGACAAAATTTTAATTTTAGCTTCCTCCCCTTCGGTTTCAGAAAATCATGCAAATCCTCAGGGATTCTAGGTACATTTACCATCAGTCAGGCCCTCAATCCAGAACAAAAATAGTTGTCAAACTGCACATAACTAGCACTCTCCCTATTATACAATAAATTTATAGTCCATCCTTGCACTGGCAATCTTTCTCCATTAACCAATTGTTTTAACTCCATCTTGACAGATAATAATTCAGCATTCTTATATAGAAACATATACATTAGCATAGAATACCAAAATAATGGAGTGCCCACATCATTTTGTTGCAACTTCAACAACCCTTCATGTACCTTTTTTGCCAAAAAGGAGGCAAAATCATAAATTATTGAGAAATTAGGGTGTTGTATTTGCACCCCCATGAACATGTAAGCAATTGGCATCACCGTGTTGGGGCTAAAACCAAAAATTTGGCATAATGAGTAAAAGGTGGCAAAGAAATGTTTTGTAAAACAATTTAGTATGAAAGGTTCTTGGTCATTAGGGCCAATATAGAATTTCAAACCTCCTACCTTAGGTAAATGAGGTGGGAGAAACTTAACTCTGAAAAATGGCTTCGACCTCCCATACTCCTTTTTCATCTCCTAAAGATCAATAGGAACTAAGAATGTACTAAACCCACTCAAATAAAAAACCAGTTGAAACTCTTCCTTATTAATGCTCAACATAACCCCTCCGTCATTATATTTAATCACCCATGTAATAGGGTCATATCGTGCAAACACTGCCCTAATAAAATCCATGTTAGGGAACACATTCGGGACCACCAGATTCCCCATATCATAGATCCGACCATTCAAGAAAGAATGGGGAAAATTCCTCTATCCATACCACAACCTAAACATCTCTAGACATATAATGGAAACCCTAGCATCGGCAATGTTGGAACAATTATATACAAATCCCTCCCCTAGGGTTCTTCTTCGCATCAAGACCAACCTCTTCTTCCTATCATTAGTTTACAATGGCAATTGATCTAGGAAGTCATCATATAAATTTCTATTTAAATAATCAATCTAGCTAGAATGTTGCTTTGTCAGTGCCGTCTTGGGTAAATTAGGGCTTCCTTGTTATTTCAAACTTCAAACAAACTAGCAGTAAACAAGAATATGCAATTATAGAATATAACCGACTTTGTGCTTGCAAAACCCAAATATTTGATGTCCACAACTCGCAAATTCATCCTTAGCTTTGAGACTGCTCTATAAAGATATTTGAATGTGTTATGAAACAATAAGGCAATAGAAAAATTATTTTATGTTGATCAAATCATGCCAGCAGATGTATCATCCACCATTAAAGCTTACTCATGTGTTGGGCCAATGGATCCAATCACATTTGCTGCAAATTCAAATACCAATCATCAATCCTTCACTTTAGTCAGATCATTGAACGAATGCCTTCAAAACAAGCTGACACGATCTCCATCATGGCAATAAGGGCCCACCATATTATGTGTTGCCAAGAAAATCCATGTGGCACCCGCCCATGATATCACGATCAATAAAGATCTCAAAACCTCTGATCACGTGATGGTGGGCAACCGTAGATCTCAACCATTGGAAATCCTCTAGTTTAACACAATCACCAACCCTATCATTAACCATCGAGCATCATTTCCATCAATATTATAATATCTATCTTGATCTAAAGCATGAGCATCTCATAACCACTTTAGTAACCCACCACATAATGTATTAAAGCATTTTTCTCATCTCCTCGGCTTCACCAAATGAGACACGTGGCACTCACTCGTGATATCGCGATAAACCAAAACAGTGTGGTGGGGTCATCATGGGATTATGGGGAAGGGATGAGATCAAATGAAAATTGGTCACAAAAATTTTTCCCTCTATAAAATATAAAAAATTTATTAAAACCTCGAGGGGACATCACTAGGTCAATGAAAAAAAATGACTTAAGTTGTTTTTAAAATGTGGGAGCATAGGGCCAACCTAGACTTAGGAAATAATAAAGTCAGGAAAAGGAAATAAAACAATAAATCAAAAGGGGCCCGACTTAGATGAAGCAATAGGACATAAGTTTTTTTTAAAAATCCTCCCAAAAAGTAATGACCAAATAAATCTCACCCAGGGTATAAGATAAAACATTAGGTTTTTCATGTAGACAAAATAAAAACCCCAACCTTAGGCCTTCCCAAACAATATGAAAGATCAGAACAAGGGCAAGATAAAAATGGAACACAAAGAGAAAAAATTAAAGTTCCATCAGTGGCTCTATTTGGGGACGTTCATTCCACTGGAATGAAGCAAGAATTCAAAATCTCAGGTTGAGGAGACCAATTGCAGAGATGACCAAAAGGGATTGTCTAGACAAAACAATCCAGCAAGAAAGAGACCTACCACTAACATATATACAAACCTACACTACTGTTCATGGAGAACAATACTTCAAGTGAAGTATAACTTCAAGAACTATCCATGAACTGGTAGTTCAAGAGTATCCCCTTAGGTCTTTCAAGTTTACTTCTTCAAGTACATGCCCAGACAATAAAGGAGTTCCATCATCTTTAGTAGGAGGAAGAGGCGCATCACTGGTTCTTTCTCTATGATGGCTTCAACTTCTACTCCTACCTCTTCTCTTTTCAACATATTGGACACTAACAAGTGCTTTATTTTGACATGTTACATCCTCTTGAACTGGTGTATTAAATAGTGCATCAAAAAATCCACAACTATTTGATTATGAATTTCTAGACACCTCTTCAAGAGTTTCAGGGATAGGGTATAAAGGCTTACCTATACCTTGATGTACACGATTTTATGACATGGGACAAACATTGCTAGATTCTGGTCTTTTCTTTATCGAGTCCTTTTTCTTCATTTTAGGAAGTTCACCCTCCAATTTCGATTCCAGATGATTCTTCATGAATGACCAGGTGTTCTTCATTCTATGTACTTGTCCAAAAGATCTTCCAACTTATATTAAATCTTCAAAAAAATATGCACACAGGTGCAGAGACTTCAGAGTCGCCACCCAATTATATTGGGAAAACCAAATATCCAGAGACACTTGATGAAATTTAATTTTTTTTGGAGTTTGCACTAACAACATACAAAAGTACTTCACTAAATAACTCAAAACACTTTGAACAATGAAAGAAATAGAAAAAACTAACATAGAACCACGAGCTCGACCTTCAAATCATATAAATACTATGAAAACTCTATGGAAATAGACAACCAACATATTGACAAGAAATATTCAGATTAATATCCACAACAGAGTTGCCATTTCGTTGGTTATTTTTACTATAACCAGGTTGATCTTCTAATATACCTATGGAATTTCCAATTCCAATCAAGGGCAGCTCAAAGGACTTGTACCAAAGGACAAGGATTTTAACAAACCTCCTATGCTTTGGGATCTGGAAGACCTGGGAGGGTGATCCCTTAATGTGTTTACAACCTCTACAACATTATTCTAAACAACGTTAACATCAACAAATAATCTCATTTAGTAGCTCAACATAATAGGATAATACAGAATAGAATTGGTTGTTCATCAATAATATCAACTATCTAGAGCATAAGATAACTACAACAACGTTTCACAATATAAGATAGTCATTGATTTCACAAACAAATATTGAACCCTACGAATAAGTACAATTCAGATCAGTGCCATACATCCATTGGAGGAATCAAATTCATAAGTTGTATACACCTAAAATTGGTCTGAAGAATCTGATTAATTAAACACAATTTATTTGATTAATTATTCTAATTTTCACTACTATTGAATAAACATAAATATTTATTTATATAGTTCATGTTTGAATTCACATTTAAATTCCTCTAATTCTACTATTATCTCATCTTAATTAAATAAACACAATTAAATAATTTTTTTGATTTAATTATCATTTCTCCTATTTTATTTCTATCACATCAATCTAAATTCATTAAATAAAGGTCAAATACTTTATTGATTAATAATCAAATTCTTCCATTTTAATTTAATAAACAAATCCTATAGTTTATTTTATTAAATTATTTATCCCTCTTTTGCTAATTTAAATAATTAAAAATATTTAAATAAAGGCAATAAATCAATTCCCCTATTTTCTCAAAACCAAATTAGGTATGATGTCTATTTATTGTCAAAAATATGTCTAGATTAATTGATTCAATCTTCAGAGGAAGATTTGGAGAGAAATTGGAAATTGATCTCTCAATTCTCTTCCAATCCTTCCTACCTCTTTTCTTGGTGTTTTTAAGGGTAGGGAAAATTCCCACAATCTTCTCAATCTCCTCCATCTCTCACCATTCAATTCTATAGATTGAATCCAAGCCTCCCTTTGCTGCCCCTGTGCAAAGATGCTACTAGGAAATCTATAAATACAACTTTATTAAACAATAAAAGGATCCCAAAATCCCAAATTATTCAAGTTTTATGCAGTCTTACTCTATAATCAAGCAATCAAGCAATCAAGCATCAAGCATCAAGCATACAACAAATAATTTTTCATATCATGGTTGCACCCTGTAGCTTCATCCATTAGTTTTCATGTCAAGCATAGATTACAGTAGTTTATTTATCATCTAGAGATTATCATATAGTATCACATCATTGCATTCAACATCATTTTGCTCTTTAGATTGTCATTTTAATAGTCATAGTGTTTTATTTAATCTAAGAGCACTGTATCTTAATAAATCTTTAAAGATAGGAGACAATGAGAGGCTTTCAGTAGATTTTTGCTTTAGATTAGTTTATTTTCTTAATCTTTGATACTATAGAACTTTCATTTACTGTTTTAGCACTTTTGTATTTGTTGACCTAGATCCTACGCGACATCAACCAAAATTTTATTTTGATGCATTTGCATTAAAATTTATCAATCCTAGGATAGTCACTTGGATTAAAATTTATCAATCCTAGTGTAGTCACTTGGTTTAAAATTTATCAATCCTAGGGTACCCATCACACATTTTCTATATCAGTTAAAATTGGACACCATGACTTTTGTGAAGCAAAATATTCACATAGATTAGAAAAATTTGTCTTTTGGGATTAAACCACATCATTATCTATTGTGCTTGTGTGGTGAATAGGCTTATTCTCTCCCCTTAACTGGGTGCTCAAAGTGCTAGACTCATCCTATATTTTTCATGCAATTTTATGTTTTTATTAAAACCCTTAGAAGGCCTAGCATAGTGGGAAAATGTACTCACCGTACAGGAATGACCTAAGTGGGAATGCCTAAAGCCAAGGATTCCAACCCACTCTAAACAAATGTGAGTTGTTGATGAAAGTCCAACTCGATGGTAGTGTGCAAGATAACCATCCCTAAAATCTATGTTCTAATGATTGAGAGGTCTCTTGAGGGAGTTTATCATTTGTCTCACCACACAGAAACCGTATCTAAGAACCATAGCATAATATCTAGCTAAGTTAATAACCAGAAATTGTAATACTCACAGTGCAAGGGGAGGAAAGAATATGCCCCCAAGACACTCACCATATAATTTCCAAGGACTGTTTGCTCAAGGGGTGAGAAATCCAACTTTGAGTATGCACCTAGAAATGAAAAAAACATGGGCGCCCTCTAGGGGGTGACACGATTGTGTGAGTCAACACAGTTTTAAGCTGTGGGTTGTTGAGTATAACGATGAACTTTTTGGCTTTAAGAGTGAGTCTGTCTAAAGTATATATTTGTTAAAATCAAACTAGTGAAAATCAATAAGGACCATTCATGGTTCTTGAATATACACTATATGTTCAGATTCTAGGACTAAAACAATTATTCTACAATTTTCTTGTTGTGTTTTCAAATCATATAAATCAGATAATAGATCATCCAGAAGATCGTGAAATCAAATCAAATTAGAAAAATTCATGATTCAAGGTTGGAAATTTTATTTTTTTTGTCAAAAATACCATCAAGGTGAAGAAACCAAAAATACCACTTGGTTACCGAGATATTTTAAGAAGGAATTTCTTATATCAAAGTCAGAAAGTCATGTTGCAACATAGAACCTTCATACATAGGTATCATGAATTTGCTAGAGGTTACACTAGGGATTATGCCTTAAAACCTCTTTATTCATGAGCCTACTTCCAAAGGAGACCCCTTACACATTATCATAATCATATTCAACCCATACGTCAGTCCTACATCCCACAACTGATGATCGAATACTCCACAAGGCCAAATCAAGTTTTGCAATAAAGATTTTTAAACATTCCACCCTCCATCTCAATACAACATTGTCGATCAGCTTCAAAAAATTCCAGCTCAAATATCAATTCTTGAACTCCTTAAACTATCACCATCACATAAGGAAGTTCTAGAACAAGCATTAGTTGCCACCACGGTGCCTAAAATGTAGATGTTTGCCAATTCCAAGCTATGGTGGGGCATTTAACTACACCACATCATCTATCATTCTCTAAATAGAATGATGTGTCACTTAACCATCCCCATAACACCACCCTTCATATCAAAGTTTTGACTCACAATCATCGTGTCAAAAGGGTCCTAATAGATGGGGGAGCTGGATTGGAAATTTATACTCTAAAGTTAATCCATACATTAGGGTATTCAGATAACACAATTGATGCCCGAAGGAAGATGACAATAAAGGCCTATGATGAGGAAGAGAGATCTTCTAAGGGACTGATTGTGCTACCCATTCAAGTGGGATCGATGATGAAAAATATAGCATGTTGGGTACGAGAAAAAGTGTTAACTTACAACATACTCTTTAGATGCCTGTGGATCCATGAAATGTAGACAATACCTTCCACATATCACCATTACTTAAAATTCCTAGTTAATGGACATGGGGTGACTATCTCTGTAGATTATAATCATCCTCAACATTGTGACACACTCAGAATCTCTCAAGACACCTTTGTGCCTCACAATAGGAAAGCATGCAGTTCCAATTCATAAAATGAAGAAAAATGTCCAATTATTTCATCCAAGTGGGTTGAGAAAAAGGATAAATCAAAAGATACAAGTCTTGTTGAAACTACATTCACAGACAATCAAGATCCCCAAGATTCTTTATCAAAGAAATTCCAAGAGTAGGTCCAGCTAACAAACAAGGGAATGGGACAATATTCTATTGAGCAAGCTCTTAATATTTCATAATTCATGACATCTCCAAAGACATATGGCCAACCATTAATGATCAAACGTTAATCATCACTACCAACCATGGTTCTAGATGAAATATTTGTGAAAGTTGGTACTATAGAGGATGAATCAGATGACAAAGCTATCCTCGATTGGTAATACAAAGATGGAGAAACATCGTCATCAACAAACATCAACATCAACATAGATAAGTATGGCAAAGGGAAGGCTATTTTAGAAAAAATGGGTTGTGAAGGATAAGGACCTATTGGAAAGAGGAAGGAAGGCATCGTAGAACCTATTCAGCCTCTTACTCTTCATTCAAAGGATAGGATAGGGCTAGGAAACTTAGAAGAAGAAACGAAAGAAATGGCAAAGAAGGCTATTGAAAAAATCCTTCAAGTTAGAGATAGCTCTAAAACAGATTCAAATGAATATGAATGGGATTTATATTTTGATATATCTTATACAAATGTCCACGTTGGTGTCATAAAACAATATGCACCTATACATGAGGAGGGACAAAGCTCTGGGTCTAGACCATTCAAATTAGGATCACAACATATTGATGACTCAAGTGAGGATGAACAGACAGTGAACTAGAAAATCTTGAAGAGAGTACTATCATTGATCTCGACATCCCAAATAATCAATATGATGACATAGCTATCCAAAACCTTACAACCATTAACCTACAATAGTATGATGACTTCATGCCTTTAGTCCATCCCAAACTTATTGAATGGGAACCCATTGAGCCTATAAATATGCCTATATCTGTGAACGATGATGCTATCATACATTTTTTATGCTATGACGAACCCGATACAAGTTCTATCCATAATTCTCATAATAATGCAACTTGGCAAGAGGGTGTCAAATCTTCTAATTGCAAAAGTAAAAACAAGAATAATGGATCTAATGGTGAAAATGATTCTATGGCAGCATTAGATCTTGAAAAAGAAAAAATAAAGAAAGTATCTACCAATGAAAACCTCTCTGAGGCATTGAAATATGGGATATCTAACACTCTTTCGGAGCATTATCATGAAAGGTCATCGGTTTTGGTGGAGCTGACATAGTTTGTCAACATTGGCACCAAAGAAAGAGGAAAAATATTACATCTAGTAGAATCTATGACAGAGTAGGGAAGATCTAAATTTATCAAATTATTTGAAGAAAGGAGCATTGAATTTTCTTGGTCATATTTTGATATGCTAGGTTTAGAGCCCAATCTTTTGATGCATCATTTTTCTTTTCCTAATGGAATTAAATCTGTCAAACAAAAATTGAGAAAAATGCATCCACATATCGCATTAATGGTAAAAGTTGAGCTAAAGAAGTTATTATATGTAGGATTCATTAGGTCTATTGACTATGTTGAATGGATATCCAATATTGTACTTGTCTCAAAACTAGATAATAGCATCAGGATATGTACAGATTTCAGGGACCTAAATAAGGCATGCCGAAAGGATGATTTCCCATTACCTAATATAGACATCATTGTAGACTTAACTGTAGGGCATGCCATGTTGTCAATAATTGATGGCTTCTCTAGATACAACCAAATTAAGATAGCTCCAAAAGATTGGGAGAAAACTACATTTACATGTCCATGGGGAACCTTCTATTGGAATGTCATGCCATTCGGTTTGAAAAAGGCAGGGGAAACTTATCAAAGAGAAATGAACACAATATTTCATGATATGATGCACAACTTCATGGAGGATTACGTAGATGATATTTTGTCTAAATTTTGTTCTAGGGAAGGACATCTGGATATCCTAAGCAAAATCTTCACAAGGGTAGAAAATATCAATGTTAGACTAAACCCTAAAAAGTGTGTCTTTGGGGTTACATAAACTAAACTCTTGGGATTCATAGTCTTGGAATAAATGAAAAGCTTAAATATTACCATCGATTAGCAATTTACCTTTTTAATCCGATGACTGTAGGTTGATTTCGTGGCCTAATACACACATTCCTTTTAAAAGGCTTGTTGAGGCCTGAAATTTGTTTTGGGCCACACGATTAGATTTAATTGTGTGACCCAAAACAAATTTCGGGCCTCAACAAGCCTTTTAAAAGGAATGTGTGTATTAGGCTACGGAATGAACCTATAGCCATTGGATTAAAAATTCAAGCAATGATTTGATGGCAATAAATAAAAGCCCTATTCAAGGCTAAAATATCCATAAAATTAAATGGTCATTTATTATTGTGGCGATATTTCCCTAAAATCAATGGTAGGAGTATAATATTACTGGTGAATATAATCGATATTTGTGATTATAGTATAAATTGTTGGCAAATAAGTTTCAACTACATGTTGTTTAAAATATAATACATAGGCGAATTAATTGAGACAATTTTATTTTTTTGTAAAAACCTGGTGATTCAGCATCATTTTTATCTTGTACTATTTGCCATTTTTGGAGGTCCTGTTTCAATTATTCACCAATTGGTGAAAATTCGCCACTAAAGTTTTCCCTAAATCAAGTTCATAGAAAAAATTGACCCATTAAAATATCTACTTAGTAAAGCTACTTTAACAGGTAGACTAGCCAAATGGGTCATTCTTTTAAGTGAGTTTGATATTCAGTATGCAGAAAGAAGGGCAATCAAAGGACAAGTAATCACCAAAAAATTAGTTGAAGCTCCTTTACTAGATGATCGGCCTATGACAATGGAGTTTCCTGATGCAGACATTCTTACAGTGACACCACTACAATGGATACTTTACTTTGATGGATCATATACACAAAGAGATTCTTGAGCAGGAATTTTATTCATTACACCCCAAGGGTACACTATTCCAAAAATCTTATAGACTAATGTTTCCATGTGCCAATAATGTGGTGGAGTATGCGGCATTAATCATTGGGGTCAAAGTCACAATTGAATGGAAAATCACAGAGTTGCAAGTATATGGTGATTCTCAACTAGTCATTTATCAAGTAAATGATGAATATCAGATGAAAGATGAAAAGTTGATGCCTTATAAGTAGCTGATAGATGATCTAAAACAATAATTTTTCAATATCAAATTTGATCAAATTCCAAGGGTGGAGAACAAAGTGGCAAATGCTATGGCGACAATTTCTTCACTCTTACAATTGTCAGAGAAATGTGGTCATTGTGATTTTATGATAGAACAAGTATCTAATCCTTCCTATAAAAGTTCGAAATCCCAAACCATACACCATTTAGATACCATACAATATCCTTCCTCTTGATCTTTCTAGGAACCAAAAATACAACTTCATCCACCAATCCACCTGACATACGTTGATTGCAGACATACTTTATTGTCGAGGTCTAGATGGTACTCTTATTCGATGTTTAGAACATAAAAAATTTGAGATGGCCTTGCATGAACTTCATGAAGGTATTTGTGGCACTCATTCTAGTGGGATAACTCTAGCAAAGAAACTCCTCCATTTAGGATATTACTAGCAAGGTATGGAGAATGAATCTTATCAATTTGTCAAGAAATTCCAAAAGTGTCAAATTCATAGAAATTTGGTCCACGAACCAACTCAAGAATTACATCCATTCACATCAAATTTTCCATTTTTTCAATGGGGACTAGACTTGGTAGGAAAGATAAATCCATCTTCATCCAATGGACACAAGTTAATAATCATAGCAATAAAGTACTTTACAAAATGGATAGAAGCAATCCCTCTCACAACTATCACTAGAAAATAGATCTCGTCATTCATATTGAATTACATTATTTGTCGATATGGTATACCTCAATCTATTATCACTGGTAATGGACAACCATTCAAAAACCAGGATGTCCAAGAATTTTGTGATAAATTTCATATCCAACATCATTTCTTAACACCGTATTACCCTCAAGGAAATGGCCAAGCAGAGGCCTCTAGCAAAACAATTATGAAAATACTCAAGAAAATGGTTAACGATGTTGGACGTGATTGGCATGTTCAACTTAATCCTGCACTATGGGCCTACAGAACCAGCGTCATAACACCAACATGAGCTACACCATATGCCTTGGTGTATGGATCAGAGGCCATATTACCCATTGAGGTAGAGATTCCATCACTCCGTGTATCACTCAGAGCAATAATTTCAGATGAGGACTATAGAGTATCCAGGCTTCAAGAACTGGAAATATTGGATGAGCATCATCAACAAGTTGTTAATCATCTAACAACTTATCAAAAAAGGATGTCAAGGAGCTACAATAATAGGGTAAAGCCTAGATTCTTCCAGGTTGGGGATTTGGTCCCAACAGAGAACCTGAGAAATCAACAAGATAGAGAAAAGAAAGGGAAGTCTGAACCTAACTAGCTAGGTACCTTTGTCATCACATCAGTTTATGGATCAAGCGCTTATCAACTGTCAATTCCTGAAGGGGATTTATTTGATGAACCTCTCAATAGTGTCCATCTTAGAAGATACTATACCTAAATTACCTAGTGCATAGGTCAAAATTCTAAAAAATGGTTTCCTTGATGAAAACTTGGTAAACAGGCATCTTGGTAACAACAAAAATACGAAAAAATAAAAAAATGAAAAAATAAAATAATAATAAAATAAAATGAGAAAAAGAGAAAATACAAAACAAAGGTGCAATCAAAAAATATGATGAAAACCTAGAAATAGGCGTCGTCTATGATTCTAAACCAACTTTTCCATCTATTTTGACACATATCATGATCATTATCTATTGCCATCATTACCATTTCATATCGTTAGTCTTTCCATCATTACATCCATTATCATTTCATTTCCCTAGTCATGGCTCACTCTAGCTTGGGGGAAACATTCAGATCTCACTAGGGGCAATAAAACATCTTCACCAAATGGGAAAACAATGGTATGACATGGGCAAAAAAATAAAATCAAATTGAAACATCAATCACCATCAGAAACACATCAACCATCTATATCACATCAGAAAAAAAAAATCAAAAAATCAAAAAGTCATTATCAAAAAGAAAAACCAAAAACATGTGTTCTTTTTAGTCAAACTATGTTGTCTCTGCATGTATAACTTAGGCAAGGCTAATCTTTGATCAGCTCTCGAGGCCCCTAAGATAGGTCTTTAGGTTACTTTTGATTTCAAAAAAATTCTCAGAAAATCACAAAATTAGGATGGATGATCTAATCTAAATAATGATTGAAACACTCTAAGTAAAGGGTAGATAGGTTGTATTTTGATTAATGTTATCATTTATTTGGAGTAACTCAATGATGTATAAACTAGAGAATCAAGGAAGAAGAATGATATTTTTGTTGGCTACTGTCTATACATTAATCATATAAATGTGTTATTTATTGGGGGATGTGCTCTACAAATGTATCACCGATGACATTCAAAATTTGCACACTAAAATGATTAATCTTTGCTTGTTTACACAAGAAATGCTCAGGTCATCTCGGTTCAATCATACCTAGATGCTTGTGTTTGCTTGCAATATCAAAAATCATGAAAGTAGTACTCAGGTCGTCATTGGTCTAACATATACCATTAACACTTGTACTCACTTTCAACATCCTAGAAAACTCTATGATGATACCAAGCACAAAAGTACTGTTAAAATGTCAATAGTCTACATATAGTTGCATCATGAAATTAGATTGCATTCATAAAATTCCATATCTACAGAGTAGTTGTTACACAAAGGATTCAAATTGATGACTATCTTTTCTACAAATATGATGGAGTATACTTGACATAAACCAAAAAATTCATCAAAAACATATAGATGCATCATTTCATCATTGTAAATAATTTATCATCTCATCATTCATACATTTAAAATCAAATAGTTGTGCATTTATTGTACCATCTTTTCCACATCATATCATAAATAAATAAATCATGTCATTGCATTCATCTCATTAAATGTATCATCCATCACAAATTATCATTTTTTTTTATCACCATCATGTTCATTACACCATATCACTTATTACATTATTACCATATGCAAATCATCATTTTTTTTTTATCAATACATTGTTAATTTTGAATCACATCATTTTCATCAATACATCATGTTCATTACATTATTATCATATACATTTAATCAATTTCAACCCATACATCATTATCATCCATGAATTATGTCACAAATTTTACATTTTGTTAAAAACCATTCATATATCATTACTTACATCATCCATCACAAATCATCATTTTCATTCATACATATAGAACCTATTACACCCATACATCATATATTCATACATAAGTTAAATACATTTTCATTCATACATAAATGCATTCATCATAGAAACATCACATAGAACATCATATATTAAAATAAATGCATCCATCATAGAAATCATAATAGACCATCATAGATCAAATAGAAATCAATTGCACATCATATAAATCAGATATACCATCAATGTCAAGTATACAATGAAGTGTGAAATATAGAAGAGATACATCATCAAAACTAGACTCGTATTGTACATCATGTCTCAAAAAGGTATATGGGTATGTGCAAGATCATGATGGGCCAAAAAGTGGCGATATGTAAGTGATATGATGGTCCATGTGGTTGACGAATTTTTTTTTACCCAAATTTAATGAAAAAAAGGGTTTTTAAAGGACATTCTCAGCTTTTCACCAATATAAATTATTGTTTACTTTGAATTTAATAAATTATTATTATTCATTTTTTATTTGAATTACGACTATAGTCCTAATTGATGAGTTGATTGAAAAATATCTACATCTTTGAAATGGTATCACATTTTTTGAATCTAATATATGTGTCACCTTCTATGCTTCTCATATTATAGGATTAAAAATAATAACTGAATTTCATGAAGTTTTGACCAAGTTAAGGTGGTCAGACATATGAGTTTTTATATTTTTTAAAAGTCGTAATAAAAAATTCATAATTAATTATTTAATTGGAAAATAATTACAAAAAAATGTGCATCACATCAAGACATAAGTCCTCTACTTATATCTAAAATATTGTAAATAAATATTATCATTGTATTGTGGCTAGGGTGGTCAAATAGACACCTACTTCTTTTTTTTCCCTGAAATTTGATGCTACCAGAAGGTGCGAGAATCATAGGAATAGTACCACCACCACCACTGTATGGACTAGGATATCTAGGATCTCTTCATGGAGGTTGCATCACACCCTCGCTAACTATTCGGGTATGTGTCCTACTGGATCTAGGAGGGGCATAACTCACTTTGTACTTGGTAGGAGTTGCATCATGATATCGACCCCTATAAAACTATGCCTCTTGGCCAACTCGAAGAACCCCCCTCAAATAATCGGCAATAGAGGTACCATCAACTACCCTTTATAAAGTCTCTGCAGTCTTTTGTGACCTCTCTACAGTCTGTCTGGCAGTGTCCCTCTTGGTTGTCAATGTACCAACCTATGTCTGAATAGCTACCAACTATCCCTAAACCTATGCCAATGCATGTGCATGAGCTTGTGCTTGGGTCTGCATCTGTGTCTAATTTTGCACAAGTAAACCCTGTGCCTGCACTAACTAACCCTCCAGAGTTTGTACTTGTACCTATAAGCTCACAATTTGTCTTTGTTGATCAACAAAAGGCATATTCACTGCTCACCTCTTGTGAGGCCTACTCAAAGATGGATTGACACCACCTAGCCCAATCCCTCTACCACTGCCACCACCATCATTACTACTGTTGTCCTCATTGCTACTTTCCTCACTGCTACTCAACTCAGTGTCAAATCCACTATCCTCCTCACCCTCAACAACTATGGTTGGATTCTCTACAACATCCTCCTCAACAAGAAATGGTGATGTCTCATTTGGAATAGTGATTTGAGGACATGGATGCAAAGCCAAAAACTGGGCATACTATGCAATCATAGGTGCCTCTATAATATCCTAGTGCATATCCCAAGCTAATGGTTGTAGAGCCTGGTATCCCTCCACTAATGTGTCATATGACAAGCATGGACCTCAATCTTCTATATCATTCCATCATCGGACATATAGAGAAACCCCCTAAGGAATGAACTGCACAATACCATAATACCTATAGACCTGCCACAATAAAAATCTCTCAAGGATAAAATGGGTCTTGCCGATATAATACATGGAATCACACAAAAACCCAAGCACCACATCCTCCTCCTCCCACTGTTCACAATCCAGGTAAGTCCACCATATGACACTCTCTAGGTCATCCAACACATGCCTCTAATGCTCTAACTTACCCATCCAAGACTAGGGAAGTCAACCTCCATAATGAAAAACATACGGTCTGCCTGTAGGTCTATCTCATACCAGCAATGGTCGTGCAATGGAAAAATGCTCCCATCCCCAAACCTATAGTAAAGTCGCCCCTGCTGATAGACTACATCCTCCCAAATATACCACTGAGTGTAAATATGATAAAAGTGGGCTAGCATACACATCCCCCATGCATATCTGGTCCTTTGCACGACCATGCTCTCAAGAATACAGCCCCATCCCACAGAGAATCCCTTTGACCTAAGATCAGGACAAAGGAAGCCTCAAATAAATCCAGCTAGTAGTGCTGGAAGAGTAGGATAGGAATCAACCATCGTACACCACCAAATTTCCAATCCTTTAATGTGGTCATCCTAAAATACTTTGTGGAGAGCATCTCTCCCAGTAGCTTCATGTGAATCATAAACTACAATCTCTCCCATAAAAGGTATCCATAATATCCACCACACATCCTCTGGTGTGACTGTCATCTCGTCAGTGGGAAGGTGGAAGGTGTTATGATTGTTGTGCCACTACTCAGCTGATGTAGTAAGGAGACCCTGATTAATCCTAATCTAGGGCATGTCAAGGAGAGAAGATAGACCACATCGAGAAATGATCTGAATCTCATCCAGAGTCAAATGAGGAATCAGATTGAAAGTCCAAGGAAATCGCTCTTGCATCTGGAGATTATCTAGAGGATTATATCATCAAAATAGGTTTACAAATAAGTGCACTATGTCAAAAATCACAAGTCAATCTACTATAAAATCCAATCAAACTTTGGTATGAATTTTTGATCAAAATTCATCTAAACATCAACTAAGCTCACCTATCATGAGGTTCATCACAAACATCATATAATCTCACCTATGATGAGGTTTATTTGATATGAATCATACCTCACCTAACATGAGGATCATCACAAATGAGATTATTTCTCACCTATCATGAGAGAAGTCTTATTTATCATCAGAATCAGTCATCAGGGAATTTGGATTATCAAATCATACCAAACCAAAGAATGGACATGATCGAAATTGATAAAATCAAGGTTAAAGAGTCAAAACTGCAAATTTGACATGGATGTGCTAAAATAGGCACCCAAAGCACTAAAAAATCAAAAGCACTATTTCATCATTCGGATGCGCTATAACAGGCACCCAAAGCGCTAAAAACCAGAAGCACTATTTCAGCACTTCAACGCACTATAACAGGCAACTAGAGAACTAAATTACCCAAAGTGCTATTTCATCACACCAATGCATTATAATAGTTTATCAAAGCACAACGTTACCTGAAGTGTTATAACAGTCTATCAATCTACCGAAATATTGCATCGATGCGCTAGAACTTTCTAGGCACAACAATTAGGCATCAAAGTGCTAAATAATTCTATCTAAGCATTGATTCTTCAAAGCGCTAATATATCCTACAAAAGCGTTAAAATAATTAACGAAAGCACTAATTCCTAAAAGCACTAAAACATATCCTAGGATTGCTACACCAGAGTGCAAAGTGCTAAAATTCGATATTGATGCGCTAAAACTCCAAAAAAAGGTAAATGTAATAAAAAAGGCACGAAAATCAAGAATGCACAAATTACGAGGTGGATTATAGGTACATACCGGAGGTCCGTAGGTGGTCAGGCACTGGTGACGTTGCACACGCTCGAACTGGTGGGTGTGGTAGGGGATTGGAATCTTGCTCCAAGTGGCTCAAAAGTCTATCTCACTAGGTTTTGAAAAGTCAAAAAGCACAAATGAGTGTGAAAAGGAAATTTTGACTTTATATAAGTTTTTCAAAAGGGATTTTGAGGGGATTATTATTATTTTAATTAATTTTATTTATGAAATTAATTGAAATTTAGCCACGGGCTAAATTTTCTTCATCAATATCGAGAGATAAATTATTTCTTCATCAAATCATCATTAAAGCATTGAAAAATCATAAATAATTGAAAAATCCACAAAAATCATAAAATCATTAATTTATCTCCCAAGGGGGCATATTATAATCAACCATCTGAAAATCAATATATGGGGCATGTTTGGGGCATACTGAATTTTTTTTGTTGATATTGGCAACAAAAGCAAATTTTTCTTTGAACCAATGCGTAAACACATCACTTCAAAGAAGGGAAAAATGTATACACCTAAAATTGATTTGGAGAATCCGATTAATTAAATACAATTTATTTGATTAATTATTCTAATTTCCTCTACTATTGAATAAATAGAAACATTTATTTATATAGTTCATGTTTAAATTCACATTTAAATTCTTCTAATTCTACTATTATTTGATCTTAATTAAATAAAAAAAATTAAATACTTTGTTTGATTTAATTATCATTTCTTATATTTTATTTCTATCACATGAATCTAAATTAATTATTTAAAGGTCAAACACTTTATTGATTAATTATCATATTTTTCCATTTTAATTTAATAAAAAAATCCTATAGTTTGTTTTATTAAATTGTTTATCCCTCTTTTGCTAATTTAAATAATTAAAAATATTTAAATAAAGGCAATAAATCAATTCCTCTATTTTCTCGAAACCAAATTAGATATCATATGTCTAATTTATGTCAAAAATATGTCTAAATTAATTGATTCAATCTTCACAGGAAGATTTGGAGAAAAATTGGAGACAAATTGGAAATTGATCTCTCAATCCTCTTCCATCAATCCTTCCTATATTTTTGTTTGGTGTTTTAATGGGTAGGGACAATTCCCACAATCTTCTTAGTCTCCTTCATCTCTCACCATTCAATTCTCCAGATTGAATCCAAGCCTCTCTTTGTTGCCCCTATACAAAGATGCTTCTGGGAAATCTATAAATACAACTTCATTCAATAGTAAAAGGATCCCATAATCCCAGATTATTCAAGTTTTATGCAATCTTACTCTAGAATCAAGCAATCAAGCAATCAAGCATCAAGCATCAAGAATACAAGAAATCAATTTTCATATCATGGTTACACCCTATAGCTTCATCCATCAGTTTTTATGTCAAGCATACATTATAATAATTTTGTTTATCATCTAGAGATTATCATATAGCATCACATCATTGCATTCAACATCATTTTGTTCTTTAGATTATCATTTTAATAGTCATAGTGTTTTATTTAATCTGAGAGCACAATAGCTTAATAAATCTATAAAGATAGGAGATAATGAGATGCTTTCAGTAGATTTTTTCTTTAGATTAGTTTATCTGCTTAATATTTGATACAATGTTTCATTAAGAAGTGTATTTCCTTTATTTACTTATTCACACTTACATAAGAATCTAAGGGTTTATGACAAATTTAAACACATAACACATAAAATCTTTGATAATATTGCCTTACAATATCACCAACATGTATTCTAACCCAATACTAATTATCAAATCCTTATACAGAACATATTCACGTACATTCCAATTCAAGCATTTTAATTAATTCCTTGAATTAAAGCTAAAACAAGAATCATACACACCACAACAATGAGATGAACGAAACAACCCTTGATCATTTTATTCAAAATTAAGATATGATTGTACAATGGAGAAACATGAGCTCGAATAGATCATTTCAATTAAAATTCCAGTACTGTCATAAAACATCAAATCCCCATGAGTTCAAAACCTACTATAGAATGACTCAAAACCTAAATTGCATTTTCTCTAAAACCATCAGACCTTACAATTTTCTTTGCAAATTCACCTAGACTCAACCAAAAATATCTAACTTGCTAACCCCAACTTCTATCCTTGAAATACTTCTTATAGAAAATGAAGGAGAAAACAAGCATCAGGCCAGAAGTACACATGTCACTAGGCACTTGGACCACTCTATGATATTTCAAAAATTTGTTACAACTGTTGATCCTCAAAGAATATTCTTGTTCATCTTGCCCGCTAAGGATGGTCGATGCAATAACAAAAACTTCAAGAATTCCATGCCGAGATTGCCAGAAAAAAAATTTGGAATCTGTTTTAAATGTAACAACTGATTTGTCAACCGTTAGTAGCCTACTCTATTTCACTCTTCCTTAGTTAAGTATACATGTACCCATCTCCGGTATTCTTCATTGGCTGGCCAATCAAACTGACTACCTTGTTCACCTTGACACTATAAGGTGTGTGCTTAACCGCCACCTAATTTGCTTCTCTTTCAAAAGATTCCAAAAATGAGCTAGTATTAATAATCTTGTTCATACAGCTCACCAACAAGTCATAATCTGAGTCATCACAAATCAATTGACTTTGTGTATTGATGACCTCATTCGCTCGATCCTACCACTGTTGAAGTGATCTAATGTTTCCCTACTCATCAATTATGCCAGGTAACAATGTGTCACTCCAGTTATCAAAATTCTTCACCAACTCTCTAATCTTCCTACTCAAGTCATCTGGTAAGGCTTGAAAACCTTGCAATGACTTAAATAATACTTGAGTGGGCCTTAATGATTGGGGCCTATTATTTGTATCAAACCTTGAGGCTTTATACATTATGTATAAATCATTGATCCTAGGGATCTACTTTTCAATTAATGGTATTGCCACCTCCTGATCCCTGTTAATGTTCTTTATTGCATCCAATAATAAAGAATATAAAGAATACACAAATGAAAATATATCATCGCATTCCTCCATCCTATCATCTTGAACATATATCTCTTTCATATCCAAATTAGACAAGACCAACTCACCTGGCCTAGGAGGAGAAGGCATACCCACCTGCATGTCCTAGTCAGTGACAACAATTTCATCCATCAGATCCTCCTATAATTTCTCAATCTTTTTCCTCTTAGGGCTTGGCTCTAATGGTGGTGGTTAAGGTCTATCCTCATGTGATGATTCCAAATCAATAATTTTGATTTCCCCATGTGTTTTTTACTTTGGACCTAGTTGTGCTAGCACTTTCATGATTTGTTTTCCATTTTTATCTTCTTCTTCCTCATCACTGCTATCATTTCTCTGTAGGTTGGTATGTTGGCCTCATTTCAATTGGCCTAACATCTTTCTCCTATATGCCTAGATCTAATTCTGGTTTTATCATCTTGGTCATCAAGATGCCCATGATCTCCTTAAAGTTGTCAATCAAAAATTCAATTTTATTTTCAAATGGACTAAACTCCATCAATGGATCATATTTAAGATCCATTTTATGCACAATGGCCAATAGATTTTCATAAACTATCCATTTCTCCTTACTCAATTCCTTCTTGTTTAGATCAAACTCATTCCTGATTAGGTCCTTAGGAAAGTTGAACTCATGCAAAATTTACCACCTTTTATCCATTGTCTGAAAAGGGAAAAGAACCCCTCAATATCATGTTGCTACTTGGGACCACATCTCAAATGGTACTCATCAAGAAATTTCCCAAATTGGACCAAACCTCCTTTGAAAAATAAAAAATTTGACACCACAGTATAGTCAAGGAAAAGAGTTCCTTTACCTTTCCTTGTAAGGTTGTCCTCATGGATACAACCAATCGTCCACATTAATTCTACAAATCCCACTCTTGGTGGCACATTGTATGGCAGTATATGTGGGGTCCCTTGGAAACCATACACCCTCAAGACAGTGCTGACTTGATATAGGATAATGTAACCCTAGTTATGACAAAATTTCAATTATGGCTTCCTCCCCTTCAGTTTGAGAAAATCATGCAACTCCTTAGGGATTCTAGGTACATTTACCATCAGTCAAGCACTCAATATAGAAGAAAAATAGTTGTCAAACTACACATAACTAACACTCTCCCTGTTATATGATAAATCTATAGTCCATCCTTGCATTGGAAATCTTTCTCCATTAACCAATTGTTTTAACTCCATCTTCTCAGAGAAGAATTCAACATTCTTATGTAGAAACATATAGATTAGAATGAAATACTAGAAGAATAGAGTGTGTGCATCATTTTGTTGCAACTTCAACAACCCTTCATGTATCTTTTCGGCCAAAAAGGAGACAAAGTCATAAATTACTGAGAATTTCGGGTGTTGTATTTGCACCCCATGAACATGCAAGCAATTAGAATCACCGTGTTGGGGCTAAACCCAAAATCTAGCACAATCAATAAAAGGTGGCCAAGAAATGATTTGCAAAATAGTTCAGTCTAAAAGGTTCTTGGTCATTAGGGATGATATAGATTTTTGAACCTCTTGCCCTAGCTAAATGAGGTGGGAGAAAATTAACTCTGGAAAGTGACTTCGACCTCCCATACTCCTATTTCATCTCCTCAAGATCAATAGGAACTAAGAATGTGTTGTACTCACTCAAATAAAAAACTAGTTGAAACTATTCCTTATTAATGCTCAACATAACCCCTCTATCATTATCTCTAATCACCCATGTAATAGAGTCATATCGTGCATCCACTAACCTAAGAAAATCCATGTTAGGGAACACATTCAGGACCACCATCTTCCCCATATCATACATCCAACCATTTGAGAAGGGATGGGGGAAATTCCTCTGTCCATACCACAACCTAAACATCTCCAGACCTATAATGGGAACCCCAACATCAACAATGTTGGAACAATTATATACTAATCCTTCCCCTAGGGTTCTTCCTCACATCAAGAACAACCCCTTCTTCCTATGATTAGTTGACAATGAAAATTGATCTAGGAAGTCATCATATAAATTTCTATGTAAATAATCAATTTGGCTAGAATGTTTCTTTGTCATTGCCATCTTGGGAAAATTAGGGCTTCCTTGTTATTTCAAACTTCAAAAAATATAGGGCTAAATAGGAATACACAATTACAGAATAGAACTGGATTTGTGCTTGCAAAAACCCAAATCTTTGTTATAACAACTCGCAAATTTGTCCTTAGCTTCAAGACTGCTCTGTAAAGATGTTTGAATGCTTTATGAAACAATAAGGGAGGAGAATAATTGTTTTATGTTGATCAAATCATGCCAATAGACGTATCATCTACCATTAAAGCTTACTTGCATGCTGGACCGACAACTCCAATTGCATTTGATGCAAATTAAAATACAAGTTGTTGATCCTTTACTTTAGTCAGATCATCGAATGAATTCCTTCAAAACAAGCTGACATGATCTCCATCATCAAAATATGGGCCCACCATATTATGCATCACTGAGGAAATCCATGTTGGGCCCACCCTTGATATCATGATCAATAAAGACCTCGCAACCTCTGATCACACAATGGTGGTCAATCATAGATCTCAACCATCGACAATCCTCTTCATTCAATACACTCACCAGCCCTGTCATTAACCTTCGAGCATATTTTCCATCAATATTATAACATCTCTATTGATTTGAAGCATGTGCATCTCGTAAACACTTTAGTAACCCACCACATAATGTATTACATTATTTTTCTCATCTCCTCGACTTCACCAAATGAGACACGTGGCGCTCGCTTGTGATATCACAATCAACCAAAACAATGTGGTGGGGTCATCACAGGACTACGAGGGATGACTGAGATCAAATTAAAATTGTTCTATGATCACACAAATTTGTCCATCTATAAAATATAAAAAAAATATTAAAACCTCGAGGGGACATCACTAGGTTGACAAAAAACAATGACTTAAGTTGTTTTTAAAATGTGGGAGCATAGGGCCAACCTAGACTGAGGAAATAATAAATTCAGGCGAAGGAAATAAAATGATAAATCAAAAAGGGGCCCGCCTTAGATGAAATGATAGGACATAAGTTGTTTTAAGAAACCCTCCCAAAAAGTAACAACCAAATAGATCCCACCCAAGGCATAAGATAAAACACTAGGGTTTTCATGGAGACAAAAGTAAAACCCCAACCTTAGGCATTCCCAAACAATATGAAGGATCAAAACAAGGGCAAGATAAAAATGGAAGACAAAGAGAAAAATTTAAAGTTCCATCAATGGCTCTAGTTGGGGACGTTCATTCCACTGGAATGAAGGGAGAATTCAAAATCCCAGGTTGAGTAGACCAATTGCAGAGACGACCGAAAGGGATTGTAAGGACAAAACAACCCAGCATTAAAGTAACCTACCACTAACATATCTATAAACCTACACTACTATTCATGGAAAACAATACTTCAAGTAAAGTATAACTTCAAGAACTATCCCTGAACTAACAATTCAAGATTATCCCTTGTCATAGCTTGGAGGAAGTATGAATCTTCACCCTACTTACCATTTATCAAAAATGGACCCAACTAGATTGCATAAAAATTTCCATGTTTTCCTTTATCTTCCAATCTAGCATTCCATGTTAAGACCAAATCTCCATCTTGGAAGCTCCTTGTAGTTTCCCTTTTATCATAAAAATTCTTTACTTGCAACTACAATTTTTCATTTTTCATTTGAGCTTCCCTCCTAGTTTCATCTAATTCTATGAGAGCTTCCACTCTCAATTGCATTTCATCATCAATCTCATCATCATACATCTGGATAAACTTATATATTTCCATCAGGTTATTTTTGGGCAATCTTGTATTTATCCCATAAACCAAGTCAAATGGAGCACAACCTATTGCCTTCTTCACAATTACCCCATTTTCCCAAATTGCTAATCTCATCTTAGAATCCCATGCCTTTTTATTTTGATCCAAGATTCTCTTAATAATCTTCATCAAGCTTTTATTGCTTGATTTTGCTTGTCCATTTCCTTGTGGGTGATATGGTGACAAGTAAGAGTTGTTGATGCCATGCTTTTCACAAAATATTGTGTATTCCTTAGATCTCAAACACATTGCATTATCTGCCACAATCCTTTCTGGACAACCAAACCTAGTCAATATATTGCTCATCATGAAGTCAATTACCACTTTATTAGTTGATTTCTTTGTTGGAATTACTTCCACCCACTTGGTAAAATAATTAGAGGCCACTAATATCCATGAATGGCCTCCACTATATTTACATTCTATTTCTCCTACAAAATCAATACCCCATTATTGGAAAGGAGATCATTGCACTGCAACTAGTTTGAGGGAAAATTACTAGAGAATTTTAACTTACTAGAGAAACATTGACAAGCAACACATGTTTTTACTAATTGGTGTGCATCCTTCAAAACAGTAGGCCACCAAAATCCAGCCCTCATTACCTTATGTGAAGTTGTTTTGGCCATATAATTCCCTCCACAAACTCCACCATGCATCTCATTCAGAAGTTCTTGTGCTTGATCTTGGTCAACACACTTCAAAATGACACCTTCTCCATTTCTCCTCTAGAGCTTTCCAACTATGATAACATATTTTATAGCATGTAATTTCAATGTCCTCTTTTCATTTTCACTCAAATTATCAAGACATTTCATCTTTTGCAAATAATAGATCACACCTTTATACCACTTAGAATGTTCCATATCACATATGTGTGATCTTTTCCCTTCTTCTAGAAAATTTATTTGATTTTCTTCCAGATTACTTTGGACCATTGCTTATGCTAAACATATTAACATGGGTCATTCTCATTGATCCTATCCTACACAACAATATGTGAGCCATGAAGCACTATCCAAATAAGAATCCTCTATCCAAACTTATTATCTTACTACAAGATAACCCTTGTCATCCTTTGAATGCTTACCATATCCATCCATCCATCCATACATATATCTAAGCATACACCCATGACATTTCATACATTTATAGAAATTGGGGGAAGATTTTTACAACTTGCTTTGGGAATAAATATTGAGCTATATCTTCCAAATTATGTGGTGATCCAAACATTGGAAAACATGAAATCAAATTATTCAAAGAATTTGTGAGAAAAAATCCAAATCACTAGCCCATGGCACATTTTGACAAGAAGACATCATGATTTATATTTTATTAAACATTAATCCAAACAATCAATATCATTATAATCTGGTCTACACTTCAATGCCACATCAAATCATTCAAAAAAATCTTGTTCCAAGTTGAGCTTCAAAATCTTGATCAAACAAATTCAATCAATCCATCATCATCTTGGGATATCCTTCCCAATCCTCGTGTTGCTTAATACTATGCTTACATTGTTGTGTATCTTCAAAAATGTTACAATCATGAATACATCAATCAAATCAGTCAATATTAGCTTGTTTCTCAACATAATCTAAAACAAATCACTAATATCGTCACACACATCCATATCCAAACTGTCGAAATTGTACGAAAAATCCAAAAATAGGTCAAAAAGTCATAAATGTCAAAAACATGGAAGATGAACTACATCATATTTGAGCTTCAACATAGGAAAGGCCATCATTGATGAGCCCTCAAGATACAAAAGAACAAAAAATCAAAAACAAAAAAGAATTCATAAATCTTAGAAAAACTCAAAAACATTTGAAAACTTGAAAAACATATTTACATAAACTTAAAATTAAGAACAACCTCAAAACATTACAAACACACCAAAAACATCCAAATATTAAAAAATATATATATGTCTCATTTCGTTTCACCCATGATAATAAATCATCCATAATAAATCAATCATAACCTTCATCATTTGGAAAAAAAAATAGAAACAACCACAACAATCATCAAAATAAAACTTCAAACACAAAATTAAAATCAAAACAATAAACTTTTAAATGAAAAATCAAACTCTTGATCTTTTTAGCAAACATATCAATCAACTTTATATCAATGGCCTTTCAAAAAACCTATCAACTTTCCAAAATCCAATAATATGTCCTAGGATGTATCCTTCCTACAATGGGAATTATCTATTGGAAAAACACTTTGGATTCTTATCCTCGCACGCATCCCCTTGGCTAGAAGTATGAGGAACATTAGCTTGTTTTCTCGCTTGATAGTTTCTTATGATTTATCTTGTTGCACTCATTCCAGTGACCTCTCGATGATTTCTATCAAAAATATTTAGAGAGAAAGGAATGAGGCATTGATCATTATATTTCTTTTTCTGTGCTTGTTGGATATTCTTGTAATATAACCTTGGTGAATACTTGTTTTGTTGGGTATGTAGGGAGCATGTTTTGAACATCTTGTTGACCATTATGTGAATAGGTTATGCCTTTTTATGTTTTGGTCCAATATGTTTGGAATGTATGAGGTACATCCTAGCAAGGTTTCCATATGTTAGGTGTGAACAAGAACACTCTTATCTGCTTGTTGAGTCAAATTCCATTGCACTAGACACCACACCATCCTAGTTTTTCATACCTTGATACATTGCGTATGTGTTTTATCAAACATAAGGAAACTATGTCCTTCGTATCCCAATCCCTAGATAAGAAAATAATCATCACTCATCATCATATCTAATAAAGTCTCAAAATATCATAGACTTGTTGGACTTCTAAATCTTCTTGAAATCAATGGTTAAACCATCTCATTCTCATTCTTCTATTCTTACTAACATTTCTATCTATATCTCGAATCTATGCAGTATATCAAAATATACATGAGGCTAGCCATGGCTAATGACTGTCTATACATCATAAAATTTATCTACAACAAATATTTGACCTTTCTAAAAGAATTATCTTGTGTCCTCTAATCAACAAAACCACTCCTCTCCCATCTTTATCGCGGACTCAACCCAAAATTTCAAATTTTTTCCTATTCTCTTGAGGGGGCAGTATAGAAGTGTAATTTCATCCACTAGGGCAATAGTGGGGCATCCGAAAATTTGAGAAAATTTTAAATTTTTGATCTAGGCAACAACATTGATCCTAAAAAGCATAAATTTTTGAACCAAGGTAGCTAGTACCTTGCTTCAAAGAGGGGGAAAATGTAGAAAATTAGAAAGTATTGATCAATATTATGCATCTAATTCTAATTAATTAACATCACTTCCTCCTAAATCACCTTTTCACTAACCATTTAATTAAATAGTCTTCATTATTTAAACAAATTCATCAATTTGTACTATTAATCAAATAATTCAATTTATCAAATTAATTAACCTTCTTCTTACTAATGTTTACCCCATTTAATTAAATAAATCAAATTATTCAATTAAATCCTTATGTCCTCTTATTTGATTAAATAAACCTATTTATTTATTTAAATGTCATAATTTTTTCAATTTTCTTAAGTTAATTAACCTAATCACCCCCTAATCTCCATTACCCATTTTTTGAGCATTTAACCCCACCCTTGGTTAAGTCAACCCTTTGGTCAACTAACCAAGTTGCACAAGAAAATCAATTCTTTTAACTAACTAATTACCTTATTTATCCTCTTAAAGGAATATTCTAGGGAATATTCCCTTAAAGCCCCTTTTGTTGACTTTCCCTCCCAAAGGGATGTAAACTTCTTACAAGGTTTTCAATGCTTCTCTCAAAGGCATTTAAGTCTCTTACAAATCGTTCAAAGCCCCTTACAAGGGCATTAACTCATCTTCCATCCTCAAAAACATGCCTTCAATTTTCTTACATCCCCCTCACCCCTTCACCTACATGCATTAACTCTTCACACTCTTGGGTATGTGCAGGATCATGATGGGCCAAAAAGTGGCAATATGTAAGCTATATCATGGCTCATGTAACTAACGACCATTTTTTTACCCAAATTTGATGAAACGAAAAGGGTTTTTAAAGGAGATTCTCAAATTTCCACCAATATAAATTATGCTTTACTTTGAATTTAATAAATAATTATTATTCATTTTTTATTTTAATTACGACTAAAGTCCTGATTAATAGGCTGATTGAAAAACATCTATATCTTTGAAACAATGTCACATTTTTTGAATCTAAAACATGCGCCACATTTTATGCTTTGCATACTATAGGATTAAAAAAATAAATTAATTTCATGAAGTTTTTACCAAGTGAAGGTGGTTAGACATACGATTTTTTTATATTTTTTCAAAATTCATAATAAAAAATTCATAATTAATTATTTACTTGGAAAAAAATTACAAAAAAATATGCATCACATCGAGACATGATTCCTCTACTTATATCAAAAATATTGTAAGAAAATATTATCATTTTATTGTGGTCAGGGTGGTCAAACATACACCTCCTTATTTTTTTCCTAAAATTTAAGTACTACTGCATTGAAATTTCAAATTTTCACCAAATAGATTTTTATTTTAAAAAAATAAACCTAGTAGTTTAGAAAATACATTCAATCTTCTACAAATTCTATTCTTACATATTTTTGAAATAATATAGATAACTTATTCAATTTTTTACATCAAGTTGCCTAACTCTAATTTTATGAATTTTTATTGCCACTTAAGGTCCTATTTTTCCATGATGATCCTGCATATACCCTCTTCAAAATATACTCCACACAAATCCCCATGGATTTCATTAGCCTTGTGACAAGTGTCAAAAGGCTATTGAATCTCACCTTAATCCCACATTTCTTGAATCTCCTCATTCTTCAAACCTTCATCCATAGAAATAGAGGCATTCTCTATTGAATAAGTGGGAAACTCTTCATGCAAGGTCATTATTCTCATTTTCATCCATCAATCATCCAATTTTTATCACTATATTTGAAGTAAATTGGAATTTATCACATCCATTTGGTCTATAACTTGATTCATTTTTACTCTACCCATTTTCATCCATCAACTACATGCTTTTGATATCATTTTAGCTTGAATCTACAATCATCTGGAATCAAAATTGTCATTTTCCATCAAAGATCTATGATATTATAAACTTGGGATTGGGAAAGGGCTAGTTTCTACATTAAAGTGGTACCAATATCCCTATGGAATGGAGGTTTGATCTACTTGGATAAGTTTGCATCCTTTCATTTGCTTGCCTTCTATGCTTTTGTTTCATGTTTTCATCTCTTAGTATGATCAAGAATTTCATATGGAATGATTGTTTGTGCTTGATAATGTAACTGACCTTGTTTATTTTTTCTATTGTTAGCTAGGTGCATATTATCATTCATAGTGTGTTTTAGGTTTCAAGGCCTGAGACCTATTTTCCCAATTCCAAAATACAAATGTCAGCTTGTAATGTTTTAATTTTGGGAAATTAAGGATAAGTACCTATAGATACAAGGTTATTTTATCATTTTAACACCTAGAAATTCAAGAGAAGCAACCTAGCTATTTTATGTGAACAACAACATAGAAAATTTGATTATTAGGAGCATATTCAAGTAGGATTTATTGTTTCAATCAAGATTCCATCATCATGTCAAAGTCTTCTTAGATCATGCATGTTATTTAAGCTAACATTGTGATGTAGGTTTCATGATCAAGTGAAGAACTTCAAAGCATCATTTCAAACACATTCAAGTATCAAGATACACATCCATTGAAGACATTTCATGAAAGTTGTGTACCTTCATTATCAAATTTCATCAAGGTTTTGTTGAGTGGTAACATAGAATTATTCATTATTCATTCCCTCTTTCATGCTATTTCATTTCATTTCAAGGTTTAATTACCAAAATAGGGTTTGACCAAGGAAAACCCTCATTCACCAAAAATTAAAAAAATTTCCTTTATGTTTATGTTTGCAAATTTGAGGAAGTATTGAAGACATTTTGGAGAGAAAGATTAGAAATGTTGCAAAGTTGCTGAAATTTGATAAGACTGTTGTCATCTCATAAAAACTCAGATCCCAAAGTTGTTTCAAACTTTCTGACATTGAAACCTGGTAAAATTGGAAGCTACATATTTGCATCAAAGGGTCCAAAAAGTTACAAAATAATTTTTCACTTAGACCCATTCTCCCTAGGTTGAATTAGTCCCTTTCAGCAAGTTGAAACTATCTTTTGGTGATAGGTGCATGCTATTTATCCTTTCTTAGATCTTAAATTTATTTACTATTTATATCTATCATAAGGTTTGTCATCATATTGCAAGTTCGGATTGGCATTAGTAGGTTGATTTTTCACATTTTATTTATCTCCCAAAAGTGTTGTTCAAAAGTCTTTAGTCTTAAGGAAATAAGTAGATTCCCACTTTGAGTTGATTCACCTAAGTATTTTTCATAATTTCATTGTGTAGATCTCATTTCCTAATGAATGTTGGAGATTAGGTCCATGATACTGTTAGTGTAATTCATATTTAATTACACTTGCATAACTTTACTTAGGTTGAGCTAATTTTAGGTCAACATTAGGGTTGCATACTTTGCTTTTATAAAGCAAATCATCTCATTGTAACATTGAATGCCTAAATATATCATTTTGCACATTCGCATGCAAAGCTTTGCTTTTTTATGTTTCCTCTTCTGTGGAAGGTGTCTAGGTTTGCATGTTTGATCTAGGGTTTCTAACAGATACACCCCATTTTCCTACCATTCCATTTTAGCTCACCTAGTTTCCATCATTTCACTTAGGAAATTTTGATGCAAGATCATATGAAGGAATATTCCTTAGATATTCTAAAAAGATAAAGGCATACACATTCTACAATAAGAGCCTATAGAAGATAATTGAAATTGAAAGTGTTAAAGTGGATGAAGAACCAAATTAGAGCTCAGTTCTAATAGAAGTATATGAATCTGATGAATCCTTTTGTATTGAAGAAGAAGAAGAAGAGGAAGACAAAGAAAAGGAGATGCAAATGGAAGAGGAAGAAGCTCTGAAAAAGATACTTAAGGCTCCTAAGTATGTGCAAAAAATCATACAAAGGATCAAATCATTAGATACAAATGTAAAGGTGTGCTAACAAGGAGAAAATGTTTTGTGACAAAGAAATAGGTAAATATGTGTTTACTATCTAAATTAGAACCTAAAATAGTGATTGAAGCATGCAAGGATGAAAATTGGATGAAAGTAAAGGAAGAAGAGTTGAGGTAGATTCAAAAGAATCAAATATGGGAACTAATCACAAGACTAGCAAAGAAAAATGTGATAGGAACCAAATGGATTTTCCAAAATAAGTTGAATGAAGAAGGAGAAGCTGTCAAAAAAAAAGGATAGGATTGTGTGTAAGAGCTACTCATAAGTGGAAGGAATATATTTTGAGACATTTTCTTGACTTGCAAGAATGAAAGTGATTAGGATTTTTTTTCCTTTGCTACATATAAAGACTTCTTGAAGGCATATCAAATGGATGTTAAGTCTACATTCTTGAATGGTGATGTCGAAGAAGAGGTGTACATTGAACAACCAGAAGGTTTTTACCTATGAGAAGATCCTGATATGGTCTTCAGATTGAAGAAGGAATTATATGGGATCAAGTAGGTTCCTAGAGCTTGGTATGTAGGCTACAAATTAGTTATTCAGAAAAAGGTATATTGGTTTCTCAATCAAAATATGTCAAGGAAATATTGAAGAAGTTTTGAATGGAGAAATCTAAACCGGTATGTACTTACATGGTTTTTAGTTGTAAATTGAGAAAAAATTATGAATCTTCTAGGAAAAATTAGAGACAGTATAGATTAATGATTGGTGGATTGATATATCTAACTACAACTAGATTGGATATCATGCATGAAGTTTGTATTATGAAAATATTTCAAGATCCCAAAGACTCGAATGTGGTAGCAGTCAAGATAGTATTTAGATATTTGTAGTGAAGTTTGGACTATGGTCTTTGTATTCGAAGGATACTGACATCTATTTGAGTGCTTATACAAATGTAATTTGGGTAGGTTTTATGGATCACAACATAATTACAAGTGGAGGTGCTTTCTTCTTGGGAGATAGACTAGTGTCTTGTTTGAGAAAGAAGCAGGATTTAGTGTCATTATCTATTGTGAAGGTAGAATATATTGTTATAACATATTGTTGAACATAGAAGTTTTGGATAAAGTAGATAATGAAAGATATCAAAGTATTATGGTGGATTTTCCTTTTTCTCTGAGGTAGTGGATCTCCTTGTAATGGTCTTCTTATATTATTTTTTGATTTTAGATAGTGAGTCCTTGCCATTGAGCCCTTGGTAGTGAGCCCTTATGTATTTTCTTCTTGGAAATGTGTCATTTGGGTAGTGAACCTTCTAATAGTGAGCCTATAATTACCAAATTTCACATATAGATTTGGTCCTAATCGTAACTTTTCCTTGATTAGAGTTTTTCATGTAAAATATAGGATTCTATTATATATGGTTGTTGATGTGTTGTTGTTTCACTTATTTCATATTGATAAGGGTTTAAATAATAATACAAGTTTAAATATTAATTTAGGTTTGAAGGTTTTAATGTATGACTGATCAGCCTACACTCTCTTAATTTTCTTGTGTATCTAACAATCTTGGATTTTTTTCATGTGCATGACTTGTACATCTTCGATAAAAATCACTTAAGCTTCTTACCTTCCTTATTGGAATTGTGCTTGAATTTTGACTTTCACTTGTGAAACATAGAAAAATAGGTTGGAAGGTCAAGACAAAATGATTATCCAAAATGGTGCACCTATTTCTCTATTTTCATTCTAAATGTGTAATATAAGAAGACAAATCATAAACCTAATAGAACTAACTATCAAAATATAGATCTAGAAAGGTGAGAATGTTGTGTACCTATCATAAAATCTATTTTTTTAGGGCTCATTGAGGACTCATTCACTCTATCGTGAATGGGTCTTGGATAGGCCTCTTGAAAAATTATTTCTAGGTTCTTTTCTTCTATATCTAGACTCCCATATTGCAAAGGTGTGGGTTTGGAAAGCCAAAAATAAATCTTGTAGATCAATTTTTTTGAATTGATAACTTTTCTTGCACCTTTAACAACTTTGCATCTTTCTCATATTTTTCTCTTCAATATATCTTCAACCTAAAACCTACAAACACGCATCAAATAGAGAAAATTTTTGGTTTTCAAGGGAATAGGGGTTAACCTTGGTAAAACCTAGTTTCAGTAATTAAACCTTGTAATAAAATGAAATAGCATGAAACATGAAATAGAAAGAATGATAAAGGAGAAATTTTATGTCACACCTCACCACATTTTGTTTGAACTTTGGAATTTAAATCTAAATCTTAAAATTTAATGGCCTCCATGGATGTGGCTCTTGATCATGAAACTTGATATGAAATGATGTTCTTGAATGCTTGAAGTGATCTTGAACTCTACATCAACATGTTAGCTCAACAACATGCATGCCATTGACATGATAATGGATCCTTGATTACTGTGATAGAACATTGATAATATACTCTTGAATTCCTTGGTAGTGCTCTTCAAGTGCTCCTTTTACTATAAGGATGGTCTAATCAAAATTGCTAGGATAAAATTGTTAGGAGAAACTTAGTGAAATGACCTATTATTTACACTTATCTTAACATTTATTCCCAAATTAAAAAATCACAAGACAACATTGAATTATGAATTTGAAATCATTAAAATATTTCCATGAACATGTTTTAAAGGGAGGCCCTAGGTCTAAGTGGGGACCCATTCGCCATAGGGAAAATGGGTCCTAGGCTACTTACCTAGGAAAAACTATGTTTAACATTGAAATTTGTGCCAAAATAGGGTCCTAAAACCAAATGAGGACCCATTCACCCTATGGAAAATGGTTCTTAGGTCACATTCCCGGGACTCACATCCATTAATTTTGAGTATCATGATTAGGAATTTATGAATGTTGGGTTTCCTCTTTGGAAATTGCATTTAATTAGGTTTGAATTTGAATTTAAGGAACCAATTAAGGAACAATTAAGTCGATTTTAATTAAAAGGCCCAAAACTTAGTGTGAATATGTAAAATATGTTATAACACTAAATTAAGGTATCATTAAGCTCATTTTATAATTTTTTCCCAAACCAAATGAGGAAAAAGGATGCTTTTTCTATCACTAGAAATTGAAACTTCTGAACTAGATAAGGAGCTACTTTGTGTATTTATAGCATTAAAATTGAAGTGTTAATGGGTATATTGTAATCAATATCATCAATAATGCAACCATTTGAAATAGATTTTGACTTCTCAATATGGCATTTTTATGACCATAAACTCTCCCTTCATCAAAAAACACATCTTTGGACATGAAACTTCTATTAGTGTGAGTATCAATTTTAAAGAATAATTCTATCATTCACATATGATCATTATGAAAAATGAAAAAGGATAGGAAAATTTCCAAGAAAAAGGCTAAAGAAAAAACTCATAAGTTTTGAAGATAATTGATGTTTCATATTTTCTTCAAATGTGCTTCATCGATAATCAAATGTTTGAATGCAATATTTTTATATTTTTTCTTTTAGATTACTTTAATTTATTCTAAAAGTATTTTAAATTGGGATTTATTTTTATCCAACATTAATTTGAAATATATTAGCCAAAATGATTAAGAAGCATTGTTTTAAATTAATAGAATTTAGTATCTAATTATGGATTTTTATGAGGAGCTTATCAAGAGCTCCCTTGTATGGCATGTTGGTTCCCAAATCTACAAATTGCTACACTCTAAAATTATGCAAAGCTTTATGTTCAAATTTAACAATAATTTGGCCCACGAACATGTTGAATAGGACAACTAAGAGGGGGGTTGAATCAGTTGTCACAGATTTTAACCTTTAATTCAATCACTAGAATTAAACCTTAAAACTGCTTAAATGATTAATCATCAAATGCCAATGCAAAAACTTTGATCCAACACATAAACACAATAACAACAGATTTATGTGGAAAAGTTAATGAAGGAAAAACCACGGTGAGGATTAACTCACATTACAGAGAATATCAAACTGATTAGAAAAAGGCTCACTACCTAAAATAGGCTCACTGCTTGAGATAAGGCTCACTTCTTGAAACAAGGACTCGCTATTTGGACTTACTATCCACAGGGCTACAACCTAGAGATAAAAAAGATGGATAACCTCCAAGCTACAAGGATAGTGGCTCATTTACAAAATATTGAGCTGATAGGATACACCTTCAATGTGCAAGGTTGAGTTCCAATGAAGCTCGGATTGTGAATTATTGTTTCAGATAGTAGTCACTCTACAAAATTGCACCGATCCACAACTAATAAATAATTTAGGCTCAGATCTTCACACACCTCTTTAATCCTTTTCACATTCACACTTACTCCACATTTCATATCTTCTTCACCTCTTCTTCTCATTCATCAAAACATATTATAGAAACAAGCATATATTAATCATTAATTAGGTCAATGTCATATAAGGTTAACACATTTATTATGTTGGAAAAACATCCATAAAACATAGCTAGTCCACACAATATATTGCATACACTAAGTTGATGAAGATCTTCAAATATCAGAATCATAGCTTTTCTCACAGTAAAAACCAAACCTAAAAACCAACACATCGGACCGACCAAGACACCAGACCACATATAATGATCATCTTTGATAGGGAATAGCTTCTGATAACCATCTCATACATTCAATACTATGTTGACATCAATGACCATCATTTGATGCAATCCAATTTCCAACAATCTCCCCCTTTGTCATTGATGGCAACACAAGATGTTAAAAGCCAACAACAACAACCTTTGTAGTTCCCTTGATGAGCTATAATGATTTTAATTCTTTTCACATGCTTTCTCCCCCCTTTGACATCAATAGAAAATAAGGAAGATCTATCTCCCCTTTACTTCAAAATATTTACAAAATTAGTCTTCAATAATGATATCAAAAATGGTTCTTTACCTCAATCCTTCTTCCCTTAAAATATCTCCTTGTATTTTTCTTTTACCTTCAGAATAAATCTCTTCCAAAAATCCACTACCAACCTAATTGTGATTGAGAATTTTTCTGCATGATCAAATTAGTTAGCAACATTGCATGCACATTATATTAATCCACAATAACAATAGAATGCATAGGAATAAACAAAAAGAATACATGAAACAAGCTCACCCAGTCCTTCCTTCTCCATGGTTGATTTCCATTCCACCTTCTAGCTTGCTGAAAAGATGAGTGTGCACTCAGATTGTGATGAGAAAACTTTTATGATAGCCCTAAGCAAAGTTTTGAAGGATTTACCTAAATAATTATGCAAAAGAAATTCAATCCTAAGTGAAAATAGCTAAAATGACAAGATGAATCTAAAATTAAGAGAATGCAAGAGAGAATATAAATTCAGAGATTAAATTCCAAGATATTCAAGATTGTTGAAAATGAGGACAAAATTGACATTTTATAGAAAATGCAATTTTGGATGGACAGATGAGATAGAAGATTGAGAAAATGCCCTAGAATCAATGGTCAAGATTCAAAATGGCAACTCTCAATTAGGGTTAGGGTAAGATTCCCAAATGAGTGGGCAAGATTTAATTTAAGAAAGTAAATCAAGGATGGAGAATAAATGTGATAGTGAGATGAAAATTAGTAAAATCAAGAAGATAATGTTTGAACAAGAAGATAAGATTTATAAAATCAGTAATTTTAGCAATTACTTGATTTGTAGAATAATATTACCATTTTGAATTAAAATTAATTCAAAATATGGATTTAATGAGATAGTAAATAATTGATTTTAAGATTATTTACTAAAATAAGAAGCAGTTAACCATGTGAAGTCATTTTAAATAAATTGTTTTATTTCAAATGAGGGAAATGTCAAATAAGGCAATTAAATAATTAGAAATAATGATTTAATTTAGAAGAGGTGATTGATTAATTAAATTAATTAATAAATCTATTTAATTAAAAGAGGACTTGGGAATTAGTGACACATTAAATAAATAAATTAAAATTTATTTATTTAATAATTGAGAGGACATAAATGACAAAGATTAATTAAATAAATTGAGAACTTTATTTAATTATGAGAAGACTTTAGATAATGAGTGACACTTTAAATAAATAAATAATATCTATTTATTTAATAATCATGAAGAATAAAAAGACATGAATTAATTATGAACTATTTAATTAATAGTCGAAGGTGGGTCAAAAACATAATTAAAATGTCATAATTATGCTAGGAGGAAAAGTGGTAAAATAGTGCTTGTAGGCCTAGGTAATTTTTATGTTTCTATATTTTCCGCTCTTTATCATAATGCAGTTTATCGCATTATGGCAAAGAAAAAAATTCAAGAATATGCCCCAGCAAAGGTATGAAGTGCCTATGCCCTCTTGGGATTTTTTTTGAATTTTGGCCCAAGGTCAGAAAAATTTGGAAAGTGTCCCAACTAATCAATTTAATGACCAGAAAAACAATGATGCGATCAGCTTCAAAAATGAAGGATGCTTAGCTAGTCAAAATGCCAGACAAAGGCAGTCAAAAGAGCCTTCAGTAAAAACCCACTAGGTAAAACCTTGATTTTCAACCTATAAATAAGTTGAAAAAGCCAAACCAAGTGTCATTTTCATATTTGCTAGTCAGAATTTTTAGAGATCAAAGCTCAAGGAGAAGATGGTGATTCCCATGATAGACCACTATGGCTACCATGTGCATACATTCTGATGACCCGAGGGCGCAGAAGCACCAGTAAGTACGCTATCCGACTTTTAATTTTTGCCCTTCTATGCATTTATTAGGGTTTCGGGGGGAAAAGCAGATGTGTTGCAACGCAAATGTCTTCGTGTAAACTGTAATCGCTTTCATGGTCAACACATTTGATTATTTCATGACAAAAGCATAATGTGTAGGTATGTTTTAGTTTAAAAGCATACAATTGATAGGGGGAATGATGCAAGTGTCGAAATGTAACACATATTCTCTTTTACACAACACAAATGACATGTTGCAACATAGACGCCAAGTCAAACAACGTGATTGGTATATAATGACACAATTGTCTTTCGAAATGAAATAATCACTATAAAGATGCACAATTTCTAGATGGAATGCCACATTTGACAAATTGTGATGCAATTGTGAGATGCAGAGCCACATGTGACATATTGCGATGCAATTGCAATTGACCAATGTTGACCAATGTTGACTTTGTGTAGGCTCTTGTTTTAGATGCATTTTTGGTTCTAAGATAGTAATATGAGGATGCATATTTGTCATTTGTCATTATGCAAATAGTTTTAATACCTGATTGGCCACATAGTACAAATTCGACAAATTATTGAGATGTACTTGCCCCAGCAGGTATTACGGTATTTTGGTGAGTAGCAGGTTGTGCCAGTGGGGACAACATAGTATGCCTGGTCCTCTAGGGAGACCATATGCGGGCCACTGATAGGAGTGGTAGTAGCAGAGAAACAAATAGATGGCTTGGTTGCACAATAGTGGTTATGGATAGGAGGTCCAACAGATGTTGGGACATTTGCTAAGTTTGACGTCTAGTGGTAGATTCATAGGATGATTCCATTGACAGATCCAGATGGTCCAACTCCCATAGATCGGAGATCATTTATCCCGTGGGTACGAAGGGGAGGGTAGGGTGGCAGAGACGGAGGGAGAGATGGAGGCAGATATGGTAGTGGGGTCAAAGGGAGAGATGGTGGTTGGGGAGATGAAGGTAGAGGTGGGGGAGATGATGAGGGTGGCAGGGGTGGTGGGGGAGGAGGTGATGGTAGAGATAGGAGGGGTGTTAGGAGGAGGAGGAATGATGGAGAGTAGAGGTAGTTAGGAGATTCATTCAGAGAGTGGGTGGTGCGCCCTTGTCACCATCCAAGAGGAGGGTGAGGAGAGGGAGGAGGAGGAGGATGAGGGGGAGGATGAGGCTGAGAGGAAGCTACAAGAATGAATGATCATCAGAGATGAGGAGGGGGATAGGTCAGCCATTTTTCCAATAGATGCCACCATTGATCAAAGGATCGTATATCTCCAAAGCAAACTAGATGCAGCCTTGTCTCAAAATAAGGCCTTGGTAGTAGATTTGGAGGTTACTAGAGTGGAGAGAGATGAGGTCGTTATTCAACAGTAGGATTCAGACCGATGGGTGACTGAGTTTGTAGAGTTATGTGTCTGACCATCAGGGGATATGGCTAGGGAGTTGGATAGGATGGCCGAGAGAAGGGGTTGATACAGGTTGCTTTATGAGTAGGCTATTCCACCAGAGAGACGAGACCCAAGATTTTCTTGATCATATAGTCGGACAGGTAGTGGTACCTAGACCCATAACAATAATCGATCACATAGTAGTAGTCATACTAGTGTTGGGGTCTCCACTTCATCAAAGCAGTCATCAGGAAACAGGTTAGAAAGTTCACACCGACATTCATTAGGCCATAGCCACAAGTTAGAGCATGGTCACAAATCAATTTCATCAGGACACCAAGTAGAGCAGAGCCAACCTTCTGTTACTGATTCTTTGGGATCCCAAAGTTAGACTCTGGACACCACTCCCATCCAGGTCACCTTTTTCCTAATGAGTCAGTCCTAGCCACCACATGAGTCACCTCCATGGGAAGAATGGGGCACAACATAGGACTTGAATTTTGATATTTGTATTAGACACTTGCATATTTTACATTCAAGCCTATGAGCTCCATTTTTGGGATATCCCATGACTCTATCTTATGACATGATATTTTTTGAGATTATATATATGCGATGTAGTTTTGATGTGGCCTATATGATTCTATGTGTTATGGTGTTCTATGCTTTATCAAATGCTATGTGATGCTTTTTATGATGCTATGATATGTATGGATATCATTTTTTATGTTTATGAATGCAATTATGGATGTGGCTATGTATGTATGCATTGTGTAATGTATGATGATATAATTCCTATATGTTAATGCAAATAATATTCATGATGTGTATATGTTGATGCAAATGATGGTTTTATGTTGTGAGATGGATGGATGTAAATGATAGTGTTATGCAATTTGAAATATGGCACTTGATTTATGCAGATGTGAAATGTGAATATGAAATGCTCGTATGATCATGTATGCATCTTTTTTTTTGTATGTCAGAGGATATCATCAGAGAACGAGAGAAGAGAAGATGAATATGGATGTTAGTGCAAAGAAAGATATGCATATTAGCTTAGAAACAAAAAATTCTTCAACACTTTGCTATTGTACTATCCTAGTTGTTTCTCTTAATCATCATTGGGAAAAAATGTCATGATTGCCGACAAACACTATGATATGACGTAGATCAATAGTGTGCAAGGTTGAACCACCACATAGATCAATAGTTGTAGACAAGGATGATCATGACTCATAGGAGGAACATAATTTTCCCTAGTCATTTTGTCATGACCAACCACAAGAAAAACCAAACTAATCATGAGACATCACTGCTTCTCTAAATCCTAATGTGAGGACATCCTTGAGAAACTAGCCACATGATAGTAAAAAACAAACAAGAAAATCATCGTTCTACATCATTGCTTCACTAAATCCTAAATTTAGGACATCCTTGAGAAACTAGTAGCAAGGTGATCATAAAAAGACAAGGATGATCATCATTATATGTCACAGTTCTTCTAACATAAAGAACTAATATCTTGATTATCATCAAAATATAGATAGTGTTTTCCAAGCGTTTGTCAAGTGTTCTAATGTCAAGTGTTTGAAAATGCCAAGGTTGACGGGGTCAAGGTTTCCAAATTCGAGCGATATTAGATTTAGGAAGGACACATTCTAAATGACATTGATGTCTAGGAGATCGATTCTTAAAGCTAGGATAATCCATCAAAATGCCAGATGATGAGGATGGTGCTTAGGAAGGACACATCCAGAAGCATAAATAAATGATGAGAGTTGCTTTTTAGAAGGACACATCTGAAGAAGAACCCAAAATTTTGCCAGGGTAATTCCTCTTGATAGAATTTGATTATATTTTATTGCTAACATGCTGATTTGACTAAAAATGTTGATGAAACAGATTGTTGATAGATTGTCCGCTTGGGATTGATAGAAGACTTGCTTGATTTGAAGATACTTAGACGAGTGTGAAAATGTAGTGCCATGAACCCTAATGGACTGACCTAGTACAGCCTTAGGGGCTCATCTATTGATGGCCTTGCCTACGTCATGCACTCAGAGACCTCGTAGTTCGACACGACCAATGACCTTGTCCAAAAGAGAAAAGTTTGAATCATGATTTTATTTTGATAGACCTAGAAAGACTAACTTGATGTCTCAAGGCTTCAAAGATGAATCTTGCTTATGTATCAAATGCGCAGATACAACGTAATTCAGACTAGGATAAAAGATTGACTGACTGAGCGACTAGATTGACAAGACAAACATTGACTTTGAATCTGTTTTTGGGAATTTGACATTGATTTGGATGTTTCGTATTTTCTTAGGATATTTTCCAATTTTAGGTGTTTTTTCAGGATTTTTCCAGATTTTTATGACTTTTTTCAACACTTTTTCAGATTTTTATGACTTTTTCAACACTTTTTCAGATTTTTATGACTTTTTTCAAAACGTTTTCATATTTTTATGACATTTTTTAGGACTTTTTCAGTTTTTTAAGACTTTTTTCAGGACGTTTTCATATTTTTATGACATTTTTCATGACTTTTTCAAAATTTTAAGACCTTTTTCATGACTTTTTCAGATTTTTATGACTTTTTTAAGGACGTTTTACGAATGCAATATCATGTGCAACACCCACTGTAGTTACATGATAAATATATTTCCCCCAGATAGGTCAAGGGTTATACAGGCCAAATGATATGGAAATAGGTAGACACGGGGCAAAAGGCAAGGATATGCAAGGGGTGATGTCAACCGATGCTAGCCATGGCCGAAATTGTCAGCACTAAAGATGAATGTCGTGAATGTGTCAGGCTATTGTGATTATGCAAAGTGGATAAGGTTCAATTAAAGTAACAGTAGATGGTGAAGCAACGATTGACTACGACATGGCACTTGTTTGCCAGGTTTTCACCATGGTACTTATCCAAAGTGCTTGTTTGCCAGGATTTCACTATTGAACAGGTTTATTTATTTTTACTATTTTTCCCATTTTTTCATTTTTTTGGTGTCACCAAGACTTCTTTTTGCCAAGTTTTCATCAAGGGATGATTTTTTCTTATTTTTCATTTTTTTTGTATTTTTAGGTTTTTAGCCAAGCTCTCTTATGCTATGTGTAGAATTTTCGCAGATGTAGGATGTTGATGGGTTATGTCAACTATTCTCCATTAGGTGTGGCCAACTGATAAGCTCTAGAACTAAATGTTGCAATAATAATATAAGGATCAAGCTAATTAGGCTCAAACATTCCAGGTTTTTCATGATTAGCCTGATTTTTGGGATTCTGCATGAGGCCCAAGTCACCAATTTCAAAGTTTTTCACCATCAATATTTTTTTATAGCGCCGATAGAGATTATTTTGATATGCCTGCAATTGATTCAAGGAATTTTTTCATCTTTCTTATAACATTTCTACCTCATGCAAAGGAGACTATCTGTACTCTTCATCATCGATCATTCATTTCAAGGAGACTTGGAGAGAAGGAATTTTGACCTCGATGGGCAATATGGCCTCAGATCTGTAGAAAAGGGAAAATGGAGTGGCTTCAGTGGTGTACAAATGCTGGTATGGTAAACCCATAAGGTAGGATTAATTTTTAGTTACTAATCTTGGCTAGTGTCATTGAAGGTCTTATTAAGAATGGGAAGAATTATTTTATTTGATGCCTTAGCTTGGTCGTTACCTTGTGGATAATATGGTTTGGAGAAATGATGTTGGATATGGAATCGCTCACAAAGATCATGAATGTCCTGATTTTTGAATGGATGACCATTATCTGTGATGATGGATTGTGGGACATCATACTAGCAGATGATGTAATTAAGGATAAAATTTGAGATTTGCTTATTGGTGATGTAAGTGAGAGGGACAAATTTAATCCACTTAGTAAATTACTTAGTAGCGGTGATTATGAATTTATGGCCATTAGTGGAGGATAGATGGATCTTGCCCATGAGGTCTAGTCCCCATTATGTGAAAGGCCATGGAGAAGTGATCAGTCTCAGCTCTTGTGCAAGTGCATGAATTAGGTCATTGTGCACCTAGAATATCTAACATGTGCTAACAAACTGAAGAGAATCTTTTTCTAATGTCAAGCAATAGTATCTTAGTCTGGTGACTTTCCTAGCTAGCATTGTACCACTCATATGAGATTTTAATATACCCTCATGTACATCTCCTAAATTGTTTTGGGCTTCATTAGTTTTGATATAATGAAGAAGGGTGTTATCAAAGCCACGACGATATAGGGTGTCACTGATGATGGTGTGTTGAGCGACTTTTTGTATAAAGGACTTTCTTTGGTTATTGGAAAGGTTGGGTGGTAGGGTTTGGGATTTCAGATAATCAAAGATGTCTTGGTACCAAGGTGAACTAGGACCAACAATCTCACAAACCATTTATGACTCTGGGGTGTCATATGCCAACATCAATAATTGTTCAACTAAGAACTCAAATTGACACATTTTTGGGGATATCTAAGAGAGATCCAATAGTAGCCATTGAATCGGTTGCCTTATTCTGTGTCCTGGGAATTTTTTCAAAGGAAATCAATTTGAAATATGTTAGGAAGCCATCCACCATTCACTTGTAAGGGAGCAACTTTTCATCTTCTATTTCATAATCATCATTCACTTGGTTAATAACTAATTGAGAATCCCCAAATACTAGCAATGTCTGAATTTTCCATTTAATTATGATCTTGAGTCCTATGACCGATGCTTCATATTTTGGAATGTTATTAGTACAAGGAAAAGTGATCTAGAATGCCTTAGGAATTGAATCCACTTGTGGTGTGATGAAAAAGATACTAGCTCCTAAGCCATTACCATTGTGGGACTCGTCAAAATATAGTTTCCAAGGTAATGTAGGCTTTGCATGAAAGATAGACTCATCAGGAAAATCAGTTATCAGTGGATGAGTGTCTTGGATGGGTACATCTACAAGCTAATCCGCTATTACTTTCCCTTTTATTGCCTTGCACTCAACATATTGTATGTCATATTCACTCAAAATCATGACCCATTTTGCTAACCGACCTTTCAATGCTGCCTGACTTAGGAGATACTTTAGTGGATCAACATTGGCTGCTAGGTGTGTCTGGTGGCTTAGCATGTAATTTCTTAGTTTTTCTGCTGCAAAGACAACTACAAGGCATGCATATTCGATGCTTGTATGGTTCAACTCATATCCTATCAGTGTACGACTGATATAGTAGATGGCTCTTTCTTTTTCCTCATGGTCATTTTGTGCCAATAATGCTCCTAGTGCATTTGTAGTTATAGAGACATACAAGAACAATGGTTTTCCTTCAATTGGTGGCATTAGGATAGATGGTGTCAATAGATATTCTTTGATTTGTTCGAAGGTTGTCTGGAATTTTTTTGTGCATACAAAGGGAGTACTTTTGCATAATAGGTATTGAAATGGTTGACACCTGTCTGCCAACTATGGGATGAAGTGTCAGATGGATTGTAGTCTGCCCTGAAGTGTTCTCATCTCACTAATTCCTTTTGGTGAAGGCATGTCTAGTATTGCTTTCACCTTTGTGGGATCAACCTCAATGCCTTTTCGTGAAACTATGTAACCCAATAGCTTGCTTGAAGTGGCCTCAAAGACACATTTTCTTGGGTTTAGTCAAACCTTCTAGTCCTCTAGCCATCTAAAAAAATTGTCCAAGACCTTGACATGATCTTTCCATGTAAAATATTTGGCCAAGAGGTCATCGACATAATCTTCCATTAGTATATGCATCATGTCATGAAATATTGTTTTCATGGATCTTTGGTATGTGGCACCTACATTGTTTAAGCCGAATGGCATGACATTCCAATAGTGTGTTCCCCATGGGAAAGTGAATTCCATTTTGTGTTGATCCTCAATTGCAATGTGGATTTGGTTATAACCCCGATAAACCATCCATGAGAGACAACATCGCATACCCTGCTGTGAGATCAAAAATCATGTCTATATTTGGTAATGGGAAATCATCTTTTGGAAAAGCCCTATTTAAATCCTTGAAATCTCTACAAATGTGGATTTGTTCATTTAGATTTTTGATGGGGACAATTTTGGATATCTAGTCAGCATAATCTATTGATCTTATGAATCCAACATCCAGTAACTTCTTTAGTTCATCCTTTGCAAGTAGTGCAATCTGTGGATGAATTTTCCACAATTTTTGTTTGATTGGTTTGATATCTAGGATTAATGGAAGATGATGCAATACTAATTCTAGATCAAGGCTTGGCATGTTAGCATATGACCATGCAAAGTTAACTTTCCTTTCTATGAAGAATTATTGAAACTCAATTTTTTCTTCTTCTGACAATGATGCAGCTAAGAGAACCATTTTGGGGTTCTCTGGTGTAGCTATGTTAACTCCAATGCTATCTTCAATAAGAATTGCTGATTTCTCCTTTGTTACAAGAAGAAAGTCCAATCCTTCATCCTTAGGTGCCTCAGAGAGGTTTTTACCTTCGGATACATCCTTTATTTTTACTTTTTTGTTGTTAGAAGGTCTCTTGCGGTTTTCACCTAAAGGCATTTCTTTTTTTAATTTATTCTTTGTATTTTTGTGACTTGAGGATTGCACAATCTCCCTAAAGTAAGCTGCAAAATCTAGGTCAATAGAAAATCCTTCTTTATGATCACCCCATGGTATGCCTTCTCGGAGCCCCATGAATTCTACTATTGCCTCATCATTCTGAAAGATATCCATAACTAGTGGTTCTTATTGGTCCCAGTCTATAAATTGTGGGTAAACAAGGAGAATCACATCATCAGTGTTTGTAAAAGATGGAGAAGATGCAAAAAACATACAAATTGAAGTGTCAAGCATGAAGGCGAAGTTGTAAATTTTAACTTCCATGTTAGATGCAATGGATGGACCATATTCAGATTCAGATGAGTTGAAATCATAGTCATAATAGGGCACAAAAGTATTAGCATCATGACTACTAGATGGCCTTTCAAAGGTATGGATGGTAGGTTCAGATAGGTCAGGCTCATGGGTGGGCTCAAGAATGGAGCGGGATATTTTAGATGTTGCCGAGGACAATTTATGTTCTTCTGGATCCCAAGGAATGCTTACCCATTCCTTACTTTTAGAGTGTTGGTCAATAGGATCAATGTTGTATTCTTGTTGGAATCTTTCTTCAATGGGGAGTTGACCAGGGTCTAGGAATAGTTCATCAATATCATAGTTACTCCGGGTTTTCTCAGATCCCCATTCCCATTCATTAGAGTCAGTTTCAGTAAGGGATTCTTCACATGTCTCAACACTTTTTGGAGTTGTTACATCCTCATTTGAAAGTTCATAAGTACATTAATCATCAGTTCTGAGTTTGTCAAACCCTAGCCCTATTTACCCTTGTCTTGCATAAATAATAACAAGTTCTCTCCTTCCATTGTTGGCTTTTCCAAGACCACTTGTGTCATCAAAGCCTAGTACCTTGCATATTTCATAGCCTTTTCCATAGATATGCACTGGTAGTGGAGGTAATTCTTTTGGGCATTTGTAGATCTCATTAGGTATGTTGATGATGAATTCATTACTCATATTCCCCCCATAGTGTGCAAACACTTTTTGGTGGAACCTTGAAAGTTGTTTTGGGCTCGATTGTGAAACACAGTCTACCATAGACTTTAGGTGACTTAGGTATTGTGGTGATACAGTAAGCCATATTCAGTTTGAATTCTCCACAACCAAGGTCCTGGATGTGAAGGTCTTTACTTGGTATGGAGGCTGAGGAGGATGGTGTGGTGGAAGTTGATGGAATGGATGATTTGGTAAGTACAGATGAGTCAATATATTTGGAAGAGGTGGAAGCTGAGGCTTCTCGATTGATGGGTACCTAGTGCTCAACAGTGGCTCACAGATTGGTACAATATTTAAAATGATCAAGATCTCCTGGGATAGTAATTGTAGTACCATCAAAAGGGAACTTCAGGCATTGGTGGTATGTGGAAGGAATGGCCTTTAGGGAATGAATCCAGGTGTGACCAAGTAAGATATTGTAATGTATGTCATGATCTAGGACTTGGAATGTTGTATCTATAATAACTGGTCCCACATGAATTGGAATTGTGATGACACCTTTAGAAGCACATTCTTCATCATCATATGCCTTGATGACAATTATCTTGGTAGCATCCACACATGCATCAAAGAAGCCAAGGGATTTAACCAATTTTATAGAGCAGATGTTCAATCCTCCTCTGTCATCTACTAAGACTCATCCAACCTTATGTTTGTGGACAAAAACCTCGATATAAAGGGAATCATTATGAGATAGTTTCGGTGAGGAATAGTCACTATCGAAAAGGTAATGTGGTGAGGCAAAGTTAGATATCTGACCATAGTTTCAAAATGCTTGAAATCAATGTTTTTTGGGACAAAAGAATCTTGTAGGACTTTATTCGATATGGCCTTATGTGTGGGTGAGATGCGAAGCAATTCAAGAATGGAGATTTGAGCCGGTATTTTTTTCAATTGTTAAATAAGGTTGAACTTTGGTTTAGGGTTTGGCTATCTAGCAAATGGACCAAGTATGGTAATTTTAGGCTAATGTGTAGAGGGACGTGGGATGGTGACCTTTCCTTTACATGTTGAAACATTGCATTTCATGGCCTTTTTAATGGTAATCATATTGACACACTTGTCTTCATCAGTAGCTCACAATTTATTGATGATGGTACCATTAGAATAATTGAAGGTAGGACGGACATGATTGGCTTGATTATTGGTATTCTTCATGCCAAATGAGGAGGGTGGATTGTATGGTCTACATTAGACACAATAGTTTGACCTACTAACTCAATGGTATGATTTTAAATAAGGTCTTGCACAAGATTTCACAACTGGCGGCAAGAGGAAGTTTTGTGCCCCTTGACATAGTGGTAATCACAAAATGCATTATCATCCCACCATGATGGCTTGAACTGACCAGGGTCATACGGTTTAGGTTCTTCCAACATTATGAAACCGTTTTGGATAAGTTTCTTTAAGACAATTTTGATAGGTTCACCCAAAGGGGTGTATGTGCATTTTTTAAATTGTCATGGTTGACATAGCTACGTTTGATTAGATTGAGAAAGATCATTTTGAATAGAATTGGTAGTTGGTGTCGGTGTAGTCATAGGTGCATTTTTATTTTGAACTCCTTTGATGGTGAGTACATGAAAAATTGCATTAACAATTTTTTTATCACCCACACCATCATTTGTGATGTGTTTATTCTTAACCCAGTATTTGGTTTTGTCATTGGAGTTACTTGGGTTATTGTTTGTGGTGGTGTTGATTGTTTTGCCACCATATTTTAATTCACCTTTGGCTATCAAGGCCTTTTTCATGTTAAACACCCTTTTCAACAAGATCATCAAAGGTGGTGCAACAATGGACTTGTAAGCCATATCTTAGCAGTCCTAGGAGATTTTGTACAAACATGGTGACTTTCTCCTTTTTAAGTATTTCTACCAGATATCTTCTTGTTAAGGTTCTCCATCTTTGAAAGAATGGGATAAAATTCCCTCCTGCATCCTCTTGGGTAAGTCTGCATAAGGAGGCAATGTCAATATTCGTATGAATGTTATAGGCATAGTTTTCAACAAACTTGTTTTCCAATTCATCCCATGTTTTTCATTCCTTTAGGAAATATAGAGAACCACTCCAGTGCATGACTTGTGAGAATTATAGAGAAGAGTCTCATGAGATAGGTTTGCTCATATGCAATGTCCATCCAACTAGTATTTGTCATTTTGTAGCATCCTTGGCTGACTGAACATTCACTTTTACTCAACTTCTTAAGAAAGATGTCAAGTTTAAGTGGAATGAGGATTGTAAGCAAGCCTTTGAAAATTTTAAATATTACCTTGCTACTCCACCTACTTTACAACCTACTATGCAAAAAAATAAAATTATCCTTTATACAATACCCTCATCCCATGTTGTTGTAGTATTGTTGGCTCAACAAGATATTAATGGTAAGGAGTATCCAATTTATTATATTAGTTGGACATTAATTGATTATGGAACAAGACACACAACAATGGAGAAATAATGTTTGGCTTTAGTTTTTGCTTCTAGTAAATGGAGACATTACTTGTTAAATGTGGAAATTCATGTGATGATAAAATTTGATCCTTTAAAACATATTTTTGCTAAAATTGATCTTTTAAGATGGCTAGCCTAGTGGGTTATGTTGTTAATGAAATTTGAACCTAATTTTTTCTCTCTAAAGGTTATTAGAGGGAAAGCCTTGATTGATAAATTAGCTAATGCTTCTTCTCCTTTAGTGTTACCTAATGTAGACTCATTTCCTAATGAGAATGTGTTAACCATTTGCAAAGAAAAAGAGACATGAGAGTTATACTTTGATGGTTCTAGGTGTTGAACTAGATCCAATGTATGGTTAATCCTACTCCCTCCTTCAAGAAAGCCTATTTCCTTATCATTTGATTAAATTTCTTATATAAAAATAATAATATAGAATATGAAGCTTTAATTGCTGGAATACATGCAACATTAGCCTTGGGAGTTCAACACATTTCCACATTTGGTGATTCCTTATTAGTTAAGAAAATAAGTGGATCATATCAATAAAAACATGAAAATATCATTCAGTATAATGACATCACAATGAAACTATTACAAAATTTTGAATCATACATGATTGATAATGATAGGTTGTTGTTAGGTCCTACTACTTTAGAATATTGAATGTCAATTAGTCGATGGGCAAGTGTCAAAGAAAATTTGCGGAAGGAGATTATTTGGATAACTCATTTTATATTTTTTGATTTACCTTAAACTATTGGAATTAAATTTGACCTAAAGTCATTTACTGTTTAACTAGAAAACAATCTTACTCTAAGAAAAACCAGAAATACTAAGTTAAAAAGCATAAGACAACTAATTTAGAAAGCGTCATAACTAAACTAGAAAGCATTGACACAAGAAAACTAAATAACTAATATACTACGAAAGTAGAAAAATAGGTAAATAGACAATGAAACATCTTTAAAATAATAAAAGTTCTTATCAACTACGAAAGATAACTCATGCAAATATAAGAAATGGTGCTCTAGAACTTTAGACTCAATTTCGACAGACTTAACTACTCCCTACTAAACAATTATCTATCTTTTAAACAAATGAACAACAGAATAGTAAAATACTTATCTATCTAACTAACTTCCCTCGAGTGGCCAGCTCATGTGTTTAAAATTCATCTTTAAATCACATAAGCTATGATTTCAAGAGTCTCTCCACTATAGACAACCACAATCATTCATAATGCGATAGTGGATCAAAAGACATAAATTGGGTAACTCATTCAGCAAAATTTTAAAAACTATATGAATAGCATAATAGTACTTCCTTAGTCTTATTCATCACTTTTGAAAATTACATCTTTATAGATAACTTTATAACTAAATCCTAAATTTAAGATGGCGTGGATAGCCATCGAAAAAGTCTTCCATAACTTAAAACTAACTCATATGTATTTAAAGCTTATAAAAAATGTAGAAGGCTCGAGCAGAGCCATAAAGTTTTAATAATAGAATTTTAAAGAACATAACTAAATCATCGGTGCATCATCCTGGCATATAGGAGTGGGTACGCAACATTACACTTGAGGTACGTGCTGGTTCAAATTTTGCAACAGTTGCTCGATGACCTATTATTCCCTACAAAAATTCTCAAGTCAACCCATTAAACCTGCATTGGAAAATTTCTTCAATTGATCAAAAGAAAGAAAGTTTGCATAATTTTCCTTTAAAATAAGCAATTATTTCTCCTAATGTTCAATAAATTGGCACAGGCTTAGGATTGAGTTAGTAAAAGTAAGCTTTCCAGAATTTATTATGATGAGGTTATTTTTACCTCATTAGATGCAATGGTGAGTGTAGCTTCCCTTATTCTCCTGAAGATCATTTTAAAAAGTTCACATTTATAGTTCAAATGATTTCTAAACCTTCGATCGATAACGAAAAAATTTGTGTGTTCTTAACCAATCATCAAAACTCTAGCAAATGGTACTCAATGATATACAATTATTTAAATGATGGTACCTTTCCTGATCCTACAACTAAAATATCAAAACTCATCTTCGCAAACTTGAATCTAAGTACATAATGCTGGTAGATGTCTGATATCACAAATCATTTAATAGTCTTTTACTTATATGCCTCAAACAATCTAAAATCCCTATAGCACTTGAGCAAGCTCATACAGGTGCTGCTGGGGAGAATTTTGGAGGAATATCATTAGTTCAAAATTTAATTCACATCAGATATTATTGGAAACATATGGAACAATACGTTTCTGTGTATGTAGAGAAATGAAATAAATGTCTAGAGCATTATAATTTTATTCATCCTCCTACTTCTGAGCTTCGTTCCCAAGTTTGTATTTGGCCATTTTTGGTTTGGGGTTTGGATCTTATTGGAGAAATATCACCTCCCTCTTCCATTGGACATACATTTATAATAACTATGATGGATTATTTTACAAAATTAGTAGAGGCTATTCCCATTTTTTCAATAACAACTAATGCAATATATTGTTTAATATTGGAATACATTATTTCTCACTTTATCCTTCCCTCTACATTGATTTATGATAATGGAACTTCACTTAAGAAAAAATATTGAAAGAATTTTATAGAAACTTTTCATATTCAACATCGCTTTTCAACACCACATTACCCACAATCAAATGGTCAAGAAAAACTGACTAATATAAATCTCAAACAAATCTTGCACAAAAAACTAAGTAAACATAATAAATATTGGCCTACTCAACTAACATATGCCCTTTGAGCCTATCAAACAAGTATTAGAAAATCTATTGGAAATACTCCTTATAACCTAGTGTATAATGCTAAAGTGATAATACCATTAGAGTTAGAGATTCCTTCATTGCAATCTCTCTTAAGGGACTCATTGATGACACTACCTATAAGGAACAATGATTACATTAGATTTAAATTCTTGATGAAAGGCATATCAATTGCCTTGAGCACCTTCAACCTTAGCAAAAAAAAATGTAACGTAGTTATAATGATCACGTTATCCCTTGTACATTCATCAAAGGTGACCTAGTGTTTGATGAAAATCAACATAATGTAAATGATATTTCAAATGAAAAAGGAAAGTTTAGCCAGGTAATTGGTTAGGACCTTACATGATTAAGGAAAACTATGGGTCTGGAGCTTATACATTAATAGAAATGGATGGTATGTTTCTTAAATAACCTATTAATGCTATATATTTGTGTTGATATTTCCTCTAACATATCATCTTTTGAATAGTGTATTAAAATAGTGTTGTTAGATAGGGTAGAGAGTATTCTATATTATCTCACATTGCTTCATTGTTTGAAAAATAATATTTGTATTTCTTAGAATCTAAAGTGATTGTTTCAAATATGTTTTAAGTTATTACTTTAGTAACCATTCTATTCAAAAGGAAATCTTATGTGTTATATTAATTGAGATCCTTATATGCATTTAATATTAGTAAATCTTAGGTGCATTTAGATTAACATACCATACTCATTCACAATGTAGTATCTAAAGTAAACATAAAATGTTTTAATTAGATCACATAAATATTAAATCATGAAGAAATTTATTAAATATCCTTGCAAAAGATATTTAATAGATCATGTATTACCATTTAATTCAACACAAGAGCATAACACATAAACATAAAAATTCCATATATATATCAAAAAAATTGTACAAATATATGAGTAAATACAATGCTAGGTCATATGTCTCACAAATCCCTCGACTCCCCTTGGGGACATCCATCAATAAATAGTGGTCTATGAATGTATCCTACTCATGGATTCCATAGCTCACTACATACCCCAAAGCTATCATATATTTGTCTCTCGTATGCGAGCCTCGATCTACTCCTATGCTAAGTGGTCTCTCTCTTCTTGCAGTCTACCCACCTCTCTCTCTAGCCTCAAGATCTTTGATCGAAGGGTAGAATTTGTCCCTATATTTGATGGGCCTCAAGAGGCTTGGAACTCCTCTAATGATGACTATAGTGCCACTAGCTATCCTATAGCTTAATAAAAATGTCTAGCTACACTCTTGTACATTGTCCTCAATTTGGTGAAAGACAAATATTTTTGCATGTGGCCCTATAGAAGCTGGGGGAACGTACTCTATGGTTTGGTCATCATCAACATGTAATGCATGCATTATCACTATAGTGACATGCTGATAGAGATCGTACCACTCTCGTTTAGATCCTGTAAGATGGAAACATAAAATATATCAACAAACATCATGATATATATATTTATGGAAATAAGGAGTGTAAGCATAAGAGCATAAGTAATAGCATAAAATAAAATCATCACCTAGATCCCCAACCCGCCAGTCAGGATACATCAGTACAAAAATGGTCTCCCTCTATGTAGGTAGTGTGGATGGTCTACTACTTCTAGCCTCTCCATACTCATGAGTGCCACTCTCTGGTTCAACTAATTTGCATGCTCTAGTAAACTTGGGTGGAGGTGTATCTCTCCTTTTGTGGAAGTTATATCACTCTTAGTCTCTTCTATTCTATCACTTATGGTCTTGGCCTCATCTCCCTCCTCATATTCCTTATTTGGATCCTCCTACTCCTCCTGATCCTCCTCCTTATCTGAAGCTAGAAATATATAAGGAATGTTGTCATTATCATCTATATCTATGTTAACCTTCTCATCACCCCTATCTCCTTTGTGACCTGGAAGAGGTCCGACATGGACCATAGGGTAGTATTTAGAAAATATTGGGGGTGGGAACTTTCTCACACACCAATAGTCATAGGCCTAATTAGTACCCATTTCATTCACATCGAAGACTAGGGGCATATCATGATTGTCATCCTCTAGACCACTAATGTATACATCCTCAATAGTAAGACTATGATTGTCCCTAGTTCTGAACTCTATGCTAACTATTGGTATTTGGGTCTCTCCTTTGGTACATCCTAAATCTTACCAAACTTTTGCATGAAATGATCATAGTAGAATGGATTGACTATGTAATCATGTCTAAACAAGACAAATCTATCCTACTGCTACTTGACTAGCTCATGGCTCTCATCTAGCCACTGTGGTATCTACATGTATGGTCTCTAGAGGATATCTCCCTCCTTTAATCTATTGAATCTATTCTAGTGAAGTATATCCCCTTGCTACCATGGTTGTCTAAATGAATAACTGTAGGCACAAGGATACCGCATGCCTGATATTTTCTAAACTCCAATAGGCCTAGTACATGTGATATGCTCAAAGCACCACACTTGCAAGAGTGTACAATGGACTATGATATCTAGCTCTCGATAGACACATCAACCCAAATCATAGTAGAGGTGTGCAAGCATGTTGCAACACCATGCATAAATGGTCCCATGCTCCTCTATATCTTTGATAATATGTACTAGCCCACCATCTAGGTGTGCCCTTCATCCATCTGGCACTAGTGTAAGAGCTATTGTGGAGATCATGATGCTTCATAATAGAGGTGAACTCACAAGACATAACCACCTCAACTCGAATTGAGGTCTAGCTAAGGAACATCAAAAGGGTCATCATAAGTAGTAAACTATACCATCTAACATATCATCCCATGACTGCTCCTATGTGGAGTATACAATCACACCTCAAATAAGAATCCAAAGAATGCGATCTATGTCCTGCAATGTGACAGTCATCTCACCTGGGGAAGCTAAAAGGTGCATGTTTCTACATCCCATCTCTCTACTAGGGCTAGTAACATCGCATTGTGATACCACATCGGTGGTATACAATAGACCCAAAATAGTCCAATAACCTATAAAATTCTAATAGTCATGCAATGGACTCTCGGAGGAAGCTAAATCACCTTCCTCTAATATTTTGTCTAGCTTGGGGGGGTACATAAATAGTAAAATGCACTAATAATTTATTTATTCATCAATTAAATAACCTTAAAGGTTGTTCTAGGAAATTTTTGACATTTTTGAATGGGGGTTGCCAGCCACTTTAGGAATCTAAGGACACTTTGCACCAAAGTGGAATACTTTCTGCCCAAGTGGGAGACTTTGCACCAAAGTGGGGCGCTTTGTGCCAAAGTGGGGTTCTTTGCACCAAAGTGGGATACTTTGCACCAAAGTGGGATGCTTTGCACCAAAGTGGACACCTTACACTATGACACTTGGTACGAAGAAAATTTGCACCGAGACACTTCATGCTAGGAGGGACACATTTCACCAATCTCTCATAGGGTTCTAAAATCACTTTAGATGCATAAAAAAGTATAGTAAAAGCGTAACAATGAAGAATAAATAGTTAAAAATATACTCACTATCTGTTGAAGTGTGCCATGTGCTCCCTCATCATGAATCACATCTAGTCTAGGGCATTTGTAAGCTCATCATCTCAACATCCTAGCTCACTCTACACAAAGGTAATTTGCAAAGAGGTAAATGTCAAATGAATGGTAAATGGGTAATTTTAATTTCATATATGTCTAACCCTAGTGAATAAAACTTATTTTATTTATTAGGAAATTTCACACAAATTAACATAATGGGGGCTAGAGAACTCTATTTTTGATGCCATTTGTGGTGTTGGAATCATGATTTTTCTTCTGATCTCATCAACTATCTATCATTAATTGGTATGGTACTTGGAAATACACTATGATGGATTCATGTAACTCGATGTGGTTAATATTCACCCTAATTCCACCTCCATAAAGCAAGAAAAATCAAGGGAGCATACATCTACCCTTGAATTCAATTCTTAGTAGAAGTTTTGATAAGAGGATTTTTTAGAGACTAACAAATTTTGTATGCAATATGCGGGTCCTAACATTGAGGTTTTGTAGGATAGCTATAGTGGGGGCTTAATTCTCCCTATTGAATCCATATGACTATCCTTCTATAGAATTACTTTATCTTGCATAATCACATAGTATCATATGACCGCTAAAGTGGGGGCTAAATCTAGTGACAAAAAAGGATCCCTTTTTCTCACTCATTTGGGGATAATCAAAAATCAATAAATAAATGCCTTAATTTAAATTTTTAAATTATTTTACACATTCACATAAAGTTTAGGGCCCTCTTGATTCAAATTAAGACCTTATAATACCTTAATTATCCTCCTAAATTCAAATCCAAGCTCAAATTAATGCATTTTTCAAGGGATGAAGCTTGACATTCATTAATGATAGTTCTCAACACTTGATTTTTTGAGGTTTGAGTCCCAGAATAGTGATCTTGGACCCATTCAACACCTATAAAATGGGTCCCGAATATTTCTAGGACCCCTCTTTTGATGTAAACTTTCATTCCCCCGAAGTTGGGGCCCATCCAGGTTGACTAGGACCCATTCGCCCAAGGATGCAAATGGGTCCTCCTTGAATGGGAAACCCTTTTTAAGGTGTATTTTTCTGAGATTTTAATCAATTTTAAACCTATATCTATTTTTAGTTTGTGAATTTTAAATTTTGGGGGTTAATCTTAAGTTTGGTATAAATATAAGGTTAATTCATCAAGTTCCATTCTAAGAGACCTAGAGAACAATAAATAGATCAATATATTCAAGCATCCAAGCAATCGTATAAGTTCAAATTCAAAGAAAGAAGAAAGAGTGAAGTTAAGAGTAGAAAGAAGGATTATTTTTGTAGGTCTTCAAACTCCTTTTGTCATCAAGGATCAATTATTATTGAAGAAGTGATGATAGTTTCCTATGGAGAATCATGATGGAGTCTAGGTTTGTGAAGTACACTTAGCTTTTCAATCAAGCCTAATGACTTGTATCCTTAGTGATTCCATCTCTTATGATCATCTTATCTCAACCTAACAAGAGGTGTAAGCAGATTTATGACTTATTAAAGGGGTTTGTTATCTCCTAAGTAGGTATTTTTCATTATTCATCATCATCTTTGAATCCTATTCTAACATATTTTGGTAGGGTTTATTTGAATTGCAAATATTAATCTTAGACACACTTAAGGTTAGGACTACACACTATTTAATTTTTTGATTTCTATTTTATCATCAAGGTTTAATTACCAAAATGAGGTTTGACTTTGGAAAACCCCTATCCACCAACAAATTTCAAAAATTTTTTGAAGATTTTTAGTAGATTCAGATCTGAAAGAGAAAGTTTTAGATTGACCGAAGAGAGTGTAGGTTTCAAGCTTTAGATCGAGCTTCATAATTTTCTGTTAGAACCTACGAAGACCCATTCGCTACATGGAGAATGAGTCCAAGTTTTAGGACAACATAGACCCAAGATCTGAAAGTCTCAAGACATAAAATATAGGTTCAGAGCCTTCCAAAAAAGTATAGCATGACCATTTTCCAAGTGGCAAATGAGTCTTTTTGAGCTCAAGACAACATTTTGGTGAAAGGTACACATAATTTTGTCCCTCTTAAATCTTCCTTTTGTTGATTTAGTTTGTTAAGTTTCAGATCTATAAGTTTGCATATTTTATCAAGCATAATTTGAATGAATATAAGGGAATTAGGAGCATCATATTTTGGGTTGTATCATCCCATTCTTGAGCTTCCCAAATACTTGTGTTTTAGTATCTTCTAACACCAAATTATATTATTCACAAATGTGATTGTCATGATTGTCTACAATTGCATCCTCTTTCACTAAAGAATGGAGACTAGGTGAGATAATGTTAAGAAATGTGTCAATGATCTCATCTTCTTGTCTCATAATATCTTCCCAAAGGGGAGAAGGAGAGGGACAAAAAATACTTTCATGATCCTGAATGATTGCATCTTCTTTCACCAAGACACATTCATCAATAATAGGAGAGGTATTAGAAGAAGAACAATTATGGTTTTCATTATTATCTATGCTTGTTTCTTCTTCTATCGTATCCTCCTCACAAATGGGAGAGATAGTAGGGTTTGAGTAATGTATAGGCAAGGAGATATTAAGGATTGTATCAATGGTTTGATTCTCTTTCTTTAAGATGTTCTCATAACTATGAAATATAGTGGAAGATTGGCTAACATATTTCTTAATGACCTCATTTTTGTACTCTAAATTGAACTCATAAGAGGGAATTTTGTACTTATGTAATCCATTCTCAGCCATGTCAAAACCATATATCTTAAAAGGAAACATGTTAACATGAAAAATAAAGCTATCTAACTTATGCAATGCTTTAGAAATGTCCTATAAATTTGAAGAATTTTCAACACTAAAATGATTTTTTGGAATGGTTTTAAAAATGACTACACTAAATGGATGTTTAAACCTAAATGCATAATTTTTTTTTTTGAAAATTTCCAGACTAACACTTTAGATTACCAGCAGGCCTAGGAAGAACAAAAAACAAAAACAAAATGATTTTTATAGGCCTCAAATAACTCATTCACCTACTAGTAAATGGTTCCTAGTAGCAGTAAGAGAAATCCAAATCAGACACTTAAAAAGCATTGAGAACGTTACCTAAAATATCTATTTAGGGACTCATTCGCCCCTAGGTGAATGGGTCCCAGATCAGGGTTTTGAAAAGGTGAAAGATAAAATTTTTGAGTTGTTTTATGTGTTTTGTGTTGCTAGTTTCAAAGTGTAGGTGTAGTGGAATTTTTTTTCCAGAATTTGGTGTCTAAATACAAGTGAACTGAGGGACAAATGATGACCAATATGACAATTTTTTTGAAATGCAATTTTATTTTGAACTTTCAAATGCAAAATGCTATGATGCAATGCAATGAAAATGATATGCAAAAGTACTATTTTTTTTGTATTTTTCAGATTTAAGAAACCTAAACATGTAATCCTAAAACCATTTAAAATGAAATGTAAACAAGAAACCCTAAATGATACCTAATGCACTAGAAAGATATTTAAATGAATGCAAGATATAGATCCAAGATGAAAATGGACTCCAAAACCAAAAAATTCAATGTTCAAAAGTCAGGTTCACCATAATGGAATGATGAAAACTAAAATGATGCTCCTAATTATCACTAATTTCATTCAAATTATGAGAGGCAAGATGCATAAATAACAATCAGAAAATAAACCTAACTATTATAACAACAAAAAGAAAGGTTTTTAGATGTTGAAATGATGTGTACATTGTGGAAAAAGTGATTTTTCGAAGGCTACAAAGGATTCATTCGCCCAATGCTGAATTGGTCCCTACAAGGGATTTAAAAAATCATTTTCTAGGTTCTATTCTTCAATGTCTACACTCCTATCCTACCAATTTTTAGGTTATGATAGTTAGAAATGAGTTCTATATAGCAGTTTTTATGATATTGTAATATAGATGACAACTTTTGCAACTTTGTAAAAAAATTCTTCAAGATCTTCAATCTTCCTTAAAATTGTAAAATTTAAGATCAAAAATGAAAGGAGAAGAAAATTTTGATTTTAGGGGATAGGGGTTTGCCTTGGTCAAACCCCTTGTTGGTAATTAAACCTTAAATTGAATGAAAGCATGAAATGAAAGGAATGATGAATAACAAGTCTATGTACCAACTCACCAAACCTTTAATGGAAACCTTGGAATTTAAACACATAAATTACCATGTAGTGGACTTCATGAATGAGATTCTTGAACATAAAATTTATTGAAGATATGTCTTTGAATGCTTGAATGGATCTTTGCAGTGTCAAAAAATGTATCCTTGCACATTTTCACACTTAGTTTGGACCTATTTTAGTACCCTCTACATTAGTTTAAATTATATCATCATCTGTGGGCCCCTAAGACCCCTTATTATGTATCCCAAGGAATATTTCAACTAAAATCCTGACAAAATGCACAAAACAACTTAATATTTTGGTACCCCAACACTTTAAACCCTGAAAAAGCTTAGGTGGGACCCATATGCCACCTTGGGCATATGAGTCCTGAGGGTGGTATTTTTAAAATTTAAGAGCATAAAACCAAATATTTAAATTCAAATTTGGCTTATATTGGCATTTGGGATCTAATAAGTGGTAAATTAGATAGGAATTCTTATAAATACAAGTTTCAAACCCATTTTTACCTAGAACGTTTCAAGAGTTTTAGGAGATTCACAAGATACCTTCAAGAGAGCAAGAAGAATTCAAGAAAGTGGCCAAATTTGAATTCTTGGAGTAGCCTTCTAGTGTTTTTATATGTCTTCAATCTCAATTTCATTCTAAGACATATCGTTGCAAAATATTGATAATGGATGCTTATGGAGGATCATGATGGATTCTAGTTTGGGAGATGCAACTAGCCATCCTTATACTTAAGGAATTATTTCTTAAGTGATACCATCTTCCATTGTTATTCTACTTTCAACATAAGGAAGGTACATGCATTTTCATAGCTTAATAGGGTGGTTTGAGATCTTCGATGTGAGTCATTTTCATTTTCATTGTTCATTTATGTTTTCTATTCTAACACATTTGAATGGGGTATATTTACATCCTAGCTTGCATAATATTAGACACACTTAAGTTTAGGGCATTCACACACACTTCCATTTTTTAGATTTATACATCTTGATCAAGGTTTAACTACCAAACAAGGGGTTTGACCAAGGTAAACCCCCATAAACAATCAACAAAATATCATTGTTTTGTAGGTTTCCCATAGGTTTAGATATGGAGATACAGATTGGAAGAAAGTGCAGGATCAAGGAATCAAGTTCATATCCTAATATTTAGAAAATAAAAATGGGACTAATACACCACCTTAGGCATCTTAGTCCTACTGTACCTTTTGCTAGATTTTTTTAAGGATCGTATTTTGAAATTCGAAGATTCCAAATTCTACCCAAAAGCCTCCACTAGGACCCATATGCAAAGACTAGTGTCTTAGTCCCATTAAGCATAAAAGATCAAAATTTCAGCATTTTAGGATTCCTTTTGGCATTTGTAGACTTCCTAGGTGAATAATTTTTTATTTCTGGTCTTTTACTTTTCATTTATGAATTCATCTTTTAGCTTGCATTGTTAGATCTCATACATTTATTTTCATTTTATCATTTATAATCTTTAGATTAGTGGTGAAACCCTCAAAACCAAAAGGGGAACCTACTAGGTCTTCCTGAATTGAGTTGACTCACCTTTTTTTGATATTCACTTGATAGAGGATCCTAGGTTTCCTAATTAACCACTCACAAAGGAAAACCAAGTAGAGAGAGGATCTAACACATTCTTTCCCCACTTTTGGTCCCTATTTTCCTTCAGTGCATTTTGGTGAACCAAACCTTCAAACCCTTAATTTATGATTTGGAGACCACTATAGCCCTAGATCTAGGTTGCATTAATCTTTGGATTGCATTTTCATTAGTGAAATTGCATTTAGGGTTTCTAAATATGGCATTAGTGAAAATGTATATAGGTTGCATTTTTGCATCTTTGCATCATTTCATATCATTGAAAAACAAAAAAAAATTGAATTTTCATTACATATTAATTGCATTTAGAAATATTCTTAGTTCATTTAAGATTGAAAATTTGCATTCACAATTGCATCTTTTTTCTTATCATTTATCATTTTTATTTGCATTCAAATGCATAACATTCTATTCTTGGACACAAACCACCTGAATAGACAACCTATAAACACAATAAACCACTCAAAAATCCATGTTTTTGCAAAAAAAACCCTAACTAGGACTAAAAATCAAGTCTAGGCATCTTAGTCCCTCTAAATGTTATCTGCCCATATTTTTGTGTGTTGCATGTTGTCTGTTTTTCACTTACTGAGTCTACAAAAAACCTTGATTTTGACTGAGTCACCCATCTAGGTGTCCTAGTCCCTATTGGGATATGATTCAACATTTTGGTGCAGGGGCACCCATAGGTCTTCATGCCTCCAAGGGGTCAAAGTTGATTTTTTTTTGTTTGATTTGTTTACATGTAATAAGGTCTTCTAAGACCATTTCATATGTGTTGGAGTCTAGTTTTGAGCCATTAAGGGTGAGTTAGGGTCTAGATGTAAGAAATTGTCAATGTTGCACAATGTTGGAATATGAAGTGTCAAGGTTGCACAATATTGGAATATGAACCATTATTATTTGAAAATTTGGTTATGAACCATTGGTAAATCATAAATACATGTTTTAAACATGAATCCCAAGGTTGGGAAGGTCAGAAGGAGATTGGAATGAAAATTTGAATCAATTTAGAGCAAATTTTCTATTTTTTTTCCTATGATAGTCTTGTTCTCTCACATGGTATGGATTTTTACTGCCTTTATATGACCTGCATATGGTATGGTTGGAAAAATAATTGAGTTACCTTTTATTTTTTTCGTTTTGTTAAATTCCATCCATGTTTGAAGAAGTTACAAGCATTTTTGTGAAAACAGACTGAAAGCTATCTCAGGGTTTGCAGTCACATAGAAAATGTCATAACTCTTCTTTCCATCGTTATAACTTTATAAAAAATTGAGGAAAGTTTTGTAACTATATTATATTCAACCTCATAGGAGAGATTGGATTCATTAGGTGTTTTGTGAAAGATATGAATGATAGTTCGTTGCATTTCACAGTGAGGCAACCTTGGGTTTGATCAATGCACACCTTGTTTTTCGTATTCAATACAAAACAACACCACTTCATTTTAACATATGTTTAGTAAGGGCCAAAAGGGTATTCCAAATAAGTCTTACATTTTAATATCAAGTCTAAAATGAAAGTTATGACCAAAAAACCCAAAAAAATTCTCCCATATTTTAGGCTTTAAGAGCAAGTTGTCAAGAATGAACAAGAATGCACATTTTCACAATTTGTATTGAAACCCTATTTGTGATCTGTTAAGTTTTTTTTGAGTGAGGCTTTTGTCTCTATATCATTTTGGTATCAAAGCTAGAAGATCTCTAGGAAATTATTTATTATTTTGGCTAATGTGGATTACTGAGATTTGATGCTTAAGGATGGCTCTTAATAAGAAAAGAGATGGGCAAGGGGCATCATCATTATTAAATAGATTGTTCAAAGTGGAAAAGAAACTACAAGACAAAGAAATGAAAAAGATGATATAGGAGGAAGAAATAAAGATGGAAAAGGAAAGCTTATTCTGGAGTACCTAGAAGTCTAAAGGTAAATGTGCCAAGTTGTGATCTTAGATATCTACATGGATAATATTTCTTTTGAATATATGGTAGATAAATTGGGTTTGAAAAGAATACAAGACCCCACATCCTATTTAGTGACTTGACTTCAGACAGGTAACTAGGTAATCATGAGCAATGCAAAGTTGAGTTTCATATAGGTAGTTATAAGGATGAAATAGTTTGTGATATTATACATTTGGATGTATGTAACATTGTGTTTGGAAGGTTGTGGCATTATAACAGTGCAAAAAAGTATAACAACAAAAACAACACATATGAGTTGAGAAATGATGAGATGAAATATGTATTAATAGCCTTGAAGGATGAGTGCATAGGAATTGAAAGCTTGTTGTTAAGTGAGAAGAAAAAAGTATAGTAGTATGAGGAAAAGAAAAATGATGTAATGGATGAGTTAATGAGTTTTGATAACATGTTGTTTGAAAAAATAGTTGAAAAATATATGGAAGAATTTTTTTTGAATTTTCTCAAACTAATGAAAGTAATGGTGTCATTGATGTTGAAGTGGGTGATATTCAGGAAGAAGAAAAAGAGATAGAAAAAGAGGTTGTCGAGGACTCAACGATAGTCCAAAGAGAAAATATAGTCATGGAGGATAAGGATATAGCATGGTTCTCAAGAGAAGAACCAAGAGTTGAGAATGTTGATGTCAAGGGGAATAAAAGATTGGATGAGCAATTCAAAAATGAAAATGAATGGCTGAATAAGGTTGAGGTGAAGCCAAATATTTTGGATAATTATGAAGAGGAAAGAATGTATGGAAAAAAACTTGAGATTAAATGGATAATATGTTTGTTTTGTGTGTAGGTAACGAATAAAAAGTGGATGATAGAGAAAATAACTTTACAATTGCAGTCCAAGGTCAAGCTAGAAAGAGAAAACAAACAAAAGCACATGGCTACATTGTACCAAGTTGGCCTTGGCTCAAGAAGAATGTTGTTGAACCAGAAAGAAAAAGTGCACCAATTGATACAACTATAGTTGATATCTAGAAAAAGTAAAACAATGCGCACATGCCAAGGAACTAGAAGAGAGGAAAGAAGATTCCTATTTGAGGTGGACCTCAAATTTTCTCTTCCCTAGGAGTATGGTGTAAGGGCACCCATAGGTCTTCATGCCTCCAAGGGGTCAAAATTTTATTTATTTATTTTTATTTTTTGACATGTCATAAGGTATTCTAAGACCAATTCATTTGTTTCAGAGTCTTATTTTGAGTCATTAAGGGTGAGTTGGGGTCTAGATGTAAGAAATTGTTAATGTTGCATAATGTTGGAATATGAAGTGTTAATGTTGCACAATGTTGGAATATGAACCATTTTAATTTGAAATTTTGGTTATGAACCATTGGTAAATCATAAATACATGTTGTAAACACGAATCCCAAGGTTGGGAAGGTCGGAAGGAGATTGGAATGAAAATTAGATGAAATTTTTCTATGTTTTTCTTGTAGTAGTCCTATTCTTTCACATGGTATGGCTCTATATGGCCTTAATACAACCTACATGTGGTATGGTTGGAATGATAATTGAGTTACCTTTCATTTTTTTTCTAGTTTGGTTAAATTCGATTCACATTTTCAAATAAGTTACAAGCATTTTTGTGAAAACTACCTGAAAGTTGTCTTAGGGTTTGCGGTCACATAGAAAATGTTATAAATCTTGTTTCCACTGTTAAATATTTATAAAAATTTGAGGAAAGTTTTGTAACTATATTATATTCAACCTCACCAGAGTGATTGGATTAATTAGGTTTTTTGTGAAAGTTATGAATGTTGATTCATTTCATTTCATAGTGAGGCAACCTTGGGTTTAATGAATGAATGTTTTTTTTTCCTATTCCATACAAAAAAAAACCCACTTTAGTTTAACATATGTTTAGTAAGGGCCAAAATGGTATTCCAAATAGGTCTTCCATTTTTGATAGCAGGTCTACAATGAAATTTATGACCAAAAAACCCAAATTGTTGCCCCCATGTTTTAGGCTTTAAGAGAAAGTTGTCAAGAATGAACAAGAATGCACATTTTCACCATTTGTATTGAAAACCTTTTTTTGATGTCTTATGTTTTTTGTGAGTGAGTAATTTGTCTCAACATCACATTTTCTAGTTTTAAAAGGTTCATTTTTGTACTTCTATTTGTTGTAGTTTGATCAATGTTTCAATCTGTTGATTTTCTGTTTCATGCATTTTTTAGTTCATTTCAAGTACATGTTTCCATTGTGGATAGTTTTATATTATTGCACCTTTTTATTAATTAGTGGTAGAATTCATTAGAAAAAAAAAAACACAAAAATAATGAAAAAAAATATAACCCAATCAAGCATAAATTCATGAATCCCTTGGAGAAAGCATAGTTATTTGAGTATGCCAAATCTCCATTTCCAAGTTAGCCTATCCCTCAAGCCCTTTAGCATTCATGAATTTGAAATGCTAGATGAATCCCTTAAGGACTTTATCTTGCAAGGTTCATCCACTAAGGCCAACAAACCTAAAGAGAGAGAATTTTATGTTATCCAACCTCAACTTATCCTTTACCCACCTTCAAACAAACATCAACCTCCAAACAAACCTATCCTTATCCTTGAGTCACCTAAGAATAAATTTTCATAGCAATCGAGTTATAATACCATTACTCATACATATAACATAAGGAATAATAGACAACCCCAACCCAATCCTATTTCACTACCATTGCCTCAACCTATCCTACCTAGTGCTCCTCATTTACCATCACATAGTGGAAAGGAGTATGATCATGTTCAACAACTTAAGAATACTTCTTGCTAAGATTTCCCTATGGGATCTTATTCGAGCCTCACCTAGTAACCACACCATGTTTCAAGAAACTTTGAAACAAGTTTTGATTCCCCCTAGGGAAAATGCAAGTGTTGTGGCACCTCTAATTCAAGGAATGAGTGTAATTAATATCAACATTAGCTTTTATCAAAGTGAGTTACCTCCCTTGGAAGTGAGAAAGAAAAATTAAGCATTCATGATAATAGTTATCTACAAGACATAAAGGATTAAATGAACCCTTGTTGATAATGGCTCAACTCTTAATGTGTGTAGCGTAACCCTTTTGGAAAAGCTTTACATAGATAATCATAAATTCAATCCGATTCCTTATCGAATCAAATATTTGATAGCATAGGAAATCAACTACATGGAGTCATCACTTTGCCTAATATAGTTGGAAAGGCCACATTAAAAATCACTATTCATGTTATGACTCATGATATCTCATATAATCTCCTTTTAGGAAGGCCATGGATTCATGAGATTCATGTGTGCCTTCAACTCTTCATCGCATAATGAAGTATGTTTACAACAATAAAGTTTACAAAGTTTAAATTGATCCTGAGCCTAAAAGTTGCTTATAAGTTTAAAAATGAATGACAAATCCTCTCAAAATATTAATTCCAACTTCAAAGATAGAAACCATAACAATAGAACAATAAGATATTGAAACAACATTGAATTTTTTTGGAGATGATTGAGATTCATTGGATTTTACACTTGCATTCATGGGAGAATACAAGATCATCAACAAGATTGAAGAAGAAAAAGTTAAAATGATAATGTCAACACAACATACACAAGAGCTTACAAAAGGGTCAAAATTTGACATGCGTTCTAGAAAAAAACAATTACACAACTAATTTTGACACAAACAAGTATGATCCACCACCAAATTTGAAAGAAATAAAAAAGATTTATGGAAGAGGTTTTGAGCTTATGAAAAATCTTGGTTATAGTGGAAAGGATGTGGCATGAATGAAAAAGGAATTCATATTCCTATATAACCCTATCAACAAGATTGCATGAGAGGTATCAAATATTTTACTTTAAAAGAATCAAAAAATCCTTCACGTAGCATCAACCATGTCACAAAACATGTTCCTATAACAATTTTCAGATTGAAACATCCTAAGTTGATATATAAGACAAACAATGATTGGAATTTGGAACAATTTTTGAGTGATGTAAGTATATAATGTAAAATATCCAAGATACTGAGAGGGGGGTGAATCCAATTAATCCAATGCATATGATAGAAAAGATAAGCAGACGCATTAACAAAAAATGAAGACACACAACACATGAACACCAAGATTTTTTACATGGAAAACCCAAAATGGGAAAAAACATGGTGAAGATTAACTAACAATATAGTATAACTTGTTATAAGTGTCAACCCCTAAACCAACAAATGCACAAGAACAACAAAAAAAGTCAAATTGTTAGCTCAATATGCAAACAAGCATGAGAGATTCCCCATGAAATCCATGTATTTAAACTAAAATTAGGAAATGAAGAACAAAACTTAAATAACATGAAAGTAAATCCTAATTAAGCCAATAGATTAGTGATCCCATGGGGGAATTGGTGCCAATGGAATGTTGCAATTGGCCCTTTCCCAATTCCTAAGTTGCAATGTTGAGTTGATTGAGAAATGGTCAAATCTCCAAAGAGATTTGAGCATAACCTTGCTCTAAATTGTGAGAATGGTGATAGGTTGAGTGAAATGAGAAAAATTAGCTCTGAATGTGAAGAGAGTAACTTTGCATGAGATTGTGGATGAGGATGAAGTTGAGTATAGTAAGTTTACTCAAATTGTGGATGATAGAATGAGAGGAAGAGTCTCTCATTTATAGATTTCAATTTGGAAGACAGAATGAAAATAAGCAATGTGGGATCATTCAACACCTAATGGCCAAGTGCCACTTGTCAAGATGTGAATGGTTGATGCTTGAGCACATTTTGATCAATGTGCAAGTTTGAATTTTGAGTTTGATGAAGTGACATGTTTTGGGGGGGTGAAAGAAATGGAGTTAATGTCACTTGGCTCAATGCAGAGGACATGCAAGAGGTCTTAAATGCCTTGCTGGAAGGACCAAGTCCACTTGGACTTTTTGAATTCAAAGTGAGGGAATATTCCCTTTTGATGCCACGTGAGGTAAAATAGAGAATTAAATAAATCAAAGTAATTGATTTATTGTGCAAGTTGCATTCTCTAGAGGATTTTAGTGATTTGGATTAAATTAATCAAGGTTTGATAAATTTAAGTAGAGATTAGATGATGTGACAAATTTGATTCACATTTTATGATCTATCAAAATGAGAGGAAAGATTTAATCAAATAAATGATTTTGATTTATTTAACTAAGGGGGATAATGTTGGATTAAATCAAATAAGGTTTAATTTATTTAATTTAATAAGAGGACTAAAGAGATATTAATCAAATAAAATGATTTATCTAATTAAACAGAGAGGTAATATTAATTAAATTAAATTGATTAATTTAATCATTAGAGGAGGAAGACTTAATTAAATTAATAATGATTCATTAATTTAAGAGACAAAATATGATGAAATGCTAAGAGTATGATTCCAGAGAAAATGATGTTAGTAATCAAGATCAAGTGTGTCAAACCGAAAATGTACATTTTCCATGTCTACAATAAGATATTACAAAAGGTGCCTCACTGTCAGGACTCACTATCCAAAAGAGAGGCTCATTGCCTACAAGTGATATAGTAACAAAAGGGCTTACAACCAGAGAATGAACTCATGAAAGTACACCTTAGAGTGTTGATTTAGTTACTTTAAGCTCAAGAAATTTGCATGCCAACAGATCACTATTCACTCCTTTCACATCCACACAAAATTTTTCAACACTCGCATACATCAAAAACTCTTTCCTTTCAATCTCCAAACTATCCTTTATATATATATATCTGTTTTTTTCATAAGAACCACTTTGGTCAGCTTTACGTAAATATAAAAACTTCTCAAAAAACAATTCAAGCATGCTACACTATGTCAGCATGGATCATTCAAAGAAAATTCAATCCATTACAACTTCAACCTCTTAGTAGGTTAGTCAAAGATAGACCTAATAAAAATAATGTAAACAAAAAAATGATCCCAACTTTGCATACGAGCACCTATATGCATGATATTATGTCCATGCATGTTCTCATCAACCAAAAAATTTTTCCCAAGACAATGAGTAATGATGATCATTGAAGGGGAAATGTGGACCAAAATACTGGAGGATTATTTTGCATTACCAATTCAAAATACCAAATCAGCATGAATTGAACTTTTAGTCGCAACTCATATATCATGGTGACATTAATGATGATAAAATCTATATCAAGAGATGTGCTCTTCTTCATTCTTCAAACAATCTCCCCCTTTGTCATTGATGGAAACATGTGCCAAGAGAATTTACAAACTTCTTATGTGTAGAGCATACCCCATTTCTCTTTCCTCTTTCCCCTTTGACATCAAGGACAAAGGGTGACCAAAAACAATATGAACAAAAGTATGTACACATAGTCCAAAATGTACAAAGAATCAAAATTATGAGCTCCCCCTAAGGATTTTAACCAAAATAGTGTGAAAATAAAATAAAAAACTTTATCTAGAGGAGGAAGCACTTTGAAGTTCCTAAAGAATGCTTTTTCGGGAAGTTTTACCACTCTCCCAACTTAGTTTAGCAGACATTAGCATTTTGTTCAAAGAATCCAATGCAATAAAACTTTCTTCAGCTTCATTCAGAGTATCTAGGGTTAGATTGATCTTATTCAATTTCTTAGTATTAGCCAAAGCATTGGCTACAAGAGTGTAATCCATCCTTACACCGTCACCAAGCAAGCCAATTTTTCTAATTATTTCTTCCTTCATCTGTAACATGAAATTTTTTTCTCTATGCACAAAGATGGCATTCCAAGTTGATTTCTATCTATCCTTAGATGCATTGCATGTGCTAGAAATAGCTATCAATTGGGACTCAATGGAGTCCATAAGATCTTATATACTTTGTGTGGCATCAAGCCACCTTATGTAATATGAGAACATATGATTTTCTTCAGATTCACAAGCCTTTACAGATTGAAGGCTCTTTTGTACATGATGTGTGGGAGAGAAAAATTATCATGAAGGACCAATAGCATTTTCTCAACCAATTTCTCTTCCACATCCTATTTTTTTCTCACCAAGTCCAGTGGCATACTCCTTGAAGGAGTCCAATTGAAGTTTCAAGTTCTCTATTAGAGTGAGAGATGTATCTATTGACGCACCAGGTGTGGCTTCCTACAAGAACTTAATGGAATCATCGATAAGCTCAGTTGTATTATGATGTATTTCTTGTATTTCTCTTATGTTGGATGCATGAAATAAATCACCTAACACTATTTTCTGCATGGGAGAAATCTTGTCCAAATTCATATAGCCTTGATTCATGGGAAGTTGCATGAGTTTCAAAGGAAGTACTGGCTAGAATCTAATCTGTTTAGATAGCAGGCCCTTCAAGACATCATCACCGAAGGAGGATTATCCGGTGAAATTTTGTGAATCCACTACCTACTTAGATCCTTGATTCTTTCTAGCAGTTTCACTGGATTCCTCATTTCTTTCTTCTTCCTCAACCTTCTCTTCCTCTTCTCTCTTTCCTTTCATATTTTTTTCTTCTTCTTCTCTCCTCTCTTCTTATTTTTCTTCTTCTCTGTTACTTTCATCATTGTACTCATTTTCTTCAATGTTATCCCTTTCCTCTTCAAAGTGCACTGGAGGAGAGGCATCATGAACTTTGCTTCAACCTATTTTTCACCCACTTGATCCTCATTAGCAACATTAATTTTTGGAAGCATATCAGTACTTTTTTTTTTTGGAGGGATAACTGTATCATTCCTTTCTAGAGGAAAATTTGCATCACTAATACCGAAAGGAGGATTTTCCTTAGCTTTTACTTCTTCTTCTGATTTAGGTGTCATCCTAGATGCACCAAGCATACCATACTTCTTAGTTGTACTTTTGGTAGTATTTATTGTTTCCTTCCTTATCGTCTTGATTTCCTTCTTGTCTCTGCTCATCAGAGTGTTAACTCTCTTCTTCATTCAAAACATGTTAGGGAAAACATTCTTCAAGGTTTCTAGATAACCCGAAGACAAAGAGGATGCAATTTTATTATATGCTTTAGCTCTTATTTTATCTTCCAACTCAGATGCCTTTTCTCTTCTCTTCATCATAAATTCCCATAATTTTTTTAGGTACATCATTCTTAACATTATCCCACTTAACTTCCATAATAACATGTTTAATGATAGTCATTGTTATTTTTTCCTTGTCTTCTTCACCTGCTTGATTAAAAATTTCTCTTGTGGGTATCATCATATTTTCTTGATGCACTAAATTATTTACCAAGGCATCTAGTCTAAGAGGAGTACCAGGTCTTACCAGAGAAGCATCCTGGTCCGAAAAGACTTCATCTACAAAATTTTCATTCTTTTCTTCCACCTCATGATAACTCATGTCCTACTCTTCATCATCCTCTAAGGATGATACATAGTGAAATTTATTTGATCCAACACTAGCTTCTTGAGAAGCACCTTCATCAGAGGAAACACTCACCCTTCTCTTTCTTATCTACTTTGTAGTTGGATCTTCCTCCTCTTCCTCCTGATCATCAGTAATGCTAAGATTATTTTCTCACATAGATCTTTCTTTTCTTCCTTGCTTAGATAGTACTACTAGAGGAACACCTTTTCTTTTACCCGATCTGGTAGTAGGTTAGGAGGGGGCCATGCCTTTTCCTTTTTCAAAATCATTGGTTTCAATATTTATTGCAAGTGAGCCAAAATTTGGTGTAGAGGGAGAAATCCTACCTGATCTCCTTACACTGGACAATTCTTTTGCATTTTGTTCTCCATAGGCTCTTCCTTGTACTATATGTTCATATGTGTAACTATATTTTTTGAGAATTTCAGCTGCATTTTTCTTCCTTCTAGATTTGTTGTGCTCTAAATTAAATTCCATATGTATCGATCTGAGGTTCATTGGCATCCTTTGGACTTTCAATAATAGTTTCACATAAATTTCAACCTCCTCTTCTATGATTTCATATCCAAAGGGTTGAATCCAGACAATCCAAGGTTCAACTACTTCAACCATGCACTCTTCAACCATGCACTCATTAGAAGAAACATGAAATATGATGTCATCTTTGCAATTTTCAACAATTTTCCTTAGAATTTTGTCTCTTTCGTTCATATTTTTCTTAAATACAACAAGGAATGTTGTCAGGGAATTATATATGTTCTTCACATCACCCAAATTATGTAAATGATCAAAAATTTGATGACCAACTGGTTGGGATGGGTCCCAAAATACTATTTCAGCTTTTCTGAGAAGCCTTATGAGGAAATAGAATAGTAGACAAATAATAAATGAACCAAACTTGAAAGGATATTTTTGCTCCTTTGTCATCCTCAGGTTTTGAAACAACTATTGCTTGATAAGCTCACACAAGCCATAATTTGCACCATTTTTTGCCATGTCAAAGCTGCTATAGATTGTTGTAGCAGACATCAGTTCTCTTTGTTAGTGAAGTAAATTTTATGTTTGATCATTATTGATTCATACTTCACAACTGGATTGATGATAGCCTTTGTTTTCAGATCTCTCTTATCATATGTTACACCGGTGAGATCCATCACCACTTCATTTTTCACTGCATTCAACACTAGTACTAGTCTGGTGATAGCTTTGATCACTTCCTTGGTTATCAAATGTCGCTTGTTGGTCCACAAGAACTGATCATGCAGTTTGATAAGGAATAGTTTGACATACTAATCATCTATAGTGGAACAAAAGTTAGGGAAGTTGTTCCACTTATCAAATTATTTGCCACAATGTTGGAATACTCAGGTTTCACCATGAAGTTATCTCCAATGAGTTAATTTAGCCATATGTCATTCAATTTGGTTTGATTGAACTCCTCAATATTAACCCTCATGAACATTCTGGTATCCTCTGTAGCCATGACACCATGAGGAATCAAAGAGAAGGCACCCATAGGGTAATCGGGTAATCTTCAAAAACCTTCATTGAATATTTCCTATAGGAGGGCCTAGGTCTTTCTGCTACTTTCATGACTATAAGGGTTGTCATTTTCTATACACCGATCTCTAATTGATTAAGAGAAATAATTTGCACAATCTCACAATGGCAAAAAATAAAAAAATACCTTTTCCCTTTGCGATGAACCAGAGTTAGGGTTTGCATAGGTCACACTTCAAATCACCTCAAGAATGCTCAAAATATCTCTTCACTTCCTTTGAATGCACAAATTATTAAAATTCCTTTACAAATTCACTTTATAGATCAATGCGATGCCCTTATTCACATTAAATGCAATGAAATCCTAAAAAGTTGGTAAAAATCCTTCGGTTGAATTGAGAAACCCTAATATACTTTGCAAGAGAGCATACATGCACTTTTTCTTTTAGTTTATTTTTAAAAACCTCTACTTATTCATTTCGTATAACATCTCCTTGTGCTAAAGACTTACTCACCCACAATCAAGGGTTTCAAAGGATTTTTTGCTAAAACTTCCCCTAAGACCATGCTAAGTCTAATTCCTAGAGGGAATCGTCTGCACTGGATGAGGGCACATATACATTTGAAGATTCTAGTTCTTCCTTCTTTCTCCATATCTTGTTCATCTCTTGCTGAACCTGATATTTGCATATTTTCTTCACAGACTCATTGTATTTTATCGGAGTGGACTGATTTCCCTTTTTTCTTTTGCAAACTCTTGAAGTATGCCTCGATTTGTTGCAATTATAATAGGCAACATTTTTTTGATTTATTTGACTTCCATTAATCCTTGATATGCATTGATTCACTTTATGCCCAAACTTGTTGCAAGTATAGAAATAACACTTAAAGGATTGATTTATTCTACCTCCATTAAACAAGTTTGTCATCTGAGTTCTACATTCACTAGCTCTATGTCCAATGTTATTACAAGCATAGCATTTTTTAGAGAAGGAACCATAGAACTGATTCATCCTACTTTTGCATTCAATTACCTTATAACCAAACTTATTGCATGAGAAACAAGTGACATTGAAATATGGACACCTTTGAGCATTTGGTTGTCTAATAGGTGGTCTTCTTTTTGGATTTCTTGTCCATTTTCCTTTTCCTTGAGTCTTGTTATTGTTCACAACTTTTGAGATTTCACTTGCTTCTAATCCCAATCCACCTTTGTCTTTAGAGGGTTTTTGTCCTGCAATTAGTTCATCAAGCCTGGTGGAGCTTGTTTTGAAATTTCTTCACAAAATTTTTCTTTTTCCAGTTCTACTCTCAGGTTCAACACTTCTTGTTCAATTCTGGAACACTCATCAAACTTGCTCAGTACTGCTGCATTCAAACACTTTTCAATTCTCTTTTTTTCCTCCACTTCCACCTTTAGTCCTGTAAAATATTCATTTTCTTCTTTCAATTGCTCACTAACTTTTGTATGTCTCTCTTTGAATTTATTTAACCGATCTTTCAAATTTTAGACACATTCATTTTCTTCATCAATATTTTCTTTCAGGTCTCTATTTTAATTTTCATCTTTGTCAAGATCATCAAGGGTAGTCCATATTTCTTCACTATCATCCATTTTTTCAATCTTCAAGATCTCCCTCAATTTTTTAGGCTTCTCTAGAGGAACCAGGCTCTGATACCAATTTTTGAATATCCAAGATACTGAGGGGGGGGTGAATCATTATCTTCTTTAACTTATTGAACAAATAGTATCCAATTAATCCAATGCATATGATAGATAAGATAAGAAGAAGCATTAAAATAACATGAAGATGCACAAAAAATGAACGCAAAGATTTTTTACATGGAAAACTTAGAATGGGAAAAACTGTAGGAGTTGAGAAAATACAACACCACAAACCTCAAAGATCACCTGCATGCAAATAACCTATCACAAAAGAAGAGATGGAGACAAAAAAGCAAGGGTTCTCTGAAAACTAAAAATGTATATATCAGAGAGAATGAGAGAATGAATTGATATGAAATACAATGAGATCAATCCTTATAAAAAGGAGATCATGCAAACCCTAATAGGAAAAACCCTAATAGAAGCCCTAATAGGATAACGTTTAATAATTAATATAATTATTAAATGTCACTTTATGCAAACTAACGTGAAATCTTAAAAAGGGAATAAAGGTAACTTAATCAAAATAATTAGGTTAAGAACTTTACTCTAACACCCCCCCTTAATATGAGCAATAGTGTAGCTACAAACAAATGCAGAAGAGCAAAGGTAACTACAATGCAAGAAGGAAAACATGGGTCCCAACAACTGGGCCAGATCAGGTACCCAAATACAACCAAATCTTTGTAAAATGGACAAATAGAGAAAACCTCATGGGAAAAATCTCTACTCCAAAAAGAGATGCAGAAGGCCAAAAAGAAGAACATCACTGAAGAAGAAGAAGCTACAAACAACTGTCGAAAGATGACTGCTATGGTGCTAAAGAACCTCCATTGAAGATAGGATGATCAGGATCAAAAAGACAACAATCTATATGAGTGCCCCATATGACACTACTCGAATCAGATGGAAAACAAAGGAAAACACTTGGAACGAAGATACAAAATATGCATGAGTGCTCCAAACGACACTACTCGAATTAGATGGCAAACAAAGGCAAACACCTGGAACGAAGATACAAATGGAATAAGTACCAATAGTCTGTTAAGAAGACAACAATCTACATGAGTGCCCCAAATGACACTACTCGAATCAAATGGAAAACAAAGGAAAACACCTAGAACGAAGATACAAATGGGACAAGAACCAATAGTCTGAAACACTGATCAATTGAGAATGGAAGATTCCTTCCAAGGTGAAACCAAGGAATCATTAGCACGAATAGTATAATACACCCCCATAATGCTGAACTGGGAGCATGACAGATCAACTGAAATGGTGTGAAACACCCTGTAGTGCATGAGGAAGAAGAAACAACATCTGAAAGTGAATAAGAAAGCACCTACAACTGAAAAAGTGGTGTGCAAAACAAAGCACACATGCATGTGGCTAGAATAATATGGATTCACTGTCATCATGGAGGGACACTCACCGGACAAAGATGTGATGGCAAAACAAAGGAAAACTACACAACCCCTCATGTCACTTTATAATATTAGTGCGAGTACAAAATATGGCACAACCTTATGTGCAAAATCCTCAAAAAAAAAATGCATGTACAATAGTGTGGCACTTTATCTGAGCGCGGTTACATAAAAGATAGCTTACAAATGATGCTCAAAAATGTCCTGAAAAGACAAAATGTTGGAAATACATGAAGAACAGCCACAAAAATGGTTGTAGAATGCACCAAAAGAAGAATGAAGTGATGAGACCCACACCAATGGAAAGATGAGAAAACCAGCTTCCCAGCGATATTTCATTTGCCAAAAAACGATATTGTATGCCCAAGTTACAGCCTCTAAAATAAAACAGCTCCAAAGAGGGAAAAAAGCCAGTACTGGGATAAATTTGATGGTCATATGGCCATCGTATCAAAAATACTGGGCTAAATTTCATGGCCAAATGACCATCATCGTATATGCATAATTTGGCTTATTACAAAAAAAAAATTGTTTTTTTATATATAAAAAAAAGCATTTGATTTTTTCTAAAAAAAATTACAAGAAATATTTTTTCTGGGTGGGGGAGGCACGTGGGCACACCCCCACTGCAGCCCATGTGGGCACGGATTCCTTGCGCAGGGGACTGCGTAGGTACTGGCCTGCGTAGGTCTATGCAGCTACGAACCTGTGTAGTACCCTACGCAGGTACTTTGCCTGCAACTGGCCTGCAAGCCATAAAAAAGCTAAAAACTTTACCTTTTATTTTTTTATTTTTTTATTTTTATTAAAAAATCAAATTTGACAATGAAAACTACGAAAACAATTTTTGCAAAAATATAATTTTTTTTCAAAAAAAGGAATTCCAAATTTTTTTTGAAACAAATAATTTTTTTTACACTAGGGATTTTTCCGAACTGCGCATAGATGATGGCCATGTGGTTGTAGTTGCAAAAAAAATTTGCCCTAAAATTCGAATTTGTCCAAAATGGGCAAATGAACAGTCAATTTAGGGGTTTTGGACCAATGCAGACGCAATCGCAAGGTCTGTTTGAGCTGAAAATGCTTCAAAATTGTAAGTATGCCCTGGATCAAAAAAACAAACCCCAAACCCTTGAAGCTCCAAAAATCTTCAAAATAAGAACAGGAAGCAGTAGGTCTGGAGCTCTGATACCATGTAGGAGTTGAGAAAATACAACACCACAAACCCCAAAGATCACCTGCATGCAAATAACCTATCACAAAAGAAGAGATGGAGACAAACAAGCAAGGGTTCTCTGAAAACTGAAAATGTATATATCAGAGAGAATGAGAGAATGAATTGATATGAAATACAATGAGATCAATCCTTATCAAAAGAGATCATGCAAACCCTAATAAAACCCTAATAGGAAAAACCCTAATAGAAGCCCTAATAGGATAACATTTACTAATTAATATAATTATTAAATGTCACTTTATGCAAAATAACATGAAATCTTAAGAAGGGAATAAAGGTAACTTAATCAACATAATTAAGTTAAGACCTTTACTCTAACAAAAACCACAGTGAGGATTAACTCATAATATAGTATAACTAGTTATAAGATTTTACAAAAGGTGGCTCACTACCAGCACTCATTGTCCAAAAGAGAGGCTCACTTCCCACAAGTGATGCAATAACAAATTGGCTTACATATAGAGAATGAACTGATGAATGTACACCTCAGAGTGTTGATTCAATTCCTTTAAAGCTCAAGAAATTCACATTCTATTAGATCACTATTCACTCCTTTCACATCCACACATAATCCACCAACAATCGCATATACCAAAAACTCTTGCCTTTCAATCTCAAAACTATCTTGTATATATATATTTGATTTTCTCAAAAGAAACACTTTGGTCGGCTTCAGGTAAATACAAAAAATTCTTAAAAATAATTCAAGCATGCTACACTATGTCAAAATGGATCATTCAAAAAACATTTAATCTATTACAACTTCAACCTCTTACTAGGTCAGTCAGAGATAGACCTAATAATGAAAATGTAAACAACAAAATGATCCCAACTTCACATACAAGCACCTATACGCATAATTTTTTTTCCATGCATGTTATCATCAACCAAAAAATATTTCCTAAGGCTATGAGTAATGATGATCATTGGAGGGGAAATGAAGACCAAAATACTAGAGGATTATTTTGCATTACCGATTCAAAATACCAAATGAACATGACTTGAACTTGCAGTTGCAACTCATATATCATAGCGACATCAATGAAAAAAAAATCTATATCAAGAGATGTGTTCTTCTTCATTCTTCCAACATATAACAATTCCTAGGAGCCTCTGATCATCATTATAAGAAACAAGGTTCTTATATTGGTCATAAAGAGATAAGTGACAATGGAGAAAAGGAAGATGAGCAACCATCAAACAATCAAAGTACATTACTTATAGGAGACACAATCAATATACCAATGGACATATCTAAAGAGGTAAAAGTGATTCAAATAGTGAAATTCCTTGATTGAGAAGAACAAGAGAATCATGCAACATTATTACAAGAATTTCATGAAATATTTTCTTGGACTTATTCAGATATTCCTGGCATAGATCCTAAGATAGTGATGAATAACATAGTTCTTAAAGAAAATGCTAAACCAGTAAGACAAAAGATAAGAAAAATGAACCCTAAGATAAATTTGTTGGTTAAGGTTGAGATTTAAAAACTCCTCAAAGCTGGATTTATATGACCTATTGATTGTTCACCATGGATTTCAAATATTATAGTGTCGTCTAAACTAGATAATCATATTAGGATGTGTATGGATTTTCAAGACTTGAATAAAGCATCTCTAAAAGACAACTTTATCCTTCCTTATATAGACATAAAATTTGATTCAATTGTGATCCATGCTCTATTATCATTCATTGATGGTTTTTTCAGGATATAATTGGATTTTCATTAATCTTCAAGATCATTACAAGATAGCCTTTACGAAACCTTGGGGAATATTTTGTTGGGTTGTAATTCCTTTTGGACTAAAGAATACCAATGCAACATATCAATGAGCTATGAAATCGATATTTCATGATTACATTTATAAAATTTTGGATGATTATATTGATGGCATCTTAGTGAAGTCCATGTATCGTGAAGACAATGTTAATATCCTCTGACAAATCTTTGAATGAATCCACAAATACAATATGAGATGGAATCCAAAACAATGTGTCTTTGGAGTTGAAAGTGGAAAACTTCTAGGATTCATTATGTTGCATAGAGTAATTGAGGTGGAAATGAATAAAATTGATGCAATTATAAACATGTCACCTCCTAGAAATATATCACAATTACACAGTTTGCAAGGAAAGATTCAAGCTATTCACTACTTTGTTGCATAATTGGTAGATTAGACTATACCTTTTACTCAACTTCTCGAAAAGAAAGTGGAATTTAAATGGAATGAGGATTGTTAGAAATCATTTCAAGAATTAATTGAATACCTATCCAACCCTCCAATATTACAACTAGTAATACAAGGAATACATTTCATTCATTACATATCAACATCAACCCTTGCTCTCACAACAATGTTAGCTTAGAAAGATGATAATAATAAGGAGAATCCTATTTATTATATTAGTAGAAAACTTATTGATTAGATAAATTGATACACTAATCTAGAGAAATAATTCGTAGCCCTTGTGTGTGCCACTAGTAAGTTGAGACATTACTTGCTTAATTTTGAAGTGCATGTGGTAACCAAGTTCAACCCTAAAACATCTTTTTAGCAAATAGATCTATCAGTTCACCTAGAAAATGGGTAATAATGTTAATTGACTTTGAACTTAATTTTATCACACAAAAATCAATTAAAGGAGAATCCTTGACTGGTCATTTAGTTGAATCCCCTTCACCATTAGCAATGCAAAACCATTATTCATTCCCTGATGCGAATGTGTTAAAATTAAAATTGATGGATGGGAGTTATATTTTTATGGCTCTAAATGTAGAACTAGTTCTAGTGGGGGTTATATTAGTATCACCTTTAGGAAATCCTATTCCTTTGTCTTACTGATTAAGCTTCCTATGCACAAACAAAAAATCTGAATATGAAGCTTTAATTTTTGGCATATGTGCAACTCTTACTCTTGAGGCTCAAAATATTAAGATATTTGATTATTCACAATTTTGTTAAGTAAATAAATGGAACATATCAAGTGAAGAATGACAAGTTATCAAAGTATAAGAATCTTACAATGAATCTTTTAGAGAGTTTTAAGTCGTATACCATTGATAACATCCCATGAAAAGATAATTGACATGTGCATGGAATGGCAAGTGTAGCTTCCCTTATATCTCTTAGTGATACCTCAACATATTTCACATTCATTGTCCATACAATTAAAGAGCCAATGATAGATGAAAAGGTTAAAAAAGTGTTATTGACTACTACACAAGACTCTAGTGAATGGTACTCACCAATAATCAATTATTTGAAAGAAGGTACTTTTACTAAGCCAACAACTAAAAAAGATTGTTCTCACCTTTGAAAAATTGCATCTAGATATATAATTCTCTCACACATCTTGTATAAAATATCTTTTGATGGTTTCTTACTTAGTTGTCGTAAACAATCCAAAATACCTATAGCTTTGCCAAAATCTCATGTGGGTGCTTGTGGGGAGAATTTTGGAGGAAGATCATTAGTTCAAAACTTGATACGCATAGGATATTATTGGAGAAATACGGAACAAGATTTCTTTGAATACATTAAGAAATGTCACAAATGTCAAGAGCATTAAAATTAGATTCATGATCCTGCTTTCGAGCTTCGTGCCCAAGCTCATCTTTGGCCATTATCGATATGGGGTTTGGATATTATTGGAAAATTATCATTGCCTTCATCTCTTGGACATACATTTATAATTATGGCAATGGATTATTTCATGAAGTGGGTAGAAGCCATTCCTTTATGCTCAACATTTGATGATGTAATATGACATTCATATTAGAACACATTATTGCTCATTTTGGACTCCCTTCCGCATTAGTTTCAGACAATAGGACACCATTTAAGAACAATGTGTTGAAATGCACAAGACAATCGAGAGGGGGGTGAATCAATTGCACCAATCAAATTCACACATATCAAGAAATTATTAACTCCACATCCATTTCAATTTGTTATTAAGAATAAGCATGAAGTGAAAATAAAATAAAGCAATATCAACACAAGAAACACCATATTTATGTGAAAAATACAACAAGGGAAAAACCATAGTGAGGATTAACAAACAATATAATAGTAATTGCAAAATTAGATACAAGAGGCGCATTGCCAAAGGGCTCACTAGCCAAGATAGGACTCACTATCTAGATAGAACTCACTATCTAGATAGGACTCAATGTCCAAATGGAGGCTTACTACCTACAAATACAAAAGCATATAAAGAAGAATGTTACATAGAGAATATTATCTCAATACAAAAGAAGATCCACCATAATAACTTCCACACATTCACAACCTTGATCAAAGAATTGTAGACACCATCAGGTCACTACTTTTAGGAGTCAAACATATTAAAGTATTGTTTCCTTAATTCAATTTCTCACACTCTTGCTTCTCACCCTTGTCACTTACAATCATTAACATCTTATCTTATATTTATACCATCTTCAACCTTAGAAACTTTCTCCAAGGCTGACTACACATTATTTATTTTACAAATTCAAATTAGGTCAGTGACTCAACATTCCCATAGTTAATAAGAATGAGAGTGAACCAGATAAATACTTAACCAAGACCCAAAGCAACATCTTGGATCAATCGCATGCTTCCTTAATTGATACTTATCCTTTGTATAACGTGTAAATAGAAGGTTGACCAACCCTAATGAAAACACAAATGAACTTTTAAGTACACACATTTTCAACAAGAAGATAACATGTGGTTCACATAGAACACTTCACCATACACTAGAACACCTCTTAGATACCTGTTGGCTCTTTTTATTTTCAACTATATCTTATAGGCACTCTATGGATTTTCCATTTCCAATGGTTAGCAACCTGAAAGGGGTTGTCCAACGAATGAGAGAAAGAAATTCAACTTTCCTCCTAAACTTTGAGCTCTACAAGACCCAAGAGGCTGATCCCAAAATGTAATTATAACACTATTTCACAAGATCTACACATAAATTGTAAATTCAATAGATACATTCTCATTTCAAGACTTAAAGAACAACAATTAGCAAAACATTGGTATATACTTTAAACTTTGCAACTTGGAGTAGAGAATGGGTGGATTCAGCGGAAATTACAACAAACATTATCATTACGAATGAAATTTGATTTAAATGAATTATTCCTTTATATAATTCAGCTAGCTAGATATATTGAAATTTAACTAATGTATAGCATAGTGCCTTATCCTAGGGTGGTAGGGTCAATTTAACAATAAACCATAACACAACTATAGCATTTAATGAATATATACTATTATGGATTTGTAATACAAATTCATAACTCAAATATTCCACAAAGAAAATACTTATAAATCCTATGACTTAATACATGAACCAATGATTGCATCAGAGCATTTAATTGATTCCTTGAACTGAAGCATACAATGCAAACATATATCCAACTATATCAACTAGAGACCAATGAAAAAATCTTTAACTATTTCACTGCTAATTCATGAGCAACTTCACAAGAGAGAACATGCTTTGAATTTTCCATTATTGATGTCAAATGCTACAATTGTTGCAAAACCTTTAAGATAATTGTAAATATAAACTCATAACCCTAGACTCAGTGAGTAATTATATCTACTTGTATACTTCATGAAAATGTTTTCCAAGAATATTTGAGATCAACCAAAATTTTCAAAGACCCCCTACACAATATCCTTGAATTACCTTGTATAAGATTAAGGGAGAAAACAAGCATTTGGCTATTGGCTTGTCAAATTACATTTCAATTTGCATTCCAAATTATTTCACTTCATTTCAACCCCCTAGCACTTATAGTTACATTTCACAAAATGGGGGGAAAACACAAAAGTCAAAACATTTATATGAGAATTTTGAGCTTGTTTCTTTGCTACTTTAGGAGTCCATGTCACCATATTACTCAAAAAAGTAAAACAACAAAAATGGAAGAAGACAAAGAGAAAAGAGAAGAAACTTGGTTGGATTTCCAAAAGAATTTTTCTAACTAAGAGGATATAGATTTATTTCTAGGAAATTTATTTGAAGGGCTAGACCTATGTTATACTTGACCATTCTCTATATCCATCCCACCACCCCTTATGTCTTACTCAACATATTTCTCCAACCAAATTTTGTATTCCTCCTATGTGGTCCAATTGATATCTAGTAATTTTTGTACCTTGACATTGTATGCATTATATCTTGCATCTATTATTACTCGGGCTTCCTTCACAAAGGTTTCCATACCTATTTCAATCTTGATGAAGTTTTCAATCAAAGTATTGAATATTGACAAGTCCAACTTATCATTAGTATACACCATTTGAGGACACAGTTGTTTGATGTTTGAACAAAGCTCTCCATGAGTCATAGTCTTTTATTTCTCGATCTTCATTAAGAATCCTTGATACACCTTGCTCTTCCATGTCCCTGAAGGCCTTCATCTTACCTTGTAATTGTCTCCAAATTCTTTCATGGAAGCCTGTGATTTCACCAATAGTTTCAATCATTTTGATTATATCATGAAGATGTTTTGGGGCTTCAGAGTCTCCCTTTGCAATTGTCTAAATTTATTTTAGACTATTTAATCTACTACTCTACTTATTCCATGTACCCATGAAAACCTCTAGGAATGTTGAAACTTCCCATATCCTAACCATGCAGTTTTTTTCCCTAAGAGCAATGTTAGACCTTCAACCATATCCTTTGTAATGTTACTCATGCCTTCTTGGAGCTTGTTATTTTCAAACTTTATTGCTTGGAGATCCTCCTTTAATGCATCAATTCTCAATTTTAGAGTATCCTTATCCTATTATGAAGTTCCACATGGAGAGGTGGGCAGAGTCTTCTTATTTTCTTTGGCTAGAGTAGCCCTCACTTTTTTATATTCTTCAACTAACTTATAATGGTTTTCCAATAATTTCATATACCTGGCCTGAGTAATTTTTGTAGTGTCAAAAATCAGCATAGCTGAGTTCATTATCAACCTTGTAGCCTATGGATTTGTCATCTTTGAAGCTCTCTCTATGATAAAATCTCCAGAATGGTTGGTCATCATTCTATTGAGTCTACATATCCCTGAATCTCGAGTTAACGAACAAATAGCCAATGGATGTAGACTGGGGTTGAACCCCAAACCAAAAGTCTTTTCATCAAATGTCTCTTCTAATACTAAAGCATCTAGGTCATTCTTGATTGCATCCAAAGAAATTATGGAAGATAAATTCCATCCTAGTATCACCATCATCCCACTATCTTTAATTAATCTTCTAGCCTCCATGGGATTCATCTACTCAATTTCTCAAACTATGTCTTCTTCAGTCTTCTTCTTTATTTATTCCTATTGGGAAGGATCAACTCCCTCAAGTTCCTTTTGTATTTTATCATTTATTTCCTGAGCTTTCATCTTAGCCATGAATTCACTAAATTCCCTTATTGACACAAAAGAATCATCTTCCAAAAACTTGGCACAAGCTAGAAGCCTTACATCATTGTCCTGGCTCTCATCATATTCCTAAGGCACCAACCTATCGTCTAGAACAAATGGTTCCATTACATATCCAACATCAAGGTAGGATAATTCTTGTTCTATCTTGTGCTCAATAGGATCTAAATTAGTAGAAAATTGTTGTACATCTACTTCAACACCCTATGCTTCATGAACATATTCCTTCTACAACTTATCCATGCTAATATTTTCATTAGCATCAGGGTTCATATTGAAAACCTCTATGACTTTTCTTCTTTTTATTTCCAGAATGTTCCTACCATCTATGTCAGTGATAACCCTACTGACATCATCATACCTATCTATGAGTTGCAACATTAGGGATGGCCAATTTCCCCAAGTCATACCCCCAAAAATTATGACCAAGGTGTACAACTTCTATCCTTCTAAAAGAGTACACAAATAATTCAAATCCAGGCTCTGGCACAATGATATCATAGATTCTTGTATTAAGGTCCTTAAAATTTTTGGTCAATATTGCTTCTCCTGTGGCCTTCTTCTCGCTCACCTTGGCATCTAGAGGGTAGCGGTATGTCTATTGTTCTTTGGATTTTTCATCATGTTACTAGTTTTTCAGCAAGATCTTGACAACAGGATTTAGAAAAACAGTGACGACTCATGATGATGGTTTTATTTTTGAGCTTTTGGAAATCATGTTGCTAGTTTCTCAAGGATGTCTTGGAAAAAATATTTAGAGAAGCAACAATGTTTCATGGCTTGTCCTTATTTCATGTCTATTTTTCTTTGTCTTTTTCATCATATTACTAGTTTTTCAGCGAGATCCTAACAATAGGATTTAGAAAAACAACAATGTCTCAAGATGATGGTTTTAGTTTTGAGCTTTTGGAAATCATGTTGCTAGTTTATCGAGGATGTCTTGGAAATAGGATTTAGAGAAGCAATGACATTTCATGTCTATTGTTCTTTGGCTTTTTCATCATGTTACTAGTTTTTCAACGAGATCCTAACAAGAGGATTTAGGAAAACAACGATGTCTCATGATGATGTTTTTATTTTTGAGATTTTGGAAATCATGTTGCTAGTTTCTAGAGGATGTCCTAGAAACATGATTTAGAAAAGCAATGATTTTTCATTGTTTTTCCTTCTTGTCTTTTTCTACTTGCGGTTGGTTATGAAAAAAAGACTAGGGTAATTGCGCTCTTAGTATGACTCATGATCATCTTTGTCTATGACTGCTTGTCTTATGTGATGGTATAACCTTGCACATCTTGATTTATGTCATATCATGGTGTTTGTGGGCCATCACAATAATCTTCCCAATGATGATTAAAGAGAAATAAATATTAAAGTACTATGGTAAGGTGTTGAAGGATATTCTCTAGGAATTAACATGCATCTCCTTTTTTCTTATCTTCTCTCGCTCATCTCATATAGGCATTGCATCCACATCATCATCCATATCTTTTACACTAAAATTTCTTTGTCTCTTCATATTCTAGTCTTCTCATCAATTTCAAGAGCACACCCATGTTCTTGGAACCCATTTGTCCTCTTGAGGGGGCATACCACTACCCTCCTCATCATTCTTCCTCATCTTATTATGCACTGGGGCATATTTTGGACTTATTTTCATTGCCCCAATGTGACATGCTACATTATGACAAAGAGGGGCAAATGTACACACATAAAAATGACCTAGGCCTATAAGCTTTATTTGACCACTTTCATCCTAGCATAATTATGACATGTAATTATGTCCTTGGTCCACATTCAACTATTAATTAAGTAATTCGTAATTATTTAATTAATTCATGTCTATTGTATTCTTCATGATTATTAAATAAATAAATTATGTTTATTTATTCAATACATCATTAATTATGTATTGTCGTCTTACAATTAAATAAATTTATTAATTTATTTAATTACCTTTATTCATTTATTCTTCCTCATTATTAAATAAATGAATTTCATTTATTTATTTAATGTCACTAATTCTCATAATTAAATGAATTTATTAATTTATTTAATTATCAGTCATAATCCTCTAAATTAAATAATTATCCTTAATTATTTAATTACATAATTTCATATTTCTCTCATTTTAAATAAATGAAATTATTTAAAATGATTACATTTTATTTTGTTTTATTAACCATCTCTTCATTTTAGTAAATAATCTGAAAAAGATTATTTATTGTCACATAAAAACATTATTTGGAATTAATTTAATTCAAAATAGTAAACTTCTTCCAAAAATCAAGTAATTGGAAAATTCTTGATTTTCCAAAAATATGCTTTTTAGTTCAATTCTTATCTTCTTTATTTTCAAAAATCTTTATCTTTTTGGCTAATTATCACATTTATTCTCGACTAGCAATTTGATTTGATCAAATGACATCTTGGCCACTCATTTAACAATATTTCCCTAACCCTAATTAGGGATTGTCACATGAGATCTCATCCACTAATTTTAGGCTTTGACAACTTTTAATCTCGTCTATTCGTGCAAAATTACATTCTTTATGAAATGTAAATTTTTCTCACAATTTAGGGCACCACTTTATTATTATAGAACCACTTCATTAATATAGAATTTAATTTTCATTTTAGGCACAATCATACGCTGCAAGTTAGAAGGTGTTATGGAGGTGAATCATGGAATCTTCAATAGATATTAGGTATAATCATTCTTATTTAATGCTTTCTTTGTATTCCATAACTTCTTTGGGTTTTATTTAATATAAAAATGCAAATCCATTAACCTAAAAATAACCCATCGATTACACCATTCAACTAAGTACAGTCACCATTAATGGTATAAGAAATCTCGTGCAAGTGAAAACACCCACCCTACCAATTTCTCATTCTTGTTTGAATTTGAACCATTGATTTATAGGCTTTAAAACTTCATCCTATGGTTCACATGTCTTCTATCCCATGATGCCTTTTTCACAATTCAATATGTATTGGGTGATGGACGGGTAAACTACTACGTGTAACCCTCACAGGTATTTCATCAGGCATCACCACTTCCAAATCTACTCTACGGTCTCATCCAATGATGAGATACAAGTCATTTATCTTAATCACAAATGAATCCTGACCACAAGATATACTTCCATTTCCCATCGCTTGTTTCCTTTCGCTTGGACAATCTCAACTAGTGAGGCTTCAATTTCATGTGATGGGAAGTAACTCAAACATCAATGGTCACAGATTCACCCTTGGCCTACACAAAACAACTAGCAAAAGTTAAAGGGCCAACAATGGGTTAAATGCTTAATAACATCACTCATTAGGTGTTGCTTCTTAGTGGTGGTAAAAGAACATGTGAGGGGTGATGATGTCAAAATAATGAAAATAATGTAACATTGCTCACCGTGGGTTACACATGGACTGATTGAATGAAACATGTGATGGGCGATAGACCACTCAAGGATTGACTTATGTTTTTTAAAGCACGTGAACTTAAAGTTGTTTTTAAAAGGGACATAGCTACAACAGGAAAACTAATGTTTGGGTTGATAAAATAATGAGGCTCGAAACCATAAAATGTTTATGAGGCAATCAATAACCAAATACAACTGACCAACACATAATTAAAAGCTTGAGGAGTAAACAAGGGTATAAACGTAAATAGAATCCTTAAATCTCCAACCCTAGTGACAATCATGACTTGAGTGATTAGGATTTAATCATGAAATTTGGTAGAACCATGAATTTTTGTATGGGTTCCATAATGGCTCTGACTAGGGATGTATGCCTCTTGCAAGCATATCAAGATCTCAGATCTCTAGTTAAAGTAGACCAAGTACACAAGGACCAAAAAACCAGGGACTTGTTTAGACAAGACAAACAAACACAACAAAATTGAAACACACCAAGCCTATATAGAAATTTATAGAACTATACAATATACATGGAAATATAACCTATTTCAAGAGAAATAGGGTTTAAAGAATTATCCATGTACTAGCAGTTCAAGAATTTCACCTATTAAGGACTGCAAAAATATGAATTCTCCATGCAATTCAACATTTAGGTAAGGGCCCAACCACAAAGGGTCAAACTTCCCATGTTTACCCTTGTCCTCCATCCTTGCATTCCACATTAAAACCATAATTCTAAGATTAAATTTCCTTTCAATGGCTCTTTTTTCATATAGGTGCTTAATTTGTAATTGCAGCTTCTCATTTATTTATGAGATTCTCTTGTGATTTCATCAAGCTCAATCAACTCATCCATCCTATGTTGCATCTCATCACAAATGTCATTCTCATACTCCTAGATGAATTTATACATCTTTATCATATTATTGTGTGGTATTTTAGCCTCAATCCCATACACCAAGTTGAAAGGGGATTGTCGAATGACTTTCTTTATAGTAGTTATGTCAGCCCATAATGCAAGCTATAACTTTGAGTCCTAGGCCTTCATGTTCTTCTCAATTACTCACTTGATAATCTTCATCAAGATTTTATTGCTAGATTCAACTTTCCCATTCCCTTGAGGGTGGTATGGGGAGGAGTAGGATATGCCTATGACATGTTGGTTACAAAAGCTAGTAAAATATTCAAACCTGAAGAACAAAATTATCAGAGATGATTCTCTCAAGAAATCTAAAGCTACTGAATATATTGCTCATCAATAAATCAATAACTACTTTATTAGTAGCTTTCCTAGTAGGAATGAACTCAACCCACTTTGTGAAATAATCAGTTGCAACCAATATCCAAGCATGTCCTCCACTTGACTTCACATACATTTATCCAATAAAATCAAGGCCCCACTATTGAAAATGGGCTTGTATAGATACTGGCCGAACTGGAAAATTTCTTGAGAATTTTAACTTTCTAGTAAACCTGTGACAAGCATCACATTTCTCTACATATCTATGAGAATCCTTGAATACAATTGGCTACCAAAAACCCTCTCTCAATATCTTATAAGCAATTTTCTTAGCCATGTAGTGTTATCTACATGCTCCTTTATGCATTTCAATCAATAGGTCTTCTGCTTGGTCACCATCTACACATCTGAGTAGTATACCCTTCGGGCTTCTCCACCAGATTTAACCATCAATGATAACATACTCGATTGCTTGTAGCTTCATATTTATTCTCTCACTATAAGGAAAACCTTCAGGGCATTGCATGGTCCATAGGTACTCAACAATCCTCTTGTACCATCCATAGGTCTACATGTCACATATTGCTACAACATTTTCATGCTCAACATGGTTTATCTGATTGGCCCCCAAATTTGTCTCAGCCAATAGTCTAGCAAGACCTTGTCCCCTCACCAATTTAGTGATTTGTATATCTATGTTCAATTTCTAGATTCGATTGATCCACCTGCATTGATGACCTATGGTATTGTGTTGGGTGATATATCTTTGACTGCTGCAGTGGGAACATAAGTTACAACAGTTGCTCCAACCAAATATGGTCTGAAATTTTTTACAGCTTTTACCAAGGCATAGGCCTTCTTTTCTATGGCATCATATTTAAGTTCAACAACTTGTAAGGACTTACTAAAAAGGGAAACATGCTACTCAAAACCTTCATCATTTTTTTTTAGTAATACTCCTACCACTATGTGAAACAAAGCAAAGGTGAAAAGTTGAAATGGTTTTGCATAGTCTGGAGATTTTAGAAAAAGGTTCTTCCTTAATTGCATCCTTTATGGCTTGGAAAGCCTTCGTAGATTCCTCTTTATATGATACCTTTTATCCCTTTTTCAAAATTTTAGAAATGGGTTGGACAATCTCAACTAAATTTGTGACAAACCTTCTAACAAAATTATTTTTCTTGAAAAGGGACTAGATTCCTTTCACATTTCTAGGTTGTGATAGTTTATCTATAATTGCTACTCATTTTGGGTCAATTCTGACTCCTTCCTTTGAAACAATATTCCCTAGCAACTTTTCTTCTTTAACTCCAAAAGCACATTTCATGGATTTCAAAGAGATCCCATACTCCAAATCTATAATAAAAATCTTCTCCAGGTGAGAACAATGATCCTCTTCCTTTTTACTATGAGTGGTAAGGCCATTTTGGTATATGGCAAGGAAGAGGTCAATGAAATCTGCAAAGGCTACAACCATAGATCTTTGGATTATAGCACCAACATTCATTAGAACAAATGGAATCCTTACATAGACATATGTTCCCCAAGGTGTAGTAGATGTATTTTTGTAGTATTCAAATTCTCTCACCATAACCTAATTATAACCGAAGAACCCATCAATCATTGAAAGTAATTCACACCCTGTGACATTTTGCAACATGGCCTCCATGTTAGGAAGAGGATAGTTATCCTGTAAAAAAGCCACATTAAGATTCCTGAAATCTACACATAACTTGATATCACCATTCTTATTTCTAATAAAAACCAGATTTGAGACCCATGATGAATGCCTGATAGGTTTGATGATGCTAGGATCTCTTAACTTTGTAAGATCTTCCTACATATTTGGCTACAACGAATGATCTATTAGACTTTGTTTCTATCTAAATGGTTTCATGCCAGGCTTCAAATGGATTTCATGTTGGAACAAGTCTTCCTTGTATGTCTTAAGGTCATCACATGACCATGCAAACACATGCCTATACTTCCTTAATAAGGAAATTAACATATTTCTCACATGGGGTTTCATATATTTGCATATGTACATATTTTTAGGAGAGTTCTCTGGTTTATCTCCTCCAAGTCCTCCTTATGAGAAGGTGTGTGCTTAATACATGATTTTTCAGGGCCATTAAAGACCCTTTCTAGTGAAACTAGTCCTCGGGGAATCTTATTTGTTTTTAATTGAATTATCTCATTCCCAAAAAATGTATCTTTCCCATAAACCTCAACCAAAAATGAGCCAAAGTCAATCTCTTGGCTTTCATATTGGTCAATGCAGTGCATAAATCTTAAAATGTCATTTTCATCATCGAACACTTGCCAATTGCAAATGTTGTTGAGCACTACAGGGTGGGTTTGTACTTCTATTTGTGAGACGCCATCAAAGGTAACATCATGTAATCTGATTTTAATGTTAGCTAAAAAGTCTTCCCTAACATTTTTTCCCCTTTGTATCTAATCTATGCCAAAGGCATCAAAGTCCTCAATAGTATCCCAAATTGCATTTTTGTATTGCCTAAGCCTTTTATCTTTAGCGCCAAATCTAGATCTAACTTTGGAAACTACCAATTCAGAATCCACTAGTACTTTTAACAACTTAATGCCATTTTTGGAAGCTATTTTTAACCCAAGAAAAAGAGCCTCATACTCGACAACATCATTTTTACAAGAAAGTTTTAACAAGAAAGAGTATTTGAAGGTCTTACCTTGTGGAGAGATAAGAATAACCCATGCACTCGAACCTTCCTTGGAATATGCCCCATCAAAGTACATAGTCCAGGGAGCATCTTCTTGTGGTGTATCTAGGACCTCCTTGTCAATCAGTGCAGGCTTGGATTCTTCCTCTTCTTGCTTCAATTCTTCCACTCGGAAGGTGTCTAGACTAGTTTCCACAAAGTTAATTATTATTGGCTCTTCTAGCTCCTTGGCATATTCAATCATGTGGTGGACTCTTGATTCTCTGGCAATATTGACATCTTTTTTATCAATTAAGAATGTTGCATATGACGGTTCACACGAAATACTCCCTCCCATGGAAGCATTCTAGTGCCTGGAGAGTAACATCCCGTAATTTGGTGGAATTTCAACCACTATAATACTCATAAAAAACTCCTCAAGAAATTTTTCTAGTCTATATGGAACTCTATTGATCACCCTTATAATCAGTACTTCCCTTGAATCCATATCATAGCATTTCCCATATGTATTGTCTACTTTTAAGCCCATTTCCTCCACGATTTGTACTAGAATTACATTGTTTGAGGCCCCTAAATCTATCATGCAATTTCTAAGCAATTTATCATGAATTATAAAGCTTAGAAAAAATGGATTAACTTGGCTTGGATTGGCAGTAATGGTGGTTCCCAAATATATTTCAGGATTTTCATTGATCACTACTTTACCCTCAATATTATTCTCTTGGATTATACTTGATCCAAGTTGATCCATAATAATTTTGTCCTCCCCACTTGTAGAAATACTGTTAATAAGAACAACAATTTTATCTTTATGCTCATCTATTCTCATCATTTCTAGTAGTGGGATTGTGACCCTAACCTGAGACAATATTTGGAACATGTCTACAAGGGAATAGCTTGGTAACTCAAGGAGTACAAGTTCTTTAGGAATCAAATTTTCACCATGTCCTAGAACCTTTTCAGCATTGGTTTTGTCATCTTTGGCTTTACAAGCTTGAGGAACAACTTCACCATCAATTTTTTCCTTAGTGCCCTTCTTGGCCCAGATTCTCATTTATTTACCCTCCTCAGATTTTGCCTCGTCTTTCTTATTTTTTGTTTTTTCTTCTCCATTTCCCACATTATCCTCCTTAACAAATATGCTACCTAGGCTGCCCTGATTACCACTAACAATTCTATTTCTTGAATGATATTCACTCCTTGCCTTAGCAACCAATGCAATTGTGTATCTTTCAATTTCCTCATGTGATGATCTTTGCAAGGAAACATCATCTGACTCAAGAGTGTAGGCGGTGCACTCTTTCTCTTCTTCTTCATCTGAGAACACTTATTGATGATAAGAAATCATCTCCTACCTATGGAAATCTAAATCATCTCTATTAGGTTCATCATATAATGAGAATTCACCATAAGAAAGGTTAGATTTGGTCATAAAAATATTCACAATTCCTTCTTTCTCATGAAGAGAATCATAAGCTCCCTAATCCTCTAGTGATTTTTCAATAGATATAGAAACAACACATTGTTGTGTAGAGTGTGGCATTTGACATACTCCACACCAAGGAAAATCCTTAGTAACATTTGTGGAATGATTTTGTAAAGGATTAGGTGTACCTTGAGCATTCTTTTGATTATTGTGAATCAACTTCCCATTATGCCAGTTTGAATGGTAAGGATAGTTTTGTAGTCTTGGCAACCTTTCATTCCTCTTAAATTTTAGCTTATCATTCTTGGCCACCTTATGCAAAAAACTAAGATCCTGATTGAAATTTTCATCAGGGGTTGCAACTTTCCTTGTCTTCTGATTTTGAGCCCTTGGGTTCTTCAAAATCTTGGATTCATCCCTTCTTCCCACTTTACCCAATGCTTTTCTATTATTTTCAATATTCACTGCCATCGTGTAGGCTTCCCTCAAGTATTGTGGATTCTTATCTCTAAGAAGATAATACTTTTTTGGATCATATGCATTACAATATACAACTAATCATGCATTCTCATTGGGACTCAAATAAGCAAGGAATTTATACATTTCCTTTTGGAGCTTTGCATTGAACTCAGTTTCTAGTTCATTATGCCCCTTAGTGATGTTATTAAAATAATTTAACCTAAACCAAGGATCAATCTAGTCTCCATAATACTCTCTAAATATTTGATAGAAAGAGCCCTTGGAATTAATGCTTGCATCTGGAAAAATCATGTACCAGTCTTTGGCATCCTATGTTAAAGATTGCATGAAATATTTCACAGAAACATCATCATCCTATAATTCAAAATCCTCCAAAAATCTTTGGAAAGGTTTTAAGTTTTCTAACCACTAAGAGAATTTTTTAAAGTGAACTTAGGTACATGCTTCCTCACATTATCTGGAATTGGATTTGGATATCCAAGAATGTTTTTGGAAAGTAACTGTCCGTACCTATTTGTATGCAATGATATTCTTCCAAAAGGTTCTTCTTCCTTATTTTGGTCATCATAATTCCTCCTTTCATTATTAATCTCTAGCCTTCTATCTTGGGAATCATGTTGTTGGTTGATGTGAATCGTTCTAAATTTGTCTTTAGGCTATGAGGATGAACTAGAAGGGTTTCCAATAGGTGATAATTTTTCATTCATATGAGGACTTGAGGATAATATGTGGGCCTGAGGGCTCTGGGCTTCAAGGGCAGAACCTTTCACAGTGGATTCCAAGAAACTAAGTTTCCTTTTCATCTCATTTTTTATAGCCATTAATTCCATCTCTTTCATTTTCCTATCTAATTCTTCGTTCTCTTTCATCAACCTATGAACCAATGGGACATACTCATCTTGCGGTATGTATTTTTTAGAGTGACCTCCCTCATTTATTTTAACTGCTTACATGGGTTTCTTTCCTTTATCAACATTGTGGGATATATAGCTTGTATGTTTGAGACGAGGGTTAACTGGGATAGAAGTCTTTTCAGCATTGTTGGTTTGTGGATTCACATCAGTATTGTCAATAGAGGGAATGGCATGGACCTTGGTCACAATTTCTTGAACAACAGGACTAGTTGTTTGGATAGTCTTGGTTGCTAACCTATCCAATTCTTCCATCTCGTCAACTTTTCTTTGTAACATATCTCTCTTAATTATTTCCTTCCTTATCATTCTCTCTTTGTCTGCATCTCTCTTTTTTCTATTCTCGTTTCATTTTGAGGCTCTTTCATTAAGCCATTGCATATCATTAAGAACTTCTTCTTTTGGTAAAGTACAATCACCATCACATGCTATTATAACATCCTCCTGATTAGGAACAATATTATGGGATTATTTATCATCCCCAATTAGCAGATTTAGAGGAATAGGAGAATATGGATGGGAATTTTGCATTAACTATCCTTCAACTCTAGCTCGTCTAGCACTAGCATTATCTCTTTGTATTATATCCCTTTACCTCCTTTCCATGGCTCTTAAGTTGTGGTCTAAAGGTTACTCATTCATAATAGATTTCATGTAGACCTCCCCTACCTCAGTATAATTGTTATCACTAAAATCTAACAAATTTTTTTACATTCTAAACTAGAGCTAGAATGAATATCATGTTCGAGGATAGCATGAGGAGTAGACTTATATTTTTCAATGTTCTTTTCCTTCACCCATTTCCCACATGGATTCATACTTTTGGGTAATTATCCTTCCAACTTTTGCTCTGATTCTTCTTCATATGGCCTCAAGTTCCTCGCATTTGTACTTGGATTTTATTCATGTCTGTCAACCTTTTTAGTTTCTTTCTTTTCTTCTTCAATACTTCCTTAATATCTTAAACACCGTCTCACACTAGTGTAGAGACTTCAGAGTCACCACCCAAATTCCTTAGGACCTATTTGTAGCAATTCTGTTATGATTTATGGAAATTTCACTGGACCCTTGGAAACTTAGACAAACTTTGAAAATTGAGAAATTTTTTTTGATGAATCTTGGACACAATCCTTTCAAAAAAAAGGTGGGAAACTTAGCATAAACCTTGGTGAGACACATGACAAATATTTGAGCAATACTTAGTAGTAACTCCAAATAGATCGACTCTATGTATAAATACCACCACACAATATAGTGATCTTCAATAAGGTATTCTAGAGAACTAATAATTGAAAGATACCATCCCCATTAGAGTCGCCAATCTATTGGCTCTTTTTATTTGTAGCTAGATCTTACAAGAAGCCTATGGATTTTCAATTTACAATGGTTAGTAACCTGAAAGGGTTGGCCAACGAACGAGAGAAATAGATTCATCTTTCCTCTAGCACTTCGGGCTCTATGAGACCTGAGAGGATGATCCCACAATGTACTTATAACACTATTTCATAATATCTACACATACATTATAAATTCAACAAATACATTTTCATTTCAAGACTCAAAGAACAACAATTAGCAATAATTTAGCAGATTCTTTACACTTTGCAACTTGGAGTAGAGAATGGGTGGATTAATAGACAATTACAACAACCATTTCCGTTACAAGTGAAATTTGATTTAAATGAATTGTTCCTTGACACAATTCAGATGGCCAAATATATTAAAATTTAACTGATGTACAAAATAGTGCCTTATCCCAGGGTGACAAGGTCAAATTAACAATAAACTATAACACAACAACTATAACATTTAATGTTTATAGAATATTATCAATTTGAATTAAAAATTCACAACTCAAATATTCCACATAGAAAATACTTATAAATCCTATGAGTTAACACATGAACTAGTGATTGCATCATAGCATTTAATCAATTCCTTGAGATGAAGCATATGATGCAAACACACATCCAACCATATCAACTGGAGACCAATGAAACAATCTTTAAGTATTTCACTACTAATTCATGAACAAATTCACAATAGAGAATATGCTTTGAATTTTCCATTATTGATGTCAAATGCTACATTTTTTGCAAAACCTTTAAGCTAATTGTAAATACAAATTCATTACCCTAGAATCAGTGAGCAATTCTATCTACCTGTATACTTCATGAAATTTTTTTCCAAGAATATTTGAGATCAACAAAAAATTTAAAAGACCCCTGCATAATAGCCTTGAATTACATTTTATAAGATTAAGGTAGCAAACAAGCATTAGGCTATTGTTTGTCAAATTACATTTTAATTTGCATTCCAAATTATTTCATTTCATTTCAACCCCCTAGTACTTATATTTGCACTTCACGAAATGGGGGGAAAACAAGAAAGACAAAACATTTGTATGAGCATGTTGAGCTCATTTCTTTTCTACTTCAAGAGTCCACATTACCATATTACTTAAAAAAGTAAAACAACAAAAATGGAAGAAAACAAAGAGCAAAGAGAAGAAACCTGGTTGGATTTCCACGTGCATTTTTCTAACTAAGAGGATATAGATTTATTTTTAGGAAATTTATTTCAAAGGATAGACCTATTTTATACTTGAACATTCTCTATATCCATCCCACTACCCCTTATGGCTTACTCAACATATTTCTCCAACCAAATTTTTTATTCCTCCCCTGTGGGCCAATTGATATCTAGCAATTTTTGCACCTTGACATTGTTTTTGTTATAGCTTGCATATGTTATTACTCAAGATTCCTTCACAAAAGTGGCCATACCTAATTCAATCTTGATGAATTTTTCAATAAAAGTACTCAATACTGACAAGTCTAACTTATCATTAGTATACACCATTTGAGGACACATAGCCATCTGAAGTTTGAAAGAAGCTCTCCATGAGTAATAATATTTTATTTCTCCATCTTCACTAAGAATCCTGGGTACACCTTGCTCTTCCATGTCCCAGAAGGCCTTCATCTTACCTTTTAATTTTCCCTCAATTCTGTCATGGAAGCCTATGATTTTAGCAAGAGTTTCAATCCTTTTGATTATATCTATATAGGTGTGAATTTGCACCCCTAGGGAAAATTCCCCTCTACCCCCTTACACTTTAGAAAACCTAAGGCAAAGACTTAACTCCACATAAGCCCTCTATTCACATCACACTTGGTTCTTGTTTTGAGTGTTGGTGGAGGCGTTTCTGTCAAGGTTTCCCACATGATGTGCAGACATCTATGTGACATGCTTATGTCCCTAGCATATTATTGTGCTTGGAGTCCACAAAGACATTACACTTCCTATTGGAAGTCAAAGTGTAACGCATCCCTTCAGTTTCCCGACCCAAATATGGTTGTTTTCTTCATTATTCCTTCATATTCTTTACTCCTTGATCCATTTTGATCTTCTTCACAAGTTTAGACACTCTCTCCACACTTTCAAGAGTTCATCCACAAGCTTTTTAATAGCACTTCACACTTCATAGAAACAATCTACCACTCCATCACTTTGATAGTGCAAACATAGGACAATCCATTACAGAAGAGGCTTTATTTATGCTCATCTTCTCCTAAACTAGCCTTGAGCACTTTGGACGAAGCTGGTAAGCTCCTCTTATCTTCTCTATCATTTGGTTGAGTAAGCACGTATTGTTTTGTAGTGTCTTGTGTAAAATTTTCTTGTATTCTCTTCTTTCTCATATTATTTCTATCATTGCAAACTTGTTTGTCCATGGAGGTGGAAACACCTAAACGAGGGTCTAAATAAGGAAGATCCATAAAAATCCCCCCAATATTTTCTCACTTTTCTGTGTGTAGGTGGAGAGATCTTGGAGCAAGCTGGTGAAAATATTGTTGTGTGAAATCATCTTCATCACCCTTGTGGTAATCTATTTCATTTATCACATTTTTCTATATGTTTCATACTTCTTAATCTTATTTTTTCATTCTCGAAACTCTTAAACTAGGTTGTTAGTCTACTGTTTAGAAGTTAAATTGGGCATATCTAGTTTTTTGGTCTTATGGATGCCATCACACCTATGAGACACCAATGTGCCATGAAATCATCCTATAACTATGCTTTTTTCCTTTGATAGAGAACTATTTGAGACACAAAGATGAATCTAAAGATCGACTAACCTAATCTCCTTCAACTCTCTAGTTTGTAGAGTGATCGAAGGACCTATATTTTTTAAACTATGGTAAGTTAGGGCAACCATACTACTCTTTCCCTTTCATGACCTGGGGTCTTGTAGTGGCTGGTCCCCCTCTTACATTTTTTGTGAACCTGACATTGAACTAACGTCTACCCATTTTTTAGTGTTCTGATCTTTTTCTCTTATAATTTTAGGTCATTGCACTCTTGTGTGTTCTGAAGGTTTATGAGCTTCACAACCCAGTCTATGACCTCTAGGAAGATTTTTAGGAGAATTCTATGACACCTTCTGATGTAGAAGATGAAAGTCTCTTCTAGTTTCAGTACCTGTTTCTTCTCTGGTTCTACAGTTGGTATGTTCACACAGGAGCATGTGTCACATGGTGAATCTAGATTCCTCAATGAAATTGATCACATCCCTATGTCTCCTATATAACCAACCTCCTCATCCCTAGATGAGAATGAAGCCATCCATATCCATTTTGAATACATTGCTAGTCTTAGTAAAGGGTTGGGTGCATTGGAAAATCACCTGGAAAGAAACCTGAATCTGACTAGGGCTACTAAAGTTATCAATGAAATAAGATACATGGTAGGAAAAGACCAGATAAGCGTAGAACTCCTAGCTAGTCTCACTGGTATGGATGAAGTATCTACCCCTTCAGACCATAGTCATGTGGTACAAGGTGGCCCCCTCAAAGAACACAAGAGACGATTAAAATTTTTGCCTCCTACGTCTATATACATGGCTGACATGGTCCCTTCAATTAGTGTGTTGATTGCTTCCATTTTTATTGAAAATATCAAAGTAAATAGAAACCCTTTAGGTTTCCACTTCACCCCTTTTGTTACCTCTAATGGTGGAGGATTTGGCAGGATGATCAGTGGAGTATTTGGTGGTGGAAACTTCTATAAAAAAGGTAGTACTAGTAGAGGTGGTTCTAGTAGAGATCATGGTAATGTCTTTTGAAGTTGCGATGGCTCTGATGGAGGTCATACTGGTGGCGGCCCTAGAAGTAGTCCTAGTGGTGGTCTAGGTGGTGGCTCTAGTGGTGGTTCTAGTGGTCCTATGCCTTCTAATGACCCTATTCTGAAAAACCTTCTTCAAAATATGGGGAAGATATAGAACTAGTTGGAAAACCTCTCGCAGGCCTCAACCTAGCTTATTTTCTATCCCTTCTTCTGATATAGCCCATTGTCAATAAAAATATTAAACACTCTTTTCCCACAAGGGATGGAGATTCCTAAATTCACAAAATACGGTGGTAAAGGATACCCATAGACACATGTTTCTACCTTTAACACCTTATTCATAGATTTCTTTCATCATGATGCATTGATGGTGAAACTATTTCCTCGATCCCTCAAGGATACAACACTCAAGTGGTACTTTTCCTTGCTTGAAAATTCCACCTTTACATTCAATCAGCTTGTTAACAAGTGCCTATGATAGTTACAAGCCAACATCAGACCAAAGATGACCTTCTTTTACCTTGTTCGATGTAAACAAGGGGATAAAGAGAAGATTACAGGCTTTATAGCACAATATCAAGCACTCTTCTTGCAAATACCATACCCATTACTTGACTCTGATGTGCAAATGGTTTTCATAGGTAACTTAAAAATACCTTGGCAAGAGAAGTTTCCCTTATGAAGTACCCTTCTTTTTCACATCTTTGCATAGCTTTATGAGAGTATTAATAGATGGTGGTTCAATTTGGGGGTTCTTCCTTGTGCTCCTATCTTGAAGGGAAGTCTATCATATCGATCTTTGGAAAAGGAAATTTTTTTTCAAATGTAGCAGCCATTGTGGATAACAACAACCTTAGATGCAATTGAATGTTTACGAAGTTATCAAAATATTATTCTTCCATCTTGTAGGATTTGTTGAAGGAAAATATTGTTAACTTTCCAACCCCTAATTGGTATGAAGAAAACACCTATTTTCAATACCATCAAGTTAATGGACATTATATCGAACACTACATGTTTCTGCATCATGAGTTATAGGATCACATTGAGGATGGTACTATTCATCTTGATGAGAACAAACAAAATATGAAAAAAATTAGTGGCAAAAGCTAATAGTGAAATGCAGATATACACAGACCCATTTTGTCGCATTTTGCTAACATGATTATTGATCCCTCTCATTTTGTTTCTTACCCCAAGGCATATGTTAACATGGTTATTGTTACTCTCTCTCCTAATCTTGCGACTGGTTCACTGGATATAACCTTCACTTTGCAAGATGTACCTATGAATGAAAAACCTTCTCCGATTTACATTCTCACTCACCTCAATGGCAACATTGTCAAAGGAGTCTTAGTCAACCCCACAAGTAGAGTAAATGTCATCATGGAGACTCTATTGTTAAAGTCTCTACAAAGGGAGGAATATGAAAAAACAAAATCCATCATTCGTATGCATGATGTTCTTTCTCTTAAACCTTATGGATTGATAACATTTTCTATCTTGGTTGGACCTAGGAATGTAGACATAGTCTTCGATGTCATTCCTCAGTTAGACCTATTCAGATTGAAGCTAGGTATACCGTGGCTAGCTTCCATGAATAGGATCACCTCTATAATTCATAAATTCATTTAGTTTTCCCATGAGGGTTTTGTGCATGTCGTGCATGACACTAGATACCAGCCTGTGGTATCTCATGGGGGATACTCATTGGTTCACTTTTGGCCCACTCTAGTAAGTCCACTCCCACAAAGAATGGATCTAATTTACAAGAACTATGTGAAGTATAAAATTGGAGGCAAGGGACAACTAAAGTTTACCCTTCTTGTAGTGGAGCTACCAACTACCTCCTCCTACCAAAAGGGGAAGAAGAATCCTAGTCTCTACTCGCTGAGTTGGATGAACAAGCCTAGTCTCTACCCACTGAGTTTGATGATGCCTCCTTAGTGTAAACCCAAGATAAAGATATTAAATCTCCCTAATGGGTCTCCTAGACCCTTGTACTATTTATATGGTAGAAAAAAAGGCTTGCGAAGATAATTCACCCTGCAACCTCTTACCATTCCCACAAATGGGAAGAGGCCCACTGCTAAAGTGTTGGGGTTTATTCCTCCTATTTTTTTTGAACCTACTCCTATTGCTCCCATCTAGGAGTTTATCCCTCAATTGGAAAAAACTATGGATGACACTCCTATGGCTGAGTAGGATCCTTCAATCCCCTTAAAAGCTCTAGCTTCTGGTTTGAAAAGAAGTAGAAACCACCTTGCACATGAGTGCAAGCATCGATGAAAGGCTCTTTTGTCTAAGAAAGCCTCCTTATAAAAGGAGGAGCAGATGACCACACCTCATGTTGTGTCCTCTCTCCTACCTTATGCATTTGTCCAAATTAGTGTTGGATCTCTTCTAGCTTCTGCTATGAGTGCACATGCACCTAGAAAGTTGTAGGTGTTTATTGCTCCTTCCATAGAGCCAACTCTTTTGACTTCCATTTTGGATGTCTCATCTTTCTCGAAGCCCATGTATATGGCCAATACATTAGTGGTATCCACTACGGTTCTTTCCTCCTCAACCCCCCTTTCTTTTTTTGTGGGAATTTTGCAACCTCTAAAACATTAGAAGGTAGAGCATGGTCCCTCCAGCAATGGAGGATGTAAGGGGAGCCCACATTCTCTAAAAGGTGGCCCCATGCTAACTTGTTCTATCCTAGTGAAGAAACTAGTCTTGGCCTCCCTCGAGTTTGTCACTGCTCTTGAGTCTCTTGATGAACCTCAGGTGCAAACTCCTTCATCTACTAAGGTGAAACATGACACTCCCATTAAGTGTGTCTAACTTAATTGATGAATTTCTAACCTTTTTAGTGATCTTCATGAAATCATTAACCTTAGACCCACAAGAGTTGAGCGACAGAGACCTCACAGGTCCCTTTTCCTTGGCCCTCATTGTGAGAGGATCAAAAGATCCTCCCCCTAACATTACATCATTGCAAGTTCATCATCCTTCCCCCTATGATGATCTAGAGTGGGAATCTGACGACCTCTTGGTTGACTAGTGTTAGCGGGAGACCCTCTTCTTGATCTTTGGATTAGACATGTGTATTTTTTATGAAACGTCCTTCTCCTATGATCATGCTATGTGTGTCTGGATGACCCTTTTCACCCTTGTAGGTGCTTGGATATAGGTGTGGTGTTTGTGTTGTAAAACTTCCTCTATATGTATCATAATTCTTCCATTTTTTTAATTGAATTTTGGTAAATTGAGGATGATGCAAAGCGTTAGGAGCATTTAGGCCTCCTTCCATGTTGACCCGATTTTTTATTTTTTACTTTTGCTTCCGTTCATTCTTCTTGATCTAGTTGGGGATTGATGATTTTTTGCCTTGCACCATAATTACCTACTATTTATAAATAAAAGAAGATCTAACCCCATGAAACCAGATCCCCTTGTGCCCTTTCTGTCTGTGTTCTCTTTTCTTTTGCTTGCTCTTGATCTTTCTCTCTTCTTTGCTTGATTTTTCCCTCTTATGTGTGATAATTCCACTTCTAAATTAATTTGTCTTTAGAAAACACATTCATTGCCGAATGAATATTTTCTCAAAGACCCTTCACATGCTTCTTCTTTAGAGTTGCATTCTCGATTTGAAACCCTAAAAAAATATGTTTCCTTCATCATGGGTTTGTAAAGAAAGGACTTGAACATCTCCCTCTGAAATGGGAATAGTATTGATCTTCCCCTTGTGTGGGTACATATCCTTCCTTTCAAATTCCTTGATGAAGTGAACATATTTCAAAAGGATTTCTTGATGATGAATCAATTCAAGAAAGAATACATTAACCTTTGAATAGTGCATCCCTTGATTGGATCCCTCTTTTTCATGTTAGGTTTCTGAGGGACCCCTTCAAAAATTTTCAACAAGTTCTATGGCATCTAGATCAGGGGAAGCCCAACTAGAATAGTTTCAATTCTTCGAATCTACTTTGGGGGTAGCCCGACTAGACCTACTTCTCATCCTTACATCTAGCTTGGGGGAAGCCTGACAAGACCTTACTTTTCAAACAATGCATCCCTTGAGTGAACCCCTCCTTCATTTTGAAGGGTTACTAAGGGACCCCTTTGAAATTATTACAACTTGGAGATGGTCTGTGTGACTCTCCATTCACTGGCCTATGTGACTACTTCTTGACATGTTTTGTCTATGGGTAAACATGCCATCATCTCTGACTCTATAGAGTCCCCCTTGCTCGATCTCCTTCATGTGAGAGTTCTTGAAGGATACCTCCCTTTTAGGACCATGAGCCTTTGAGGCACTTCCATTCTTTAGCTTTATAGTTCCACAAAACTATGAGTTCCTTTCTTGCACTTCTGAGTTTTCCACACCATGCTTTGCTTCCTTGTTGGTTCAACTATACATCTCTTACCTTGTTACTTCCTACTACTCTACTTTACCAAATCACTCATTAGCACTTGTGCTCACTAAAGTGGGGCTAAAATGTATAGGCATGAATTTTCACCCCTAATGCAAATTCCCCTTTACCCTCTTACACTTTAGAAAACCTAAGGCAGAGGCTTAATTCCACATAATCCCACTATTCACATCACAATTGGTGCCTATTTTGAGTGTCAATGGAGGGTTTTCTATTAGGGATGCATGTGTGGTGCACTTACATCGGTGCGGCATGCTTATGTCCCTAGCAGATTCATGTGGTTGGAGTTTGCACAGACATTAGACTTCCTATTGAAATTCAAAATATAAAGCCTCCCTTTTGATGGGCAACCCAAATATGGTTTTTTCTTCATTCTTCCTTCATATTCTTCACTGCTTGATCCATATTGATATTCTTCAAAATTTTAGACACTCTCTCACACTTTCAAGCATTTATCCACAAGCTTTGTAGCAACACTTCACACTTCATAGAAGAAATCTACCACTCTGTCACTCTGATAGTGCAAGTGGAGGATAATATTACAATAGAGGCTTGAGTTCCTCTCATCTTCTCCTCTACTAGCCTTGAGCACTTTGGACATAGATGGTAAGCTCCACATAACTTATCTATCATTTGGTTGAGTAAGCACGTACTTATTTGTAGTGTATTTTATACACTTTGCTTGTATTCTCTTCTTTATCATATTATTTCTATTGTTGAAAACTTGGCTTCTCATGGAGGTGGAAACACCTAAACAAGGGTCTACATGAAGTAGACACCTAAATATCCCCCCAACATTTTCTCACTTTTTTGTGTGCAGGTGGAGAGATCTTGGAACAAACTAGCGAGAAGATTAATGTGCAAAATCATCTTCATCACCCTTGTGGTAATACATTTCCTTTATCATGTTTGTCTATACATTTCATGCTTCTTATTCTTATTTTTTCATTCCTAGAAATCTTAAACAAGGTTGTTAGTCTACCTTTTAGAAGTTAAATTTGGTCTATTTGGTTTTCTAGTTATACAGATGCCAACACACTTGTGAGTAGCCAGTGCATTGCACTATCATCGCAGAACCACACTTCTATACTTTGATAGAGAGCTATCTGAGACAAATTTGACTCTAGAGATCAACTCGCCTAGTCTCATTCAACTCTTGGGTTTGCAGAGTTATTGAAGGACCTACAATTCTTATCTCTTTCATCTTGCCTATCCCAACCTTCCTTTAAACTAAGGTAAGTTAGGGTAGCCATACTTCTCTTGGCCTTTCATAACCTGGGGCCTTGTAGTGGTTGGTCCCCGTCTCTTAAAATATCATGAAGATCTTTTGGGGCTTCAAAGCCTCCCTTTGCAGTTATTTGAATTTATTTTAGACTATTTAATCTATTTCTCCACTTATTCTAGGTACTCATGAAAAAATCTTGGGCATGTTGAAACTTCCCATATGCTTCATGGATACCCGTATATGCTAACCATGTGGTTTCTACCTTAAGATAAACTCTAGGCCATCTATAACTAAGGAGACCTTTAGCCATATCCTTTGTAATGTTACTCATGCCTTCTTGGAGCTTCTCATTTTAAGACTTGGTGGCCTCAATCTCCTCCTTTAATGCATCAATTCTTAATTTTAGAGTATCCTCATCTTGATATGAATTACCAAATGGAGAGGTGGGTAGATTATTTTGATTTTCTTTGACCAAAGTAGCCCTCACTTTGTTATATTCTTCAACTAACTTATTATGCTTTTCCAATAATTTTATATACCTATCTTGTGTAATTTTTGTAGTGTCAACCTTGTAGCCTATGGATTTTTCATCTCTAAAGCTCTCCCTATGATAAAATATCCAGAAAGGCCAGTCATCATTCTACTGAGTCTACATCTCCTTGAATCTACAGTTAACGACCAAATAGCTAATGCATGTAGACTGGGGTTGAGCCTCGAACCAAAATTATTTTCATCAAATGAATCTTTTGATACCAAAGCATCTAGATCATTCCTAATTGCACCCAAAGAAATTATGGAAGATAAATTCCATCATGGCATCACCATCATCCCTCTATCTTTAATTAATCTTCTATCCTCCATGGGATTCATTTACTCAATTTCTCAAACTATCTCTTCTTCAAACTTGTTTTTTATTTCTTCCTCTTGGGAAGGACCAAATCCCTCAAGTTCCTTTTCTATTTTATCATTTATCGAATGAGTTTTCAGCTCAACCATCAATTCCCTAAATTCCCTTGTTGTCACAAAAGAGTCATCTTCCAAAATCTTGTCACAAGCTAGAAGCCTAGCATCATTGTCTTGACTCTCATCATATTCCCAATGCACCAGCCTGTCATCTGGAACAAATGGTTCTATTACATGTCCAAAATCAGTGTAGGAGTATTTTTGTTCTATCTTGTACACAATAGGATCCGTCTCAATAGAAAATTGTTGTACATCTACTTCAGCACCCTGTGCTTCATCAACATATTCCTTCTACAACTTCTCCATGCCAATATTTTTATTAGCATCAAGGTTTATATTGAAAACCTCTATGAATTTTCTTCTCTTTATTTCTATAATGTTCCTATCATCTATTTCAGTGATAACCCTATTGACATCATTATACTAATTTACGAGTTGCAACATTAGGTCTACCTCCACAAAAACATTAGGGACAACCAATTTCCCCAAGTCATACCCCAAAAAAATTTGACCAAGGTGTACAACTTATCTCCTTCTGAAAGAGTACATGAATAATTCCCATCCGAGCTCTAGCATAATGATATCACTAATTCCTACTGTAAGGTCCTTAAAATTTGTGGTATATATTCTTTCCTCTGTGGCCTTATTTTTGCTCGCCTTGGCATCTAAAGGCTGAAAGTTTTCCATAAAATGGACAAAGCTCTTTGGTTTCCCTTTCTTCCTATCAAGACCTTCAGACACCTGTGGTGTTTCTTGGGAGACCTATTGTCTCTTTCTTTTGGAGGCAATATTAGAGGATGATGATTCACCTAGTTGACTCATCCTACCTTAAGTTAGGGTTTTTTCAAATATGAATTCAAACTAGGTTTTGAATTGGAAATCTAAGCCTTAACAATTTAAAATTAAGGAATAATTTTATCTTCTATATGCTACCCTAGCCGAGGATATAGACCAGTTCATACAATTTCAAAACCTTATTTTCACGCTAGCTAGAAATTATATACATTTTGATATACTAAGACAGTTCTTGGAAAAGAATAAAATTTTAGAAGGTTCAACAATGACTTACTCGAGAAAAAATTTTGCAACTCTCTTTTGGATTTTTCCTTTTCAAAATACTATCCTTCTCAGCTTCTCATGTGCAAGATGGAAAGAAAATGAACACATACTCTTATCCATCCACTCAACTAAGTACCATCACCATTAATGGTATAAGAAAGCTCAAGTGAGTGAAATAAACTACTGTCAGTTTCTCATTCTTGTTCGAATTCAAACCATTGATATACAAACTTTAAAACTTCATCTTGTGGTTCATGTTTCTTCACTATCCCATGACTCCTTTTTCACAATTTGATATGTACTGGGAGATGGATGGGGAAACTACAAAATGTAACCCTCACAATTATTGCATCAAGCGTCACCACTTCCAAATCTACTATAGGATCTTATCTAGCGATAGCAAGAGAACCAACAATGAGATACAAGCATTGATCTTAATCACAAAATAATCTTGGCCGCAAGCTATACTTCCATTGCTCATCACTTATATTTTTCTTGGCTAATCTCAATCGTGAAGGCTTCAATTCCACGCAATGGGAAGTAACTCACACATTGGTGGTCATGGATTCACCCTTAGCCTATACCAAAAAACTAGTGATAGTTAAAGGGCCCACAATGGGCTAAATTCTAAACCGCATCACTCATTGGGTGTTGCTTCTTAGCAATGGTAAAATAACATGCGAGGGGAAATGAAGTCAAAATGGTGAGAAACTGTAACATCGCTCATCACAGGTTATACACGGATCAGTTGAATGAAATGTGTGATGGGAGATAGACCACTCAGAGATTGGATTAAGTGTTTTAAAGCACATGGACTTAAAGTTGTTTTTAGAAGGGATCTCCTAGCTATGATGAGAAAACTAATGCTAGGGCTGGTAAAACAATAAGGCTCAAGACCAAAAAATTATTATGAGACAACTAGTATCTGGATACAACTGTTCAACACAAAATTAAAAGCTTGAGGAGTAAATAAGGGTATAAACGTAAATAGAACCCTTAAACCCCCAACCCTAGTGACAATCAAGACTTGAGCGATCAGGATTTAATCATGAAATTTAGTGGAACCATGAATTTTTCTAGGGGTTCCACCAATACCTTAAGACTCATCAACTACAACTGCAACAACTTTCATATAGAGAACACTTTCCATCAATCCAACCGAACTGTACAGACATTCATAGTAACTCTATAACAAGCCTTCCAGAGCACTAAGATATGAACAATTTTTCTAGAACACATATAACACCATTACAAGCCTTCTTGCAGATCTACAAGATCTGAAAAAAAAACATCAGAGGACTATGGAGGAGACATATTTCTCCTAATCCATTGACACATAACTCTGTCAAACCGGTGAACACAGATTTCACTCTTCATCTACCTAGAAGCTATAACTCAAGATATATTACTGAAGGATGCCCTTAAACAACACTACATATCCACACAAGAATAGGATCAACACAGAAGAAATGCAAAGCATATTATCATAGCACATTCAGAACACACACATAATTTTGTCTTCACTAGTTATTAATTTTCTCAGAAGAACTTGATAACTCATCATATCATCACACCTACAACATGATAAAGATATCTCAAAGTACTCAAAATGTCTCTACATTATCTCAACTATACATGTACCATGTATAATCACATGATTCCTTTCTCTGCAACACCCTGAACCATTTTGACATCAATGACAACATTAATGACAACACCACCATACTAATTCATACTTACAAAAATATCCCCCTTTGTCATTGATGGCAACACATGATGTTAAAAACCATCAAAGACATCATACACACTCTCCTAATTCTTTGTCTTCTTATTCTTTTTTAGATTAGACAACCTAAACAACTTTCCTGTAATCTCTTCTCCTTGCAATATTCTTTCTCCCTTTCATCTTTTTGAGATATAGATAGGATTTTTCACATGATTCTCTCTCTACCTTTGATATTAATGGAAAACAAAAGTTTTTATTTGAATCTTCAGCCATAAATTTCTGATCAATCCCCCTTAGGAGTGCACCCATGACAACACACATACCATACAACAACAATTATACTCTCTACGCCCCCTTAGGAGTAGACCCTAATCATCAGCCTAAATAAATGATGAATCTGTAGATCCACTAGATTGATGCACCTCTATGTGAACATAGTTCAAAGGAGGGGAAGTAACCTCCAAATTCTCCCTGAGATAATCAAAAGTATACTTAGGAAGAGCCTTAGTAAATATATCTACAATCTAATCCTTTATAAGCACATATTCAAGCTGAATTTCATTCTCCAATACCTTCTCCATTAAGAAGTGATATCTGATAGATATATGCTTTTTCCTCGAATGGATTACTAGATTCTTTGAAATATTTATTGCACTTGTATTATCATAGAAGATAGGGATAGGCTCATCACACATCACTCCTTTATCCTCTAGTGTTTGCTTCATCCAAAGTACCTATGTACAACAATATGTTGCTGCAATATACTCAACCTCTATAGTGGATAAAGAAACTAAATCTTTTTTCTTGCTTGGCCATGAAGCCAACCTACATCCAAGAAATAATGCACCACCATTTTTACTCTTTCAATCATCTATAAAACCAACCCAATATGCATTAGTGTAGGCATTTAGAGTGAAATAAATATCCTTAGGATACCACAAGCCAAAATCTTGAAGTGCCTTTTAGATATCTGAATATCCTTTTTACAGTTGTAACATGTATTTCTTTAGGTTCTACTTGAAATCTATCAACCAAACATATTGCATGCATGATATCTATTCTAGTAGAAGTAAGATATAACAATCCACCAATCATAGATTTGTATATGCTCTAATCAAATTTAGGAGAATCATCATCCTTATTTGGTTTGCATTTAGTCACCATAGGGGTACATAGTAGTTTGGAATCATCCATTCCAAACTTCTTCAACAATTATTTAACATACTTTGATTGTAAAATGAATATTCCCTTATCAGTTTGATTCACTTGAAGCCTAAGAAATAAGTTCAACTCACCAATCATAGACATCTCAAACTCCTTTTGCATCTCCTTTGCAAATTTATTGCACATACCCTCATTTTCTCCAAATATAATATCATCAACATGTTACAAGTATGGATTTTTTTGGTGGTGTTTTAATTAATGTTGTCATTGATTTCAACACTGTGTAGGTTGAGTAATTTATGTATTTTCCAAGTGATTTTGATAAAATTTGAGAAATAATGAAAGTTGTGTTGAAGTGTGTTCTGAGTATGATCTTCTATTTTGGTCCACATTTCTTATGTGTTGATCTTATGCCTATGTAGATCTTTAGGTGTGTTCATTAGCTTAAATGGATCATATATTCCATGTTTTAGCTTCCTATGTTTGATGGAGCTGATTGCAGTAACTAAAGTTGAACTTGATGAGCCTATCTATGAGAAAGTATAGGAAGAAGAAAAAGAAGAGAAAGAACAAAGTAAAGAAGAAGAAATTATGGAACCTACACCCAAGACTCCTAAATATGTTCAGAGAAATCATTCGAAGGATCAAATAATTGGACGCAAAAGTGAAGGAGTGAAGATAAGAAGCAAAGTGGTTGAGGTAAACATATTTTTACCTTCTAAGAGTGAACTAAATACTATGAATGAAGAATGTAATGATGAAAGGTGGATGAGAGATATGAAAGAGGAATTATAACAGATAGAAAATAATGAGACATGGGAATTAGTCCCTAGACCTACAAATAAGAATGTAATTGGTTTGAAATGGAAATTTAGAAAGAAATTGAATGAAGATATTGAAGTGGTTAGAAATAAAGCAAGACTAGTATGCAAAGGATATTCATAGGTTGAAGGCATAGATTTTGAAGAAAATTTTGCACTTGTAGTAAGAATGGAAGCCATTCGGATATTCTTGTCATTTTTAGCTCATAAAGACTTCAAGGTATATCAGATGGATGTCAAGTTTGCATTTCTGAATTGTCAATTGGAAGAAGTATATATGGAGAAACCAGAAGGTTTTTCACTATCAGGCAAACCAAACATGGTGTGTAAGTTAAAGAAAGCATTGTACGAACTGAAGAAAGCTCCTAGAACTTGGTATGCTAGATTGGATAGATACTTGACAAGGTAGGGATTCAACAAAGGGTTTTCAGACAACAATATTTACTTGAAGGTTGAGAAAGACAAAATATTGATAATCGTGGTATATGTTGATGACATAATTTTTGGTGGAATAAAGGTATGTGTAAGAATTTTTCTAAAGAAATGCAAAAATAATTTGAAATTTCTATGACTGGTGAACTGAATTTCTTCCTTGGGCTTCGAGTTAATCAAAATAACAAAGGGATATTCATTTCACAATCTAAGTATGTTAAGGAATTGTTGAATAATTTTAGAATGGATGGCTCTAAACTAATTTGTACCCCTATGGTAACTAGATGTAAGCTAGCCAAGGAATATGAATTTGTTAAAGTTGATTAGAGCATGTATAGATCCATGACTGGTGGATTGCTATATCTTATTGCTACTAGACCTGAAATTATGCATGCAATATTTTTAGTTGCAAGATTTCAAGCAGAACCAAAGGAAGCACATGATACAAATGTAAAGAGGATACTCAGATATCTTGAAGGAACTCCAAACTATATTCTATGGTATCTAAAGGACAATGATTTTACCTTGAATGCCTACACTGATGTTGATTGGGCTAGATGTGTAGATGAATGGAAACGTACAAGTGGTGGAGAATTATTTCTTGGAGGAAGATTAGTTTCATGGTTGAGCAATAAGTAGGATTTAGTTTCTTTATCCACTAAAAAAGCATAGTATATTGCAAAAGTATCCTATTGTACACAAGTATTATGGATGAAGAAAACCTTGATGGACATAGGTGTGGTGAGTGATGAACCTTCTTCTATATTTTGTGACAATACAAGTGCTATAAATATTTCAATGAATCAGGTGATGCATTCTAGAACAAAGCACATATCTATCAAGTATCGCTTCTTGAGGGATAAGGTATTGAGGAATGAAGTTAGAATTGAATATGTACCTATCAAAGAAAAAGTTGTAGACATATTCACTAAGGCCCTTTTGAAGGATACTTTTGAGTATCTCAGAGGGAAGTTAGGGGTTTCTACCCCTCCTTCTTTGAACTAAGTGCACATTTAATGATGTATTATAGGTTATGCAAATCTAATCTATGCATATATGATATTGTAATGTTGTAAGAGGTTGTAGCCTCATTGTACTAATTTGTAGCTTAGTTTAGGGGATTGTATTCTCCTTGGAGTTGTAGCTCCTAAACCAGGCTATTGTAGCATCCTTGAAGTTGTAGCTTCTAAATTAGGGAGTTGGTGGTTCCTTGGGCTGGTGCCCTAAACATTGTAACAAATATTTGGATTGTGAGGCTAGATTTGAGTAGTAGACTCAAGTAGCATTTCTCACCATGGTTTTTTCCATCTTGGGTTTTCCATGTATATTTGGTGTTATGGGAATTTGTGTTGATTGTCTATTTTAATGTTCATGGTTGCATCTTTAATTTTCAATCTACACATTAAGAGTTTGAGAAAAAATCTACATAAGGTATTTAGGTGGTTAAGGAAGTAATCTGCATAAAGTTTTTGAGTGCCAAATTTTTGAGTATCTACTAATTCACCCCCCTCTTAGTAGATCATTTTGTTTCAACACAAGGTGGAATTTTTTTGTTAAGCATTCTTCTCCACATTTCTTCTATCTTAACTAGTGATTGTGCGGTTTGGATGTGATGATCAGAGGTGCTCATAGGTGTTATATCTAGTGGTTCAGGTTCTAGATCATGTGGTAGTGGAAGAAGTTCTTGATAGTGTTTTGTCTATGAAGTAGGTTGTCTAGGAGAACTGAAATTTCTCTTGATTTCTTTGTATTGAAGTTTCTTATATTGCATATATTTTGGGATGTGTTAATTTTTCCTATATCTAACTTTCCTTGGATGGATTTGTGTTCATCTTTTCTTCAAGCTTGGATTCATGACTTGTATCTAGTTGTAGTTTGACAGGTTGCATAAAATGATAATGTTATTCAAGTTCATTTGGTTGTGGAATTTTTGCTGGATATTTTACTAATGTAATATTCCAAAATGTTGTATAATGTTGCTAAGTTGTTCCTAAGTTGTTTTTAGACTTGATAGGTTGAATGCGGTTTCCTGATAATTTTTTATGTCAGTTTGGCTATCCTAGCATGTTATTGTTGCATGAGAATGATATTTTTTGTTTGTGGAAGCATGGTGTAGTGTGTCAAAGTAGATCTAAGTCCTAGTTAACCTTTAGTGTTGTTTGTCTTCAATTATTTTCATCACGGAGGTGTGTGGTACGAACCTATTTGGTGGTTATACATTTGAGGAGCATACATTGCATTGAGGCCAACTTGGAGAAGATTTTTGAGGATTACAATGATATATATGCAAGGTAAAGTGTGTGATGAGTTATGTGTTGCAAAAAATTAATGTGTGTTAAGATATGAGTGCAATATTAAACACTTTACTCTACCATAAGCAATGAGCAGAAAGTTTATACTTTTTAAGTTTGCTAGAAGTTGTTACAGGTACTAAGCGGAAGGTTGCAAATGATGTAGAATTTTTTTTCAGTTTATTATCCAATTTATTTGTGGTTGTAGACATCCTTGTAATATAACTCTTTTATTCTCTTTTCTTTTGAATAGTGAGTCCTTGGTAGTGAGCCCTTTACAGTAAATCATTTGAAGTGAGCCTTCTTTTAATTTCTTCTAGATACTAAGTGCTTTGGGCAGTGATCCCTTCTACAAGTGAGCCTATTATAGTCAAATTTCATATATAGAGTTGACCATCATCATGGTTTTTCCATAATTAGGGGTTTCCATGTAAAATTTGGTTCTCATTTGTATATGATTATTGATGTGTTTTTGTTTCATTTATTTTATACTAGTAAGGTTTTAAATATTAATAAGGGTTTGAATATTAATGAGGGTTTGAAGGTTTTAATGTTGAAATGGTTCAACCCACTCTTAGTTGTCCTATGTGTCTAATAATTGGTATTAGAGAAGAGGTTCCCTTAAAAAATCTTAACTGGTTAAGGTAGATTTGGATGTTGCACAAGAAAGGTGTTAAATATCCTATGTTTGGTGGAACAAATTACACTTTCTAGAAGGCCATCATAGAAGGCTATATTGTCTCATTAGGTTATTGAGTATGAAAATAAATTAAGGATGGTTATACCATGCCAAGTGATAATGATATCAAAGAGTATGAGATCAATGGAAAAGCAAGGTGTAGAGAAGGGGGATTCACCACTCACAAGTTCTCTTCACTTAGAGAGCCTCATGGGGTGAACTACCCTAAACTACCTCAAAGGACATTGGTGAGAGTTCTAGAATTAGAAAGAGCAGGTGATAGAGATTCTCTAGACAAAATCGACAAGCTCTCAGAAAAATGACGTTAGTGCAGAATGCAGATGACAACACAACATGCTAGCATCCCCAAAGTACATTGGCATCTCATACAAACCAAAAAATAGGTTTATCATAGAAAACAACAAAGTGAATGCTTCTAAGCTGACTTTTGAGAGCTTCTAGATTGTAAGGAAATGATAGAAAGTGATAAATTTGAAATAGGAGTGAAGTAGATAAGAACAAGGAGAGAAAGGGAAAGTGAATTCTTATGACTGTGTGGGTGATGAAGCCTCTAGCTCATGAATCCCTTAAATACCTACACATAAGAGAGAGAGAGAGAGAGAGAGAGAGAGAGAATGTTGGGATTGTATAGGGGTTTTCCTCAGTTAAACCCCCATTTTTGGTGTTCCCACCTCCACAGACAACCAAGATAGATAGAGAGAATTTTTTTAAGAGAAGTAAACACAAAGACACTACCAAACAATGCTATGCTACCCAACCAAGTAATAGAGGAGAGGATTGAAATCTTACCACTTCCACCCAAAGTGCTCAAGGCTAGTGGGAGAGACAATGAGAGGAACTTAAGCCTCTGTTGCCATGGTGTTTTGTTCCACACTTTCTCTACTAAAGTAATGGAGTTTTGATGTTTCTGCTATGGAGTGTAAAGTTTTGAGTGATGAAGTTTCTTAGAGCTTGTGAAGAGATGGTAGGCGATGTCAAAAGGATGTGAAGAGATCAACCATCCATGAAATGAATGAAGTTGATTGAATATTAAGTAGAGAGGAAAGAAACGGCCATATTCAGGTCCGTCGGTCGAAGAGGGCATTACAATTCGACCCCCAATGGGAATGTTAATGACTTCACGGGCTCTAGACACAAGAACCTATCAAGGACATAAGTGGTCCATGTGAACGTATGTCCACTGTGTGGGCATCTTCAATAGAAATTCCACCATCGACACACATAGCAAGCACCAAGTGGAATGAATCCAATGGCCTTAGGTGAAATTAAGCCCCTACCTTTGGTTTTCTAAAGTGGTAAGGGGGTAAAGGGGAATTTGGGTTAGGGGTGCAAATTCGCTCCAATACATTTTTCCCCCACTTTAGTGAGCACAAATACTGGTGAGTGCTTTGCTAATTTAGAGTAGTAATAAGTAGAGTAAGAAATGTATAGCTAAACCATCAAGGAAGCAAACCATGATCTGGTGAACCTAAGAGTGTAGGACAAGAGAAGGACTTCATAACTCCATAAAAATATTAAGCTGAAGAAAGAAAGAACCTTACAAACCCATAAACCTAGAAGGAAGGTATCCTCCAAGAACTCTCACATGAAGGAAACTAGGAAAGTTCCCTATAGACCCATAGACCTGCAAGGAAGGTATCCTCCAAGAAATCTCACATGAAGGAAATGAACAAAACATCCTATAGACTCATAGACCTGCAAGGAAGGTATCCTCCAAGAACTCTCACATGAAGGAAACCAAGAAAGCTCCTTAAAGACCCATAAACCTGCAAGGAACGTATCCTCCAAGAACTCTCACATGAAAGAAACTGAGCAAAGGGGACTCTGAAGAGTCAGAGATGGCAACATGTTTACTTGTAGATAGAACATGTCAGGAAGTATCTGTGTAGGCCAGTGAATCAATAGTCACATAGATCATCACTAATTTGTAAGAATTTTAAAGGGGTCCCTTGGGAACCCTTCAAAAGGAAGGAGGTTCCACTCAAGGGATGCATTGTTTGAAAAGTGAAGTCTATTCGGGCTACCCTCAAGCTAGACATAAGGATGTAAAGCAGGTCTTGTTGGGCTACCCCCATGCTAGACATAAGAATGTAAAGCAGGTCTTGTTGGGGTACCCCCAAGCTAGACACGAAGATGTGAAGTAAGTCTAGTCAGGCTACCCCTAGTCTAGATGTAAAGATAGGAAATTGGTCTAGTCGGGTTTCCCCCAAGCTAGATGCCATAGAATTCATTCGAGAGAAAGGATTTCAAAGAGGTCCCTTGGGAACCCTTCAAAAGAGAAAGGGGGTCCTCTCAAGGGATTCATCATTCAAATGACATAGAGAAGAGAGGGATTTTTTAAGAGGGACATGTTGAACTCAAGGGAACATTGAGAGGGGGGGTGAAACAGTGTTCAAAAAATCTTATATTTTCATTCATCATAAACTTAAAACCATTCAGTTATTATATTAAGATAAGATGCAAGCATATAATGAAAACATTAATAACATCACGACACATAGATTTTTGCATGGAAACCCTATTATAGGAAAAAACATGTTGGAAATTAATCCACTATTTGAGTACTCAAAGTATAGTGTTTATAAAAGGAATGCACTTGCATTTAGGCACATTGCCTAGAGCTCACTACTCAAAGGAAGGCTCACTACCTTGCAAAATTCAGATTTTAACCATCTGAAGGGTGAATTGAAATAGTAGAATATAATAATGCCAGGTTACATTTCTAGTGAAGTTCATAATCTCGATTTTGGATCTGCTTCCAATTTTGTACTTCACTCTGCTCTATTCTATTCATTGTTGCTCTCCTCACCACTTAGAGAAAAATCCACATTACTGCTCTGCTAGATCTCGCACTTCACACTTCATACACACATATATTCATATTCCACACTTTTAATGAAAAAATCAAACTCATATATATATTTGTGATCAAGGATTTACTCATCCAACAGTCAGCTTCATAAGGTATTAAGACATTTTAACTTATCAGATAGATCCACCACAAAATATTTATGCACATCATCCAAAGTTAGTTAAGACAAAGAGAGGACCCAAATAAAACATATTCGGGCATATAAAATTTTAATTAATTGTATCTCATACATTTGTGAATTCCACCTTTGTCGGGATAGCCTTTTAGGATAGATAATTAAAATATTAGTGCATCATACCTCCTAGATCACTTACTAGTGTGTGCTCAAAAGCTAGATACTACAAGCCTCTATAAACCTTTCTTGGAGATCCACAACCTAAAATATATGTCTGGTCGGATGATTAGATCACCTTTTAAGCTTTTAGTCAGATCCTCTATACTTTACTCTATTCTATTGGTAGGAGCCAAAATAGTGTTGCTCATTCAAATGCACTACTTGGGTTTCCATCAATGACAACACCTACAAATAAAACTCCTTAGCCATATGCCAAAAATCTCCCCCTTTGGCATTGATGGCAACACTTAGTGAGAAAATTTCACTGCACTTTCTCCCCCTGAGACTTATAAGGCATTTGCATTCTCTCCCCCTTAGGTTTATGAGATGTTTATCATTGCATTCCCTCCCCCTTTGAAATCAATGATAAAGCTGGGATGTCATATGCCAAAAAGAAGAAACATGTGTTCAAAAACTTCAAGGCCTCAAAACTTCAATTCATATATGCCGACAGTTTTTCTCCTTCAGTCAAAATTTTGAAAACTTGAACACCATTTGCAGTTATCTTTAAAATATTATCTTATTGTTTTTCTCCATTTCCGAAAGAAACTTCTTCCAACCATCAATTACAATTACAATGTTGATTGTCAAGTTATTTTTTTTGGATGTCTTGTTGATAATCTCAATGAGAGATTCAAGAATTATGGTTGCTTCTTCCAATTTTACACCATTTTGCAAAATTTCCACCAACTGCTCTAGCCTACACTCAATTAAGTATTTTACCTTCCAAAAGTTGTCCACAAGAACATTCTTGGATAGTTCAATTATATTTGAGTTGACTATAACTCCCAAATTCTCCTTTTGATAATGTCATCTAGATCCCGAGACATGTCAAAGCTTTTACCAATGTCGTTCAGTTATGTATCAATCTGATCCAAATTCTCTTTGTACTTACTAACTACATGGGGCCAACAGACATAATAGTTAAATATTCTTGTGGCTAATTTAATGCATTTCCTTCACTCATTCATTTTCTTCTTAATCTTGACAAGAGATAGTCTAAATTGTTCCTTCAGGGGAGAGATAATTTCACCTTCTTCTTTTCCTTTGACTTTAGATCCAAATGATTCTCTACTATACTCAATCATCTCTTCAGGTAGAATATCCTTCAAACTTTCCAATCTTATCTTACAATGCTCAATATGAGCATTCAAAACTTCCAGAATTAAGTCTATAACAAATGATGGTCTGATTGACCATAACCTTGCAATTTTCTACATATCACCTGTACTTTGGATAAGTTGTTGTAGTTTTTCTTTTGACAGATCTTCTTCATCCTCACTACCTTTTTTCAATACTGGAGTCATTTTCTAGTGGATTCTCAGGATCTTCATCCTGAATGTCCACAATTTCCTTTTCTTTCCCTTTTCCTTCAAACTTGGGAACTTTTCTTTTTAGAGGGCTATATTCAGTAATCTCCTATCCTTTTTTTTGTCCTTTATCAGTGTTACCGAAAGAGGAACCAACTTCCATTATCCTTACCAGAGAGGAAATGACTGATCCAAATTTTGCAAGCACATTTTGATAAAAAAATTCAAACTCTAAATCCCAGTTAGACACACTCTTAGAATAAGAGTAAATTTGGATGCATACCAATTTATCTGATGTCCATACTACATTGTTGGTTTTTGGCAAAAAATTCAAAAAATACATAACCAGAAATATAATTAGAGTACCAAACCTAAATGGATACCCTGACTCCTTTTTCACTTGAACATTCTCAACCATCTAATCTTTTAGCAATGAACATAGGTCAAATTCATAAACTTCAATTATCATTTTATGAGCAATATATATTGTGCCAGCTGATGTGGCTCCTTCCCAATTTTGGTAGAAGATTTTATAGGTTATTCCATGTGAAATGTACTTTGTAATGAGATTCCTGATTGTTGCTATTAACAGAGCTCTTTGATCTTCGATTATACTAGTTAGGGTTTCAAATTCCTTGTTCCGGATAGATTTCTTCCTAGGAACATCACCGAATTTGGAAAATCTAGTTAATCTCTCAATTACCTCCTTCGAAATTGAGCAGGTTTTGTCCAAAGTTAAAAAATCACCATGCAATATGTTCAATAGGAATTTTATGAATTCCACATTTTCAAGGTATGGAAACTCATTCCATAAATCAAAATTTCCATGCTTGGCTTCGCTCAATTGTTTCAATTCATCAGGAAGAAATAAATCTCTCATAGATTTCATATTTGCACTATTGTATTCGTCCAATGTGATCAAATATTTAATTTTCTCCATTTTCTTTTTTGCATTTTAGGGTTCGCAACTACACACCAAATTATATGAAGATTTCAAAAATGATTTGAAGTACCTAATAACTTTCATGATTTACGGATGAATTCAATTTTTTTTCTTTGAAATCCACTTGGCGAGTGCTCTCCTTCTTCTCTTTGATAAAGAAAAGTGACAAATGATGACATAGACTTGAATTTTATAGCTCACACATGTGCAATAAATGCATTTTCACTAAGTTTTCTAGAGACTCTACTCTTTACTTTGTTTTGATGGTTGGAGCCAAAATAGTGTTGCTCATTCAGATGCAAGACTTGGGTTGCATGACTTGGGTTTGCATCAATGAAAAAAACTACAAAAAAAAATCCCTAGCCATATTCCAACAAGATGCACATCTCCAAAACAATTTATCATTGCCCCCAACATACAGGGGAGGAGAACCATGCAAGATAATTAGAACAGGATAGAGGTAAACCTTGATATCACTGGTTGTTTGAGAAAAAGATAGGTGCGTCAACTAGCACCTATATCATGAAGTTTTTGTATTTTATCCTTCAAGGCCTTATATTCGCTAGTGGAATGGCTAGACACTCGACGGTATGTGTAGAAAGAATTTTTATGTGATTTCTTGTGTGTAGGAGGAGCAAGAGTAATTAAGTGGGCTTTAAGAATCCACAAAAAAATATGCTCTTGCTCAAATAAAGGATGAGGAGCAGGAAGCAACCCTTTCTCTTGCGTAGAAAATTTTGACTTCTCACAAGAAGAAGATATGAATAGAAAAGAAAAAGGAGGATAGACCAATCCACGTGAATGAGGTTGAGCGTACATCATATCAACGTTCAACCATGGTCTCTACTTAGACTATTCATTCAAGAAGCCAAGTCCTAGATTAAGCTTGTGAGGTGTGAATTCTATAGGAACTTGAATTCCTTTTTCATTACACCCACAAACATTACGCTCATAACCATATTTAGAGACAAGCTTAAAGCCAAGGCCATAACATGTTTGTAAATATTGGGAAGAGGGTGGATCTACATAGAGATCATTATTCCAGTAAGGGGGAACATTCTCTTGTATAGGATCACCATCATCCTCTTTACTAGGACTACTAACATTATCCTCTTTAGCAGAGGCATAATCATCCTCCTCAGAAGGAGGATCAACACAAAGAACATTACAATTCACATTGACATTATCCTGTGATGCAAAAGACTAATCATATTTGATAATGGGTGTGAATGATGTTATCGAAGGGTCTAAATGGATCGGTTCGACCTTATATTCCTGAATGAAGGAATCTGTAAAGTCTAGAGGACCCTGATCACCACCAAGACATGCATTTCTTTGAGAAGAAGTTGAAGGAGTAGACTGAGAATTTCTTGCTTCAAAAGGATCTTCTTTAGGGACATCTATCTCAAGAGTATCATTTGTAGTAGATACTGTTGTACTAAACATCGACACATTAGAAGATACTAAAGGGATAAGAGTAGGCACAACTAAAGCTTGACTAGTTGCTATTGTAGTTTCCTTTAATCAGCTTAATAATTAGGAACATGAATTCCTTTACTCACGGATTGAACATCTCAACCTACAGTCATAACCTACTAAAGGACCTCACTTAATTATCAACCCAGGGATGTAGACTTGAAATGGGTCAGCACAATAAATGCACTAATCACCTCTTTCAGACATGTATAACTTTCTAAAGATACAATGCTAGAATTTAAGCTATTGGAAACAAATTTTAATTAGATAAACTTGCGTGGAATGAAAACTAAAAGAAAAAATTATTTTACATCTAGTGGGTGCAGGAATAGTTGATAGTTTTGTATTTCTACCACCTGCAGGAATAGTCACATTAAGCTCTGTAAAAGGAAGTGCAACTATTCTAACTTGCAGAATGAAAAGATGGAATACTCCCTAAGTGAGTCCCCTTGGGTAGTGCCAAAGGTAAACAACAGATTAGATTGTAAACTTCATAAACACTTTATTGATGCAAGATTGACAAGTACATGGCTCACAATCTTCAATTGTATTTTTGGAGACTAAAATGTATTACAATAGCAATTCTCCAACCCTTTCTCTAAAGGAGAATGGGCTATTTATTAAAAACTGAATCTAATGACTAACTAACGCTTCCCTCATAAAATGGGAAGTCTTTACTACATCATAACTAACTAAGTGAAGAGGTGGATACAAAAAAGGAAGAACTGAGTCAAATCTATTCTAAAGATTTAAAGCACCACCATCATAGATTTATGCACCATCGAGTGCCTAAGTTGGATTCTTGGAAAACTCTCCTTGCATGGTGGACAACTTGAAGTTACCTCCTTATTCTTTGCTGCTGAACCGGTCTTTATTGAATTAGTCTTTCAACCATCAAGTGGAAACTAAATTTCCTCCCTAAAACATGGCACCTATAAATAACTTAACAACTATTCCAGTGGCAGAAAGTTAGCAAAACACATTCAAACTTTAAGATGATCCATCACCTCATTTATACATTCATTAAGCATTAAACTAAGGCAAACAATATTTTAGACATGGTTGTAGGAAGTTCAATAGTAGAGGTTGCAGGCAAGGTTTGTCATCATGCAAAGTCACAAGGCATTCATAAAACTAATAAAACATTTTAAGGAAATAATCATGCAAAGAATTATCAAAATAAAATTATTGTATTTAAGCATAAATATTCTATCTCTTGTCCCATAATCCACACTAAATTTTTGTCTTAGCATAATGAAAAGTAGAAAAGTGTTTTAAAAACATAATCTAAATATTCCAAAAACTTGGCTCATCATTTCCCCTCAATCATCTACTTGTTGGGCCCTTCAGAAAGTCTAGAATTCTTTCTTTGAGAAAAATCCCTTAGATTAGCATTCAACTTTTGTCCACATTCCCCATGCTGGAAACTCCAGAAGTGAGCTCACATTATTTCCAGCCGCTGCCACCTAATATCCTCAGAGTTTCTATTATAAGTGTTGTTCTCCCCCTGCATGGCTAGTAGTGGCCATAAGAGAATAGGTGGCATCATGAATAAGGGCAACCAATTCTCTCCTTCTTTTCGGCATTCCTCATATATCTTTCTGCCCTCTAAGTGGCTACATATAGGGTGTTAGGGGTGTGTGGTTCTATCCTTCTTAACTCAAATGGTAAATTTTATCATCTTGTATGAATATGATGGGTTGTAGCATTAAGATCATTGTTTACAATCTGGGAATAATGAGTAAATACCTCCTTTCTCAAAGACTCAATTAGTGGCCTAGCTCTCTCATCTGCCCATAACTTTTTCCACTCAAAATAGATCCCCATCCCTCTTTCGGATTCATTCCTCACTAACAGTGACATGTTAATCTCATTATGTTTGTAGCTATCAAATTTCTCCCCTTTCTTATCTCATTTCTGATCCAGGAGATGAAAGCATCAATTTGAATATCACCAACATAGCATAGGGGGTTCCACTCCTTATCTTGAGGTACATCCAAACTATGCAAATAAAATTCACACAAAAGGTTCCTAACATGCTGAGGTGAATCTCTATATGCATCATAAAATTATTCTAGGGTATTCAAGGAAGGTTATTTACCTTTCCATATCTCGATCAATTGGAAGTTCAGATATAACTCTTTGAGGTAAATTACATAAATAGGTTTGAGGGTGTTCTACATTGCATTAGTTGTGGAACAAGTTCAACTACTTGGTTGAGAGTGTCTGTTAAATTAGTAATTTATGGATTCTTGTTTTGGATTATCCTCTGCAATCTCTCAATTTCTAGTATAGAGGTAATCCATTGATATTGGAGCTCTGCAAAACATGTCATTCCTGTAGAAAAATTCATAACATGGAGCAGAGGCCTATGGTTATAATTTTCTGAAGTTGACTTCTGAATTTCTTCAAGTACATCAACATTTTCTTGCTCTACTTCTTCAATTATTTATGTGTCATTTGAGTACCTAGAGGTTTCATGTTCTAGTTCAACATTCTATTGCTAGTTTTCCTGTTCTTCTTGAGGCACATGATGCTCCAATACGTCTTCATGAATAGTAGGTGTTTCATTTGTCATTTCAATGTTTTCACTTTCTTATTCCGATTGAATTACAATTGTCATTTCCTCCTTCTCAGTACATTTCACTTGTTCCTATAGTTGTTTTGTCATCCTTTCTCGCATTTGTTTCACAATGGCTGCTAGCTCATCAAGGCCAGCTCCTTTAGGAATACTCCCAGTCTCTTCAACAATAGGTTCCTCCTCCTCGAGTACAAGACTAGAAGGGTCTAAGGTTGATAGTGTGACCTAAGAAGCATCGAGTGATTGGGGAGTTGCCTGATTCTAGAGTCTAGAGCTTTTTCACAAGGGAGTGGGAATTTCTTTATGCTTCTTTGGGGTTTTGGCTATAGGATCAGGTGATTCCCCTATTTGCTTCCTTTTAATAGATTTAGGTGTGGGCACTACCATGGGTGACTTCCCCTTTTTATTTTTGAAGGAAGGCTCAGGGTCTAAGATAGGGGTTTGTACTGGTTGTTTGGAAAATTTCTCAGAAACAAGAACTTTGTCCTATGAATTAGATGATTCTGGAATAGGAAATGCAGTATCAAAGGATTGACCTATGGACTGGGAGGCTCGTTGTTTGAAAGTGAGAGGCTGCCCTTTGGGTCGAACATTTCAAACCCTAGGGTTAAAATTGACAACAAATTATTCCCTAGTCATCCCTGATACATCCTTAACAAATTTTTCATTAAGCAACTTAATAAGGCAATGGTGGGAAACAGAGTTAATTCTACCCTTTTTTAATTCAACAACACTATTAAAGAGCACATTGTATAGGAAATCAAGAATTTTCAAGGCATAAATGACATAAGAGTTTAAAAAGATGAGAATGTAAAATGGAAAACTAACCTTCACATGTTATATATTTGATTATATAACCTGCTCATGATATCCAGTCATGTGGAAAACTCATTATTTGGGCTCCTTGCATATCCACTTATAAAGGAGGATCATTAGGCTGAGTAAAATCTACCCTAGCACTCTATGCATCCCTTGCTCAAGGAAATAGCTCACTGGCCTGTGGAAACCCTATTATTTCAGCAATTCTCTCTATTAATGCATTTATTTTTATTCACTTGACTTTTTCCTTTCCTTCATGCAATTTCCTCGTGAATTCTTTTGCAATGCTCTCATCAAAATTTTCAACCTTAAGGAAATAATTAAGCCACCCATACTATCTAAATGGTAGAAAATGTTGCACATCCTGGAACAGGACATTATAATCTATCAGTTCATGCCGAATTGGCTGACCTCCCATTTTACTATTATCTCTGCAACTCAACGCTTCAGGTGAGAATTCAACCTGGCTTTTTTTAATTTATACAACCAATGTGACTTCCTGCAAACCAACTTCACTACTTTCTATCTCCCCTCAACCAAAAATTTTGAACCTCTTTTGAAAAGATGCAAAAAAATAGAACAATGAATTCAAACATCTTAACTGATGTTGTAGATGGAAAGAAAAGAGTAATCATGGAGGAGCGAAAGACATGACTGGTCATTATTGCAGGTGTAAGCTCTCAAAAATGAATGGTTCTATGGAAGAGAACCATCATTTATGGACCTCAACAATGGAGCAGTTTCAGGTTTAAAAGCAAAAACTAGAAATGAAGCTATTCTAAACTACCAAAGATAATCAAAATGCTTCCAAACAAAAACTAGTCTCCATTGGCATCCTATCGCCAAAGTCTTGTTATGCACTTTTGCTCTCAGATTTTTGCAAGCATAGATGCATCAAGAGGCTATTAGTGAATGGATTAAGAAAAGCTGTGAAGATATATGCATGTGCAAGACTCGTGTAGTAGTCAAAATGAGAAGAGTGTGCTATTTAAATAGGAATCTCTGATGACAAAGAGGTTGAGAATGAGAAATGTGGGATAAATGGATATTGCAATAATGAATTTTTAAAATCCCACATGGTGTAGTGAAATGAAATGCATATGAGTGGAAATGATAAAGAAGATAGATTAAATGAATGGTGAAGGATTGAATAAAATAATTAAATGCATATATTTTTAATGTGGATGAAAATGATTTGTTAATGTTTTATCATGAATTATTTTAATATTTTTATGAGATTGATTTATGTAAGAATGATAATTTTTCGAAATGAAATTATTTAATTTATGAATGGCTATGAAATTTTTTATGAACAATGATTATTTATTATGCATTATGATCATGTGGTGAAATGATTTAATGATTTATATAAATGCAATATGAAGTGAATGATTTATGCAAATGATTTGATTTAAATGATAATATAGTTTTATTATGAAATGCTAGTGAATGATTATGATAATGAATGATAGTGAAAAACGATAATGTGATGTATACAAATGATAATGCAATGATTTAATGATTTGATGAAATGTATGAATAGAAGAAAGTATTGAATGAATTGATCATTTTAATCAATAGACGAATAATGTGATGCGAGGATAAATTTGAGTGTCTACATTTTGCCCCTCTTTGAGACAATGCAGCTTGTTGCATTGTTTCAAAGAAAAAGATTGATCAACTGATACATGCCCTAGATATATCTTGGTAAGGAATATGATAAGAATGATATGCCCCCTCGAGAGATTGATCAAAAAAATTGTATGAAGATTAATCTCTTGATAGACGTGACCAAGAAAATGATCAGATACTTGATATTGCGCAAGTGATAAAGCAGTGGTGTACATTTGATGGAAATTTACAATCGATAGGCATAACTGAACAATTGATGGAAATGATCAGTATAGCTGTGTTGATGAGCTGATGAAGCTGATTGAGATTGATGCAAGCGCAAGACAAGTTGATAGAATGATTGGTTAATTGATTAAGGGGACATGATATTTGGAGATGCAAGTTGATTGATTTCTCTACAACAAGAAAGATGAAGAAAATGAAATGCAAGAAATAGAAGATGCAAGATGGGAGAAAATGAAGGTGATGAAGCCTCTTGTGCATTTTAAGTGCTTTTATCATCATCGAGCTTATTATGTTGCAAATTAGTATAAGCATCTAGATAACATGAACATCTAGACGACCTGAATAATGTTTGCATTTTTATTTAGTAATGAAGTATAAGCATCTAGGTATAAGGACCCTAGATGACCTGAATACTTATTGCATGGAAGACACTATCAGACAAGGAATGCACTCATCCATACTAGACTCATAGGTCCTCAATGGTTTTAGATAACCATGTCTTAAGACGAGTCATCCTATGAATAAGAAACAATCCACAGGCAACAAACAAGTGAACATGCCCCATCATGCCTCTCTAGTCCCAAGACATCCTGGAGAAGCTAAAAGACATGTCGCCAAAGATAAAATCATAAAACAATCAAAGACCAACAAACAAACATGCGTCATGCTTCGATATGGAACTGATTCTTGGTACGGTTGTACGCTTTTGATTTGGAAGAGGGATTGATAGGTATGCTGCAATATTTGCTTGATTGTTACTCATGATGCAGTTTGATTTTGCTAAAGTTCAAAGCTATGTGGTGATCTGAAAGTGTCAGTGTTGAGGGATTTTTGAAGTTATTTGATTTTTTGGATTTTTGGGAATATTTGACATTTTTTTGGATTTTTTCAAGACATTTTATGATTTTTATGGAATTTTTCAGGACATTTTATGTTTTTTATGTATTTTTTTCAAGACATTTTATGATTTTTATGGATTTTTTCGTTTTATGATTTTTATGGATTTTTTCAGGACATTTTATGATTTTTTTAGTTTTTCAAGACGTTTTATGATTTTTTTTGGATTTTTCATTTTTATGATTTTTTCAGGACGTTTTATGATTTTTATGGATTTTTTCAAGACATTTTATGATTTTTTTTGGATTTTTTCAAGACCTTTCACAACAGAAAGAGATGCATCGCAAGCAAGTAGACAGACAAAGAGGGTAGTTTCTTTGGCTGTGAGATGCTCAATATCCTAACCCATGGTTAAGGTTGAGGAAATTCCCCTATGAGGAATAGGACCAATCTAGTACACATGACAAATCGAGCAAGTGAGGGGATTGTCAAACAATTCACAAGCCATGGTGAGTGTGAAAAGGATATTGTGAAGTGGAGGGTGAATGAAAAATGGGATGAAAAGATCAAGTAGAGCTCCAAAGGAAAGAGGAGCAAAGCCTCTACACATGGCACCAATTTCTCAGTTTTCACCATGGTACTTGCTCAAGGTGCCACCGAAGTGGTTTTCACCATTGAACGAATTGATTTCACTTTACTTCTTTTTTTTCTTTTTCAGGACTTTTTTTCATTTTTTTGTATTTTTTCAAGACTTTTTCCTAGCTCTCTGAAGCGAGATATAGAATTGATAGATGCCAGATCCATAGACTACCTTGACGATGCCTCGATCCTGTGTGGATGACCATGTTGGATGAAAGTACCCGATCGAGATGAGGAGTATGAGTGGCAAATATGAAGGATGATAGGATGTGGTAGATGAAAGAGACTATGGTAGGATCCCTAATGTGCACACTACGTGGGCCATCAAGCTTCAATCAAAAAGGAGCTTGGGAAATTGATGAGCTAGAATACGTGAAGGATTTGTCATCAAAGGTACATTGAGAGACATCACTGATGGTGTGATATGCTAGATATGTGAACATGGAACGGTGGAATGGAATATATGGTATGAGTGAGAGTGACGTGGATGGAGACCTTGGATCAACAAGTTCCTTTTTGATTTTCTTCCTTGATAGATGCCCCCAATGATTTTTTATGGATAGGCATAATTGGAAATCGAATTTTGCTTACTTTAACTTTTGAATTTTATTTTTTCTTTGTCCAATAGCTTTTTATTTTGGCTAGGGGACTTGTCTTGATCTTCTTTTGTGCTAGATTTGTCCAATATCTTTTTATTTTGTCTAAAGGACTTTTCTTGATCTTGCTTTCTTTGCATGCTTTCTTTTGATTCTGGATCTCCATTTGAAAAAGGCACTTTTACCTTTGATTCTTGAATTGCATACTTTTTATATTCTTCGGGTGAAACTTGTTGATCCATGTCTACAGGGCAGATGGATGTGGGTGAGATTGTTGAGGTGGATGGAGTGATAGGAATGTCTAGTGGGAAAATGGGAGTGGTGATGCCATCAACGGAGTCTTTGGGACTATCCTTTTTAGTACTGCTAACGTCAAAGGAAGCTTGCACATCCATAATGACTTGGCAAGATGTCTTAGTAGATGTGACAATAGGAGATTCATATCCTAGCCCAGGGTAGGTGGGATGGAAGGATGATGATTGGATATCCTTGGTAGGATCATGATCAAAGAGTGGGTTCTCATAGATATCCTGGTTAAACATGGGGTTATCATAAATATGAAAAGCTTGAGTGGAAGCAAATATGCAAAATGCAGGTGTATCATCAAGATCCCAAAAGGTTTCAATCCAAGCATGGTCATCTCTTTATGTTCCTTCTACAGCTATCTTGATATCATTGTTGGAATTTTGACCGTCCTTGACAACATTAGCAATTTGTTTTGTTGGTAAATTATCCATACGGTATTCTCCACATCCCATATCATGAATTTGGACCTTGGGGTTTGATGGTGTGATAAATGAAATAGATGCTTTTAAGGACTTAGGATCAACATATGCTTGAGAAGGAGGTGCTTCATGATTACTTGGGATTGTGATTTCAATTTTAGGGCTTAGATTATGGCAATACATGAAAGGGTTGGGATCTCCTTGTATTGTGATTTCAACACCATTGTGTGGGAATTTAATGCACTGATGGTATGTAGAAGGTATTGCTTGCATTTCATGAATCCAAGGTCTTCCAAGGAGGATATTATAGGTCAGTGGGAGATCAAGGACTTGGCAAACCACATCCTTTACCACAGGGCCGACTCTGATTGGTAGAGTAACTGATCCTTTAGAAGAGCATTCCTCTTCATCATATGCCTTTATGGTAATCTTGTTCCTCAGATCAACTACATTTTCAGAAAACCCTAATTTTGTGATCAATTCTTGGGTACAAATATTAAGATAGGCTCCTCTGTCTATTAGAACTCACTTGATCTTGGCATTATTGATAAGGATGTCAATGTGTAAAGCTACATTATGTGGTTGTTGAGGGGATGAATCGTCACTTTTAGTAAAAGTGATAGTGTAAGGCGAGGTGATATGTCCCACCATAGCTTGGAGTTGGTCTACATGTAGGTTTGTAGGCACTATAGGAGTAGCAAGCACTTTATCTAGGATAGCTTTATGCTCAGGAGATAGGCGTAGCAACTCAAGTATGGAAATTTGTGCAGGTGTTTTTCCTAAATGCTCTATGAGGTTATACTGTGAAGTTGGTGGAGTGGGTTTTGAATTAGGACCTTTAAGGGTGATTGTGCCTTTGTGGGTAGTAACCTTGCAATCAGGTGCTTTACCTTTTATAATGAAAGTGTTAACATGATTATCAACCTCACTGATGTTATGTATGGTATAGTCATACTTAATAGTAGTATAGTTTACACCATCACCAAATTCAAGGACCTTTCCTTTATCCTTGTCATGCTTAGGGAAAGGGTTCTTAAACACCTCGCGATCAGAGTTACCGAAAGGAGTGTGTCTGTTAACCACTATCTTACCATCATCAATAACGTCCTATATTAGATGTTGAAGTTTATTGCAACTATTAGTCTTATGTCCTTTATGTCTATGATAGTCACAAAAGTGATTCTCATTCCACCATGGGGGTTTAACTTGTGGATTATATTCCTTTATTTCAAGTAGCATTATAATATTGATTTCAAGAAGTTCTTTTAATGCGGATTCAAGTGATTGTCCCAATGGTGTAAAATTTTGTTTAGGGAAACTTCTTTGTTTTTATTTTCCTTTATCTGAAGATGAACCTTTGAGGTTATAAACAGGCGATGATGTTTTAGTTGTTTTTGCATCAACAACTCCATCATTGACTACATTCTTGTTCTTTACCCAAAAAGGTGTCTTGTTGTTCGAATTTGATTTTTGATCTCTATCGTTATTAAATTTTATGGTTCCATCACCAATGAGAGTTTTTTCAATTCAGAATCCCATTTCTATGGCATCATCAAAGGAATCCAAGCAATTGAGGCGAAGTTCCCTTCCAATTTCTTTGTTCAAATTTTGACAAAAGAGGTCAACCAATTCTTGATCAGGAATGGCATAAGGTAATCATTTTTTCAAATATCTCCATCTTTGCAAATATGACATAAAAGATTCACCTGGTTTTTGTTTGGTGTTGAAAAGGTTTGTCATGGTCACTTTAAAGTCACAATTGAAGCTATAATTGGAGATAAATTTATCAACCAATTCTTGAAAGGATTTGATGGTCGGGGGTAATTGTGAAAACCATTCCATAGCTTCTCCTCCTAGACTGCGGGGGAATAATCTCATAATGTATGTTTCATCAACTGCGAATTCCATGGTAGTTGCACAAAATTGTCTTAAGTGATGTTTAGGATCCCCTCTTCCATTATATTTGTCAAGTTTTGGTATGTCCCAATGGTTAGGAAAAGGTGGCATTGGTATGCTTGGATCAAACTGATAAGGACATATATCTTCAATGGAGAACTTATGAGATGATGATTTACGGTTCTTAAGTGTGTCCAATTCTTGTCTCAATGTTCTAAGCTCATCCAAAATAGGATCATTTGTTGGTGTGGGTTTTGAGATATTTGAAGATCGCTTGTAACCTGGTTGTAGATAAAAGGGTCTATGATCTTTGATTCTACCATCGTTGTTTGTTTTGGGATGTTTGGATTCAGCAGATTCAGGTTGGTCATTCATCATGAGCAGTGACATGTCAAAATCAGGAGGCATTTTGATTCCTTCATCAACAAGGGCTTTGAAGTATTGTTGTGGGTTACGTTTGACTACCTCCGTAAGAAGTTTAGTGAATCTATGATCCTTAAGTGCTTCTTCTATATTGGATTTGGTTATTTCTTCATCATCAGTTTCATTTGTTTCTCTAGTTGCAACACTAATGTTATCTTCACCATCAAAGTCTCTTCCCCAAGGGTTCTCTTCCTCATGAAACATTTTTGCTCTTGTTCTAGGGGTCATAGTTGATTGTCTTGATTTTCGATCCAAGGTAATGTATGAGACCTAAGACTAGGATGCAATGAAAAGAATATGATTCTAAGATGAGAAATGGAAGTGGTAAGTTATGGTATGACAAGCTAAGAATGCAAAAAGCTCAAAGGCAACTCTAGGTCCAAAGTTGGTTATGATGTAAAGGCTTTACTTGTGTTATGATGGATAGACAGAAGGACCATTTGATCAAGAGAGGGTATGTAGGAGATGATGGACTCCAAAATGATTTCCCTAGTCAAGGATAATGGTATGTTCCCTAATTCAAGGATGATGAACCTCAAGTGATACGGGTGATAGATAGCCAATGGTTTGATTTCAAGACCTAGGAAGAGTAGCCTAAGTGCAAGCTAAGGGTTTTGTTTGATCGATGATGAATATGCAAAGGACTAAATTCTTGGAACATGAAAAGGGTAGGTGAGATGATTTTGATATGTAAAGGGGTTGAACATGCAAGTACTAGGTGGAGTGTTATGTATATGCAAGGACTATGTAGTGTCACCTATGTATGCAAGACTAGTAATATGCAAGGACTAGGATGAAAGGGATATGAATATGTATGGATATGCAAGGGCTAGGTGGAATGCAAAGTCTAGATGGAATGCAAGGACTAGGTGGAATGCAAGGATTGAAAGATCAAAACTGAAGGATGATGACCCCAAGAAATCCAAGTGATAGGTTCATGTTGTATGTTTGTGTTGTTGGACCCTTTGAGGTTTGTAAAGTTTGAGATGTTGCAAGCTACTAGGTGTGATGTTTGTTTGAGGTCTATTTTGGAACACACACGCAATACATAACAAACAAAGTGTTTGAGTTTAGCAATACAAGCACAAATCCTGAGGTTGGAAAGGATAATATCTGCTAGATTCCACGTGGGTTTCCCCAACTGCATATTCTTAGCGTGTGAATCCAGAAGCTTGGTTGCACAGGCTCCCCCTTACAGTGCACTCACTTCTCAGGCCAACCAAGCTTCCGACCCCCATGAAACTCCCATGGCAGATTGATCACCTCTACTAAAAATTATGAAGATGTGGATGCCTTCACACCGACCGGTGTTGCGCTAGCAAATAGAAGGATTTTGGCAACTACACAAAGGTTTTTAATTCGGGACCCCCATTCGAGTGGCCATACATGGGGTGCAAGATTAAGCTCCATTTAGGAGGCACTCCATCCTGAAGAGGTTATGCTCAATAGGGTTTTGGGGAGTACTACTTGGTTCATATGACATATCCACACTCGTAATCCTAGGCTTTCCCTTAGGGTTCACATTTATATACCGGTCGGGGGTAGCTTGGAAAAAAAGCTTTGTTGTTGGTCTGAGTCACCTTTGGGTGAGTACTTTTTCCCACGAAGGCAGGCCCAAGTTCTAGAGTCAATAATCATTTCTCTTGCACCCAGGATTGCACAAGTGCACAAGGGGAGAGGATACTTCGATTATTGAATCAGGGTAACACATAAAATAGATGGGTCTGGCTTTTTGATCACCTAGTTTGCACAAGGTGAGAGCATAATCACCTACCACCTTCAAGCATAGCAAATAGTATTCATTGATACCCTAGTTAAGCTGATTTGAGAGAAGACAATTGTTCATTTTTAAAGCACCAATTGAAGTGTTTTCTAATTTAAAAGACAATTGGTTTCAAAATCATGTCTTCGTCAATCATTCTACACCAAATGTTGTTAGTAGTTTTGATTTTTAGTTCTTCAATGAAACGTCCTACACAAGCCACAAAAAGATTAAATCAGCCCCCCACTAAGGAAAATCAAATCATGACCTAAATTAAAATCTAAGAATTTATCCTAAAGTTAGAATGCAATCGCAAAATTAATCTAAACTAAAATTTAATCTAAGATTTAAAGTTAATCTAAATTAATAAAAAAACTAATCTAAATTAAAACTAATTTAAAGATAATCTAAAGTAAATAAGATCAAACTAAAAGATTTAAATTTAATAAGACTAAATTAAAATTAAAAAATGAAAAACTAAATTAAAAATTAAAAATCTAACCTAAATTAGCAATTATAATCTTAACTAATTAGAAATTAGATTCTAAATTAAATTACACTAATCAAAATTTAAATTAAAAATTAAAAATTAAATTCTAAACTAAATTAATCTAAAAACTAAAAAGACTAAAAATCTAAATTAAACTTAAAAACTAAAACCAGATTTAAAATCTACAAAATAAAATCTAAAAACTAAAAATCTAAACTACATTAAGAAATTAAAATAGAATCAGTAACTAAAATCTAAAAAAACAGAAAAAAGGAAAGCTAAACTAAAACTAAAGTAAACTAAGTTGAAAATAAAATTAAAACTAAGATTAAAATAAAATTGAAACTAAGTTTAAAATCATGAGTTATTATGCTCTGTCATGCGCCATGTTGCAGTAGCTTCAGAAATTAAAAACAAAATATAGCAAACTGGAGTATTTATGGTGACAGCTGAAATGGGAAGCATTCATGCATCTTGGCCTGTAGCATATCAGAATATTAAAGCACATTTTGCCAGAATTCCTAAAATGTTGGCAGAAGCATAAAGAAATTAGGCAGATAACTATTTCAATTTACAGCAGACCATGAAAATCAAATTTGCAATCCATTCACAGTTCTTAGCAAAAGCCTTCAAAAATCTGTAGTCATGAAAAAAGACAACAATCTCTTCTATTCTCTCATGACAACAACAGTAGCAATGTAAGTAACCATCAATAGTGTAACCAAACAAATGTTGACTGGAATGAAAAAAAAATTGACTGGAAATATTTGAAGAGCAGTGATAATGTTTTTCTAATTAAAGCTATTTTTTTAGAGTTTTTGCTTGCTGTAAATGAATTCTTTTACCCCCAAAACAATGTTTGATACATTCTTCATGACCAGAGGGCAATTTTAGAGATGTTCTAAGCATTTCAAACTACATAATAGTGAGAAAAACATGGCAGCAAAAATGAAAACATGATTTCATTTGTTTTTCATGCTTCTCCAACAAATTTGATGCTGTTGATATGGTTTCAAACAACCGAATCAACAACAATAAGATGAACAAATGATTGCTCATTCACGTCGGGTTCACCATTTGTAAGCTCTCAAAAATGAATATGGTTCTGTGGAAGAGAACCATCATTTCTGGACCTCAACAATGGAGGAGTTTCAGATTTAAAAGCAAAAACTAGAAATGAAACTATTCTAAACTACCAAAGATAATCAAAATGCTTCCAAACAAAAACTAGTCTCCATTGGCATCCTATCACCAAAGTCTTGTTATGCACTTTTTCTCTTAGATTTTTGCAAGCATAGATGCATCAAGAGGCTATTAGTGAATGGATTAAGAAAAGCTATGAAGATATGTGCATGTGCAAGATTCGTGTAGTGGTCAAAATGAGAAGAGAGTGTTGTTTAAATAGGAATCTTTGATGACAAAGAGGTTGAGAATGAGAAATGTGGGATAAACAGATATTGCAATAATGAATTTTTAAAATCCCACATGGTGTAGTGAAATGAAATGCATATGAGTGGAAATGATAAAGAAGATAGATTAAATGAATGGTGAAGGATTGAATAAAATAATTAAATGCATATATTTTTAATGTGGATGAAAATGGTTTATTAATGTTTTATCATGAATTATTTTAATGTTTTTATGAGAATGATTTATGTAAGAATGATAATTTTTTGAAATGAAATTATTTAATTTATGAATGGTTATGAAATGTTTTATGAACAATTTAATAATTTATATAAATGCAATATGAAGTGAATGATTTATGCAAATTATTTGATTTAAATGATAATATAGTTTTATTATGAAATGCTAGTGAATGATTATGATAATGAATGATAGTGCAAAATAATAATGTTGACTACTACACGAGTCTTGCACATGCATATATCTTGACAGCTTTTCTTAATCCATTCACTAATAGCCTCTTGATGCATCTATGCTTGCAAAAATCTGAAAGCAAAAGTGCATAAAAAGACTTTGGTGATAGGATGGCAATGGAGACTGATTTTTGTTTGAAAGCATTTTGATTATCTTTGGTAGTTTAGAATAGTTTCATTTCTAATTTTTTCTTTTAAATCTGAAACTGCTCCATTGTTGAGGTCCAGAAATGATGGTTCTCTTCCATAGAACCATTCATTTTTGAGAGCTTACAGCAGGAATTAATGGGTTTTTGTTCATTAATTATAGATTTTCAAAATTCTGAAGTTTAAGCCGAAAGGATAGTGACAACTAATGTGATAAGGCTTTGTGACTCCAGAAAAAATGATGTGGTTAACAGTCATGAATTAGAAAAATGTGCTCAAAATGTGTGGAAAAGGCCGAAGGATATTGCAGCCGTATAGGAAATTAGTTTGTATTAATTAATAATTAAATAAACGTAATGAATGAAACAAATAATCATTCTTTAAGTGAAGTGGAGCTTACCTAGAATGATCTGCCATGATTGCTTGATGTGACTCATCTTCCTCATTGTAAAATGTGATCTTGAGGAACATGGATGGTGCGGTGCATGACAGGTGGATGAGGTGGCAGAAAAAGAGGTTGTATGGATTGCGGATGGGATGATTGGATGGAATGGGATCCTTGTAGATAACCCCTTTATTATGATATTTTTATGCACTTTTATGCATGGCCTAGGGAATCAAGCTGAGACTCGATTCCTTCGACTGTAGGATCAATAGTTTCTTGCTCAAATTGGAACTATTTCAGAAATTCTTCCTTGTCAATGGGCTTGAAGTAAAGCTTTAGGTGATGCCCATTGACCAATATCTTAAACATGACCTCATCAATGGTCCTCAACTATACAACACCATTGTTAAATACCTCTTCTATTTTGTTTGGGCCCAACCATCTAGTCTGCAATTTTCCTTGACTGTCCTTATACCTTGAGTCATAAAGCAGTGCCCAATCTCCTACTTTGGATTTCTTCTCCTTGATATACTTATCATGCCACCTGATTCGCTGGTTCTGTATCATTTCAGTATGTTGTAGGGAATTCTTTCTAAGATCATCCAAGGCATTGATCTGCATGACTCTTTCCTTCTATGCAGTTGTTAAGTCCATGTTCATTTCCAAAGCTATTATAAGAGTTCTATGTTCAAACTCTATTGCCATTACAACTGTCATACCATACACCATTTCAAAAGGTGTATATCTTGTATTAGTCTTCCATGTAGTTCTGTAGGCCCATATAGCCTTAGGTAACCTTGCAGCCCAGTCCTTTCTATGCAAATCTATAGTTTTTTTCAAAATTTCCTCTATGTCCCTATTGGTGATCTCTACTTGGCCATTAGCCTGTGGATGATAAGGAGTTGATTTTTTGTTCCTTATGTTGTATTCATTCACTAAGGCTATAATAAGAGTAGATGTAAAATGTGCTCTTTGGTCTATCACTATCTCTCTAGGAACACCAAATCTGGTGAAGATTTCTTCATAGAGGAATTATGCTACTTTATTATCTCTAGCATGTTTCATAGGTCTAGCTTCTACCCATTTTGTTACATAATCTATGCATACAAGAATGTAAGACTTACCATTTGAAGGCGGATCAATTAGCCCTACATAGTCTAGTCCCCATTTATCAAAGGGTGTAACAATAGCTTGTGGAAATAAAGGTATTTTATCTAATCTGGTTGACCTTCCCATCCTTTGGCATCTGTCACACATCCTGGTATAATTGGTTGCATCTCTATGCAATGTTGGCCAATAATAGCCAATATTTAATTTTTTCATTTATTTTCCTTTTAGCATCAAAATGTCCTCTGCAAGGTTCATCATGAGTTGCATGTAGTATGTCATGAGTGTCCTCCTCTCATACACATCTCCTCATTACTTGATTTGGTCCTGTGTAAAACATGTAATCTGCAATCCAAGAGAAATTAAAGTTTTTCTCTACTAATAATCTCTTTTCCTTAGGTGAGAGTTGAGGAGGAGTTCTTCCTGTAGCCAAATAATTTTCTATATCTACATACCATAGATGAATGACTTTGATCACAAACAAATTTTCATCAGGAAAGTAATCCTCTATAAGTGTAGAGTCATCTTGCCTTTTGAATTCTAGATAGGAAATTAGCAACCACATTGGCTTTACCTGGCTTGTCCACAATTGCAATATCAAATTCTTGCATCAGCAACAACCACCTAGTCAGTCTCCCTGCTATTGAGATTTTGTTCATGAGATACTTGATTGTTGCATGATCAGTATGGACAAATATTTGATAGCCTATGATATAATTCCTGAACTTGTTGAGGGCATAGATGATTGCTAACATTTTTTTTTTCTATAACAGTGTAGTTGAGTTCAGCTCCTTGCACATTCTTGCTGATATAATAGAGTGCATGCTTAGTTGAACTACCTTCTTGTCCTAGGACAGTACCAATAGCATAATTTGATGCATATGTATGAATATGGAATGGAAGTGACCAATCAGGTCCTTTCAAATTAGGTGCTTATGTAAGGGCAATTTTTTAGATCAAGGAATGCTTTTTCACATTCTGTTGTCGAGGCAAACTCTACATCTTTCTTTAGCAAACTATATAGAGGTCTTGTTGTTTGACTGAAATCTTTAATGAATCTTCTATAATATCTAGCATGTCCCAGAAATCTTCTCAGTTCTTTTTGCTTGGTAGGGAAGGGTAGATTAGAAATGTTTTCAATTTTAGAAGGATCTACCTATATTCCTACAGCAAAAATATAGTGACCAGGCACTATTCCTTCTTGCATCATCATGAAGCACTTCTTACTATTTAGTGACAAGTTATGATCTTCACACCTCTGTAGTACCTTTTTCAAATTTTCCTAGGCTTCTTCAAATGTTGCACCATAAATAGTAAATTCATCTATGTATATTTCCATACAGTCATAAGAGATATCTAAGAAAATACTAATCATAACTCTTTGCAAAGTTGTAGGTGCATTACAGAGACCAAAAGGAAAGATTGAATAGGCAAACATTCCCAAGGGCATGTGAAAGTAGTCTTTTCTTGGTCCTCTAAAGAAATCTTTGTTTGATTATATCCACTGAAGCCATCAAGGAAGGAGAAGCACTTTTTCCCTGATAAATTATCCAGGACTTGATCAATGAAGGGAAGAGGAAAGTAATCTTTCTTTGTTGCCAAGTTGAGCTCCCTGTAATCCACACACACTCTCGATTTTCCTCCTTTCTTAGGAACAATAACAAGTGGGGAAACCCACTAGCTATCTGAGATTGGGTAGATAAAGCCAACATTCAACATCTCCTGCAACTCCTCTTTAACAATTTCTCTCAAGGCTGGGTTCATTCTCCTTTGGGACTGTCTGATAGGTTGAAACTCACTGTTGATGAATATGTAGTGTGTACATAGCTTTGGGTCTAAGCCCTTCATATAACTATAATCCCAGGAAAAAGATGGCTTGTGGCTAGTAAGCATTTGTACAATTGATTCTTGCTACTCACTGGTAAGTTTATTGTTGATATTCAATGTTTTTCCTGTAACTACCTCCACCTATGAGGTCAATTCAAGCATAGATTCTTTAAGAAAAAAAAATATTTCTACATTGTGGAGCAATAAGGTGTGCAAATAGTCAATTGTTGCAGGATAATGAGCTGAAGTGGGTTGAGGAAGAATTGTCTGCAATGAGCATGGAGATTTTTCACAAAGGGGGTATTCAATACCATAATTTTTTAGAAGGACATTAGACAGTATCTCTTACCCTTCTTGTTGTGCAATAAAAGGCTCTCTTGTAATCATCATCAAATTTTCCACAGAGTTCACTTCTTCTTCTTCTCCCAAATCTGGCCAGATTGTTTGTCTAGACTCAAGTTGAGGCTAGGCTAGAGAATAAAGGGTACACTTCTTGGTGTTATATCCATCAGAGATTGTCATGTTACTAGACCTACATCCTAGGTAAGCATCAGTAGTGGCTAGCCAAGGCCTTCCTAGTATTATAGGATATCCTCCTAGTGATGCTTTTGGAGATAAAACCATAAAATCAATAGGATACTCCCATGAATCTAGGGTGACTACCAGGTCTTCAACCAGTCCATCAGGCTTGAAAGTTGAACTATCTATGAGTTTCAGTATTGTAGGTGTAGCCCTTAGGTCTAAAAAAATTTGTTTTACCATAAGGTCCTTGGTCATGACATTGATAGCTACTCCAAGATCTACTAAAGCATTCTTAATTTGAACCCTATTAATATTGATTTCCACAATAGGATTACTAGGGTCTAAATATTTTGGGATGGTAAGTGTCCCTAGCATCAAATCAAAGAGTTGACCTAAGACATGGACAATTTGAGGGTCTTTCTTTTTCCTTCCTGATTTCTTCAAACATGCCTCTGTAATAGCTTTTCTATAGATAGGTACTTCTTTGATTGCTTGGAACAAGGGAATTTTTACACATATGTGCATTAGTTGATCAAGGATTTCAAAGGTAGGTTCTTCTTGCTTTTTGACATTTTCACCTTCCAACCTTTGTGGAAAAGGAGGTGAGGGTTTATTGGATACTTTAGGCAATGATGGATTTCGCATTGGCTCATTGGGTTGAGCTAGGTCATTGGTATCTTCTTCCTCATTCTCCTCAAATAGAAATTCTAAGATTATGGGGTGAGATGGTGTGGGTAACACTATTCATGACTGCAAGTTAATATTGTTCAAGTTGAGAGAATAGGCAGGTTGATGATTAGGATTAATGAGATAAACTTGATGTTGTTGTTGCTGCTGTTGAGGCTGGTTATTTGGATTAGGTGTTGCTTGAGCAGGTAGTTGGGCTGGCTTAGAATTTTGGCTTTTATTAGCTGCAGGAGGTGGCATAATTGACTATTGTTGGGGTTGTTTTAAGAAACCATTCGGTTGATTTGACCATTGCTGGCCTCCCCTCCATTGTCTAGATTGCTGGCAATTCCCTTGTGGAGGCTGCCATTGATTTTGCTGTGGTGACTGCCAATTCCCTTGAGGAAGTCGCCACTGGTTTTGTTGAGAATTTAGCCAAGGATTATTCCATTGAGGTTGGGAGTAGGGGTCATAATTTGGAGGGTACTGGTTCTACCACTAATTATTATATGAACCAAAATTTTATAAAGGGTCCTGAGGCACACCTTGTCTTGGGGCCCATGGCTTGGGTTGAGCAACAAAGAACACTTCTTCCTCTCCTTCTATGGTTTTGAACTTAGTGGAAAGATGTTACACCTTCAAATTGGCCACTGCCTTGCATTTACAGTCCTTCTTCCTTTTTCTGTAGTGAGGGAAATATTCAACTAGCATTGCCTCAACTTCCTCTTTCTTCCTTCTAGCTTGCATAGTGTCTAGTTGAGTAGCTACATCATTGATGATATCTTGCTTTAAGTTTGACAAGAGATTAGAAATCTCCCCCTTAGACACTCTAGAGTCATTTCCTGTTGCAATAGAGGATCTAAACCCTCTACTTTTCTTCATAGCTTCTCTGGAGTAGTTGAGACATATTTCCTTGATATCATCTAAATCACTTTGGGTGAAATCACCTCCTACCATGAGGTCTAGTGCCTCCATGCAAGTATGATTAACTCCTCTCAGAAAGAGAAGTTTTTGAGATTCCTCATTCAGTTGGTGTTGTGTGTTTTTCTGCACACTGAACAAAAACCTTGACACATAGTCTTCCAAGGTTTCATCCTCCTTTTTGAAATTTTGAAGATGTCATCTCCTCTCATATCATTTCATGTACAATATTCTTTATATTTTCCCAAGAACATATCCTTCATTACATCCCAAGTTGTTTGTACATTGCCCCCCAATCCCATGAATCACCTCAAGGCTAACTCTTTTAGGGTGGAGGGAAACAACTTCAGCTTGTGTGTTGAGGTTGTGTAGTCATAGCTCCTACAAAGGATTTCAAATTCAAACAAGAAGGTATGAGGGTCCTCTATAATAATTCTATATAACTTTGGAAGTAATGAGACAGGGATGTTCTTAAGGTTATTATTGTCATGTAGGTCAAGAATTGGAAATGGAAAAGTAGGAGTTGTCATCCTTGGTTGTGTTCCTGGATTAGCTCCTAGCTGATGAACTAAAAGGGAAAGCCGATTATTTGATGGGTCCTGGTTGTTGGAAGTTTGTAGATTATCTAGATGTTGAACAAGTGGGTTAAGGTCATCTAGCTCATCAACCAGGTTTAAGCTTAGCCCTGAGGAAGAAGATGAGGTAACTAGGTCTTGTCCAACATCCAGATATGGGTCTTCTTGGAAAAAGTTTGGTTCAATCTCTTCAATATCTATTCTTTCCGGATGGAATCTTCCAAATTGGTCTCTTCTTCTAAGCATATAGAAAAAAGTAGGCTAAACTATGAAAATGCTGGAATGTTGAATTCTAAACTAAATACTTAGAATGAAATTTAAACTCTCTATTAGCATGCCTTCAATAGGTCTTTAGTTTGACACCATCCTTGGCAACGGTGCCAAAAATGTAGTTTCCTTTAATCGGCTTAATAACTAGGAACATGAATTCCTCTACTTAGGGATTGAACATCTCAACTGGCAGTCATAACCTGCTAAAGGACCTCATTTAATTATCATCCCATGGATGTAGACTTGAAATGGGTCAGCACAATATCTACACTAATCACCACTTTTAGACATGTATAACTTTCTAAAGATACAATACTAGAATTTAATTTACTGGAAACAACTTCTAACTGGATAAACTTGCTTGGAATGAAAACTGAAAAACAAAACTATTTTGCATCTAGTGGTTGTAGGAACCGTTGATAGTTATGTATTTCTACTAGCTACAGGAATAGTCACATTAAGCTCTGTAAAAGGAAGAGGAGCTATTCTAACTTGGAGAATGAAAAGATGGACAACTCCCCAAGTGGGCCCCCTTAGGCAGTGCCAAAGGTAAATGTTGATGATGTTTTCTACATAACAACAACTCAGACATAATATGATATCCTATCCCTCTTGAAAGGTAAGTCTCTATGGAAAAGAGATGACCCCAAGTTCTCTAATGTCAGGTCTTGACAATGCAACAAAACAAGTCAGTGATGAATGTGAAAATGCTCGTAATCACAATGGGACCTTACTATGACAAAACAATGGAATTTGAATTTATCAGATCTAAACAATAAATTGATACTTTGAAACATGGTTTGAACCTTGATAATTAAGAAACAACAAAAGATAAAGGTTTCAGAAATAATTCTAAGACTACTTCTAACCTAAGATTGAAAATGCCAAAGGACAAAATGCTCAAAATGGACTGATCTCTCATGAACTAGTTTCTGTTTAACCCAGATGAATATGCAATTTTACAGAAATAGTGCAATCTTCTAAGGTATTTAAAAAATTTCAAATCACAAGCATTCATTTAGCCAATCCTATTGCAATTGAGATGAACAAACCCTCATAATTGAACTAAGCACAATTTTAAGTCCAAGCTAACTTTACAAAGCAGCTAACAATCAAGTAACTACAAAAAGTATGGACTAGAGATCACTACAAACATTCTAAACATGAAACCCTAAGCATTACAAAAAAGTTTAACCATAAATCTATAAGCAATTTCAAAGATAGAACAACAAGAACCATGCAAGATGAAATTCCAGAAGATAGATACCAAACACAATATCTCTCTTATATTAAATCATCCAAAATAGCAACAACTCTAGTTTTCTGTTACAACACTTGCTTGAGAATAAACCCTAATTCACTCTAATATCACTTATCTATTTTCTTGCTATCTCTATCAATCTACCTATCCTTCTATATATTCAAATGAGGAAACATGCCTTATTTATAGAGAATCCCTAGGATAGGTCGGCCGAAAAGATAATTTACAATAAAAACATGGCCTCAAAAGGTCGGCCTCAAAGATATTTGAAAATACTATGCAATGTGCCATTGGCACCAATTTCATCCAAAATGGCCAAGATACCAAAAGGGTCAGCCCAATACATGTGAATAATGGGAAGCACAAATCTCAATATAACCCCATATAGCTACTCCCCATCCTTGTCCTTAGCTTGAACTTCTTCACAATGTACGGCCAACAGGACCCTATCCAACTCAGCAACAGGTGGCATAGGCAAAACCCTAATCTTTCTTTCAAGAGACTTGATGTCATCTCTTTCCTCCCTAATTGTACCATCCCAATTGGCCTTATTAATCAAGTACTTGTCCATGATTGTAATATAAGTTGCAGCATCATCTAGTTGATGTGCACTAACTGGCCCTTCACTAATTGGAGAATACACATCTCTCCACCATTTCCTAAGTTGTTCCAGGTTATGATGTTTTGGAGCAAATGTCTTCCTTCCAGTCATGACCTCAAAGAATGAGACACACTTATCATGGATACCAGTCAAAGGATCCTCAATCTACCTTGCTTGCTTATGGATTTTCTTCAGGGGCTTCTACCTCATTTGTAGGATCTCAAACCATTCCCAAGGTTCGAAAACCCTTGGAAAAAGAAGAATCCCATACTTTACCAGTTTATCTTCAATGAGTCCCATAATTGTTGTGGTTTTTTATAGTAGGAGATCAGTATCCTCCTTATCTTGTGCCAATACAGCCTTCAACCAATCTATTGACCTCATAGCATTCCCTCCAGTTGACAAAATGTCCTTAATAGCATCATCTCCTTTGGTTTGGACACCCTGCAAACAGGTAACTATAGCATGTGTGGTGCCTATAACCTTTTCCAACTCGAAGATAGTCTCCTCGAGTAAGAAACCTATAGCACAGGAGGAAGAGCCAATAGCTTGCAAAGGTTTCATCAATTCTTGCAAGTATTTATTTAGTGTTTCATTCTCCCTCTCTAGCTCATGCCTAGTTTGCACTGCCTTCTTCAATCTTCCCACAATCATAGCACTGGACCCTTCATATTCTTCAATATCCTACTCCATAGAAGCATGCCCCAAGTCAATAGTTTACACATGATAATCTTGAGTATTCACATTGTCTCTATCTTTATTTGGAGCAGGGGTAGCAATATGCACCACTCTATTACTTGACCCATCTCTCTCAATCCTAGACACAATCTTGGCTCTCTTCTTAGTTTTTTCCTTTTCCACATTAGCCATAGGGGCATCCCAATTAGGAGGAGCATCTTTTACTATCACCATTTTTCTCTTCAACCCCTTTTCCAACCATCCTGGAGTAGCAGACCTAGTAGGCACTGTATTTTTCTTATCTTGCCCCCATTCTTGTTGATCACTAGTTTCCTCCTTTTCAACACTTGGCACATTGGGAATGTCTATGACTGGATTCTCTTTCTCTTGTATCTATTCCTCCACAACAACCTACACTGATGAAGGGGCCCTAGCTTGTATTTCTTCCTCCTTTTGAGAAGATTGGTTCAATTGCTCCCTCATAGGCGATTCTACATGTGCTTCCAAGGGAGATTGAATCACCATGTCGATTTCAGCCTCTGTATTAAAGAGGTCTCCTTCTGGAAACTCTTCCTCACCCAAATCTTTAGGACCTTCATCCTTCTTCGGTTCCTCCTATGTGCTATCAACATCCTAAGGAATGGAGACACTCACCTATTCAACAATAGGAACACTCACTGAAACATTCTCCTTTGTTGTAGTATCCCTTCGAAAAGGAGTCCTTGACCTCCTCATGTACAATTGTGTCTTTTCCCCCAAGCTTTCCACCTCTACCACTGGTGGCTCAATCTCTTTATCAACTTTAGGAGCCTCCTCCACCTTTTGTGACAGCTTTGTAATCTTTCTCCTCTTTATCAATGGAGGAGCACTTTCTACCTCCTCTTCTTCTTCCTTGTTCTTTTCAATTTCTTTCCTTGAGGCATGTCTCCTCTTCTTAGCAATGGGTTTCCTTTGTTTACTTACCTGTGCATCCTTCTCAACTTGAACCTCCCTTACTTGGATTCTGAAAGCAGAATCCACCTTTTCTTTGCCCTTAGGATCTAGTTCAAGTGACCCCTCAAAAGCAGAGTGAGACTCCAAGTCTCCCATCAGATCATAGGTGCATGGGACACCTTCACCCTCCAAATCTGGCATCTTGTGCTTTAACCACATCTTGGTGTATTTGATTACCGGGGTCATGATTTGATCTAAATCAATCTTGTCTTCCTCTAACCAATCAACTTCTCCCACTAGCTTATCTTTTACTACCTCGTAGACATGACCTTGGATTACATCTCCATACTATTCCACCTGGTCAGGGATGGCCTTCACATTGTATAGCCTTACTAAATCCACCAGTAACTTGGAGAACTTCTTCTTCCTTACCTCAAACTCATCAGCAAGGTTAACCCAGTAATCTTCAATATACGCCTTATGGTTGTATTCTCTACTAGTCTTCTTTTGAGCTTTGCTAGTGATGTCAAACCTTGCTCTCTTGGAATGGAAAGAGAGAACAAAATTACTCATCTCCTCCTCAACAGCATGAGCAGATTGAATAGAAGGACACACCTCATCCACTCCTATCTTTAAGGGAAAGTCATTCCCAAAACCTATCTTGTGTGTTTCTCCCTTCACAACATTGTCGAAGTCATAGATCTGTCTAGTGACTTCCAAAAATATGATATGATCAGTAGGGTATCTAGGGAGTCTATAGGGAACCCTTTGAAAACCATCAATTCTGATATATGAGAAAGTTGGGAACTGGATAAGCTATGCTCCATATCTTCTTATCAACTCTTTAGCCCTATTAGAGATTCTCATACGCTTTGCACCTTGGAGCAACCTAGTGATGTACATTGTGAAAGCATCATTGGATCTCTTGTAGCTTCCTCCAGTTAGGTGCAACTATGGATATACTTCATATATGGCATCTTGTCCAAAGGTACCCTTAGTGCTTTACCTCTTGTATGGGTGATGTATGGCCAATGAATACACTAGTAAGAGGTCATGGTAAAAGTCTTGGTTTGCAAGACATTGCATAACTGCTCACAAATCACCACACTAATGACACCTGCCCAATGATAGTCAACTCCATGCTCCATTCTAGCAATTACATTGAACATCCAAGTCTTGAACACACCTGCACTCTTTAGCCCCACCAACCTGCTGAGAAGAGTGATGACATTGTAGTACTCTCTCTTGAACTTGAGCTTGAATAGTTTCTTAGGCAACTTGGAGAAATGGAACTTAGGCTTCTCCAGCCAAGAGTTAATCACGTGCTGAGACTTAACTATATTTTCTTCATAATACTTCCTAACACCATCCATGTCAGAACCCACCGCATGAAACCTATCAGGCATATCGAAGGTTGAGGCAAAGGCCACAAGACAAAAGCCAACCAAAATCCTTCCCTAGGGACCAATTATCCTTTGTGTCCCTCTATCATAATTTTTATCAAACTCAAGCACTAATTCATAACATTGCACCGAGGAAGGGAAACCTACTACATGAGCCAATCCGGAGTCCACAATTCTCTTAGCCAATAAAGGAGGGCTCAGTTCTGACATCTCAGCCTTAAATTCCTCATAGTCCCACATACCTATAGTGGTATATGTGATCCCTGACCAAAGTGAGGTCAGCTCACTCTCAGGAATCCTGCTCTTTATGTCCAACTTGACCTTCTCTACATCTGTTATGGCAGAACTCTCTGCACCTGGATCCGATGCCTTCCCTTTGGCTCGAGCAGCAATATCTTGTCCTAATCTTGCCTATGACAAACAAAGCTAACCACAATTAGATCCAAAAGAAACAAGAAGTGCAAGAAATCAATATCCTAAAGTTCAGGATTTATCCCCCTTCGCGGATTCCACACTGGAGAGGATTTTTGGGAAAATCCGGACTAGGCGGAGTCCAGTGAACCAAGCATGCAAAATCACATAATAGCATTTTAATCCATCAATCAATAAAGGAATATCATTAGAAACACTTAGCATAAGTTCATTTAATCTATCAAAATGCATGATCAATAAACAAATCATTCATAACTATCAAATTCAACATTTTCCCAGAAACTCGAAAGAATATGCCAGAGACAGATTTTGGCGAAAACAACAATAGTTATAACTTAACCTGGGAAAAAGGAGGGGATGCGAAATATTCGGTAAAATCCAAAGGAAGCTAATTTTGGCGAAAACTAGATATATCATTACTAAAGCTCAAAATCGATAAAATGACCCAACTGCGGACATCAGGAAAATCTGAAGGAAGCAGATTTTGGTGAGACAGACGAAATCCAAAAAAGTGGTAAAAAAGGAAGAACAGGAAAAGCCAGGGAAATCCTGAAGAAGTGGAATTCCACGAGGACCTCAAAAGCCCAAAACCATCTACATCTTGCCTACTTTCACCAAAAAGATTCAAATAATTCTGGATCTAAGGCCTACACTTTCACAACGACTTAACCTAGACCTCCAATGGATCAAATGTGAATTTAGAACACTCCTCATAGTAATTCAAGGAGGATTGGCCATGCCCTAGGTTAACAACCCACCATGAAAACATAGAGAACTAGGCACGACTTGCTTACACCCTAAAAATGGAAAATTTAAGACCAATGCAAGCAAATGCCCAAAAAGGAACAATACCAGACCAAGCATAAACATTCAACAACCAACCAAATAGACTGGTATAATAATGAAAACCTCCAAAATGCTCAATGATGACACATACCCAAGGAAATTAGGAAACCATGAAGGACTCAAAAGAAAATAAAGTAAATCAATTCAAAATCAATAGAGAAAAAGGGCACATTTACATACCATGAGAGCGAAGGGGTTGTAACTGGTGATGTCAACAAATAACTATCAAACACGAGTAGGATACAATCCACACACATGAAATTCAAATGCAACAATCGAAATGGCCACGAAATCCATAATCCAGCAAAACACCAAAAGCTCCAAGACTCAAGCTCAAATGATAAGCAAATACACAAACTCAAATGATCAATTACCTCCCAGAATCCAATATATCAATGCACCAAAACATCTGAACAAACGCCTTTAATGCAAGCGACAAGACAGCCATGACCACAAAACTTGGTGATTCGACAAGGTAACGAACTTCGGGGAAATCCAGACTAGACAAATTTTATTGGATCCAGGCCAAAAGTTAGTCACTTCAATAAATTGCACAAAAAAATGGTGACTCCGCTGGGGAAATTCTCTAGAGTATTTCAAGAATTAACTAGAATCAGGAACCCAAAATCTTAGGTTTCAATCCACTCATCACAACACCTATGGACAAAGTTTCAGTTACCACAAGCAAGAAGACCTTTTCCTATACCAGGGTCCAAGTGTGTGTATTATGCATGTATTCCTATCCTATAAGTGTATTGAGAATGAGAGTAAATCTGACCAAGCTACATAAGAGTTCAAACTTCAAAAGCAACCTGGATAGAGCCTCGCTTCTAGTCAAGCATCCATAGCTCCGACGAGGTTATCGCTATGACCCCCCCAAGCATAGCTCTACTGCCAGTCAGGCATCTATAGCTCTGGTAGAGATACTAGGATACTCCTGATAAGGTGAAGCTTATTTAAATTCTCAAAATTTTCCTTTTCTCTTTTCTTGTTTATCTTATAGAACTTTTCTTCTTCACCTTTGTAAGTAATGAAACTCATGCTCAGGGATGAGGAACAGAGTGGCACTGAAGCATAATATAAGAGTTTTCACTAGGTTACATTACTCAAGAACCCTATGCAACTTTAGAATCTTTTATTTTAATGTAAAATGTGAGACCCAAATATATTCCAAAGTGTATCCAAAATAAGTGACTCTAATTCCAAGTACAAAGGACATCAGATAAAAGAATTCCACCACCTAACTTTGAAAATCTTATTAGAGTTTATAAAAGAAATTTCTAGAACAATCCCAAGAAAATAGCCTGTTGTATAGATGCAACAACCCCAAAGAAATAAGGAACCCAAAGCAAGAAACAAAATGAAAAGCGAAACAAACCAAAGCAAACCTAAACTACTGAAGCAAAACCAAAAACAAAAATCAAAGCAGAAAGCAAACTTACTCTAACTATGTACGAAATAAATTGTAGAATAGTTCAAGGTTGAAAATAATGCTTCAGATACTGCCCATTAATAGGCAGTGAGATATCCTCACTAGTGAGGGTTTTCAAATGAAAAAAATTATCTCCCAAATATTTTGAAATTTGGTAAGGACCAAGCCAAAGTTTATCAAATTTACCATGCTCTCCCTTATGATCATGGGATTTATCCCAGTAAAGAACTAAGTCATAAATTTTGAAGGCCTTCATCTTACCTCTCCTATCAAACCATTTTTTTACCACACCCTAATATATAGCAAAGTTTTCTAGGGCTTCACATCTTTTCTCTTCCAAATGCAACAATTTAGCCAAACGGGCTTCACGTTTATCTTCTTCATTAAGGTACTTGTTAATAAACTGTAGGGTAGGTATTTTCAACTGAATAGAAAACACAGGTTCCAAACCATACACTAGGTGATAAGGAGAGGTTCCTATGGATTCCTTTTGTCTAGTACGGTCAGCCCACAAAGCAAATCAAAGTTGGGTGTGCCAATCCTTAGGATTTTGTTCTAACAAGTTATGGATAACTGTCAGTAGGTTCTCATTGGAAGACTCAGCTAGACCATTACCCTGAGGGTAATAATTGGATGAAAACTTAATAACAATCCCATGATCATATGCCTAATTAGAAAACTTTAGTGATTCAAATGCAAGACCATTATCACAAACCAAAGATAGTGGACAACCAAAATGATTAATAATTCCTTATTCAAGAAAATTGATTACCACATCTGAAGTACACTATTTACAAGCAAGAGCCTCTATCCATCTAGTAAAATAATCAGTTAATGTAAGAATATACCTGTGGCCCATAGAAGATGGGGGATTAATGGGACCTATGAAGTCCATACCCCACTGAGCAAATGATTTTACCTCTATGACTAGCTGGAGTGGAATAGCTGCATGTTTTTCCTTACTTGTTGCAGTCTGACATATGTGACAAATTCTCACATGTTGGTGCACATCTTTGAATGAATTAGGCCAATAGTAAATTGCCCTCAAGATTTGGTGTGTAGTGGATGATGCAGAACTATGGCCTATGCCATATTTCTCATGAAATTCAGTCATCACTCTGGCAGCTTCTTCTTTTCCCAAACATCTTAAGTATACACCCTCATGGTTTTTTTTATATAGTATAGCTCCTTTCATCATAAAAATTCCACTCCTAATCATAATGCCCATCTCTGAATTGTATTGAGGTGATTAGGACACTGTTGATTTAGCGAATAGAAAGTAATTTCATCATACCAATCTCCCAGAGATGCCTCTTGAAGGTAATAGTGTTGAGCTATGAAATCAGGACCGGTCTCAGCCATTGTCTTTGTAAGTCCTTGTCCTCTCACTAATTTCATGGGCTAGATTTCCATATCATACTCCTGGAACATAGTCACCCATTTGGCCCTTCTTTCACCTAGCTCATTCTGCATTAACAACAACTTTGTTGCAAGATTAGGCACTATGGCAAAAACTTTATTCCTCAAGATATATTGCCTGAACTTCTTCACTGCTCTAACCAAAGCATAGGCCTGCTTTTCTACATTATGATATCTTAATTCTGCATCTTTTAAGTGAGTACTCATGAAGGCTATGGGGTGTTCATCTCCTTGATTAGACTTTTGAGTTAACATTGCAACATAGGAACTATCAAAAGCGAATGAATATATGTAAAAAGGTTTGGTATAATCTGGACATACCAATATAGGGGCTTCAGCAATAGATTTCTTGATTTCTACAAATGCTTCCTTTGCTTCTACATTCCATTCCATTTTCACTTCTTGTTTCAACATAGAATTCAATGGCTTGACTATCTTTGCAAATCCAGTGATAAATTTCCTAAGAAAGTTAATCTTACCAAAAAATGACTTCATCTCTTTCTTACTTGCAGGAGGCTAAATCTTCAAGATAGCCTATATTCTCTCAGGATCAATATCAATACCTTGTTATGAGATGATGTGTCCTAAAAAATTTCCTTTTGTAACTCCAAAAATAAATTTCCTTGGATTAAGTGAAATACCGAACTCTCTGCATCTTTGGAATAATTTGCATAAATTTGTTATGTGATCACCTCATTTTTTGGAGAAAATTGTCAAATCATCCATATAGATAGTGATGCATTTACAAATTATGTCCTTAAAAGCAATGTCCATAGCTCTCTAGAACGTAGCTCTAGCGCTGATTAATCTAAATGGCATCGTTCTGTAAGCAAAGGTTCCCCGCTTTGTAGTAAAGGTGGTCTTGTGCCTATCTTCATTCTGTACCATAAGTTGGTTGTATCCAGAATACCCATCCAAAAAGGACATCATTTGACATCCATTAACAATCTAAAGCACCTCACCCAGTGAAGGAATTGGATAACTATCCTTTTCTAATGCTCTATTTGAGATCCATTCTTTTTCTTTACTGGAGCCAAATTCTCTACCCAAGTAGAGTGTCTTACTAGAAATAAATGTGTGCTGAGAGCAATTTATGCACCTCCTTCTGAATAATAGGTTCTAACAAAGTATTGATTGGCCTTTGTCTCTGTCTGAATGGTTTGACATCTGACCTCAGAGGGATGGTGTGTGTGATGATTTAAGTATCATATGTTTTCAACTCTTCATAACTCCAAGCTATTACATCATGATATGTATGTAAGGTATCAATAATCCCTCTTCTTTCTTTTGAAGTACATACCTTGCCAATAAAAACATTTTTCAAGTCATCTAGTGTCCCCATATTATATGTTTCACACTAGCTGCTGATAGACTCTCTTTTAGTTTTTTGTTCTTGATCTCTTATCTTATCTAAATCAAAAATTAGTTCAAGTTGCACCATACCTATTGGAATGGTATTGGTCTTCAGATTGATGATCCCTCCAAAGTCTATTTCTGCTTCTTGAGGCTCCATCTCATCAATAAATTGGGAAGAAAAAACATCATGGCTTGTAAGAAAGTCCAAAATATGCTCATCATCTTCAAATACCTAGAAATTAGTAACGTTGTCAGGCATTGAAGGTACTGGAGTGAGCTCAACTGCAAATTTCTTCAATCTTGAGAGTGACAAAGGTTGCAAGATGCTAGCAGCTTGAGCTAGAGAATCAACAACTTGATTTTTGCTTTCAGGGATCAACTAGATATTAAAAGCATCGAATCCCTCAATTAGATCCCACACTCTATGCCTATAATTGGTCATTCTTGTATCATGACATGAGTATTGTTTTCTTACTTGTTTGATCGCTAATTTTGAATCTCTGAATACTTGTAATATCTTAACTTTCTTCCTTGATGTCATTAATAAGCCATGGATCAAAGCTTCATATTTAACAACATTATTAGTGCATTGGAATTGGAGCCTATGAGTGGAAAAATAGTTCTTACCTTTAGGACTGATCAATTCAAATCTTGCTCCAGCACCATGTTTGGATTTAGATCCATCAAACCTTAATGTCCAACAGCCATCAGGTTCCTTTGGTTTCAATTTACCTTGTTTTGTGCTGATGATAGTGGTCTCTTTAGGAAGCACTGGTTTTTTATCTTTATCATTGTTTAATTCTTCTTGCACCTTAAGTCTAATAGGTAGAATTGGATTAATGCATTTCTGTATCTATTAGATAACATTCTGACACAAGTCACATTCTAGCTTAGAATGAGGGGCATCACAGACTCTGCACCAATTTGGGAGCAATAATTCTTCAAATGCCATGCTTCCTTTCAGTTGTATTTGATCTTCCATACACTTCTAGATGAACTCCTAAAAGCTATCCAACAAACCAAGCTGCTTGTCTTCTTGGTCACTTATTTCATCCTCTTGTTCAATCAGTGTCCCAAGACTACTACTCTCTGGAATGTGCTCATCTGAAGAATCCTGTAACATGAAAACCTCTTCATCTGTTGTAACTGATGCAGCCAATACATAGTTTCCCATACTAACCTCAGACACCAATACCCTATTCAAAACATTCTGATATTCAATAATTACATACTTCATTCGGGGTTGCCTTTCAATTTTGATCTAATTTGGGACTCCTTTCTATGGTAACCACATATGAGAATGGTCTATAGATGTGTATCCATTTATTGCCTTAGTGAAATCTCTACCTAAGATCAAACCATAAGTATTAGGAATGTCAACAACTTGGATATTGATCACTTGTTGCACCCTAGGGTCTGATGCAAGCTGTGTAGGCATCATATTCAATTCTCCAACTACACTTACCTCTATTTTGTCCAATTGGGTAACCTTATTTTGAGAAGCTATAGGGGTAATACCTAAGGCTTTGTAAACATTAAAAGGCATAACATTTGTAGAGGCTCCCAAATCTAGAAGATAATTATGCAAATTCTTTCCAAAAATACGAACAGAGATTAGGAAAGGAGGTGTTTCCATCTTGCCTTGAAACAAATTCATATGAGTGTTAGCTTGTGCAACCTGACCCTTATCCTTATCTCCCCTCTTGTCTATAGGCGGGACTTGACTTCTAGGTGTTTGGGAGTTAGAATACCTAATAACAGCCTCATTGGTGGCTACCCCTTGTGATGTTATATTTGAACTAAATGACCCAAAAACTACATTCCTAATAGTAGGAACTCTTAACAACTCAAAAGTAGAAAGACTTACCTTTACTTTCTTGAATTCCTCAGTCACATATTCACCCAACTACTCCACATTCATGTCAGCATGAGATTCCTTGTAGCCACTGGCCTGCTTATCTTTGGATGCTTCAACATTATTTCCCTTTGACAGGTACTACATTCGCACATGAGGATAAGGTGGATTATTACTAGCTTGTGGGTCTAGTGGGGTATTGAAATTGTTAGGAGGGATAGAAGTAGTGAAAGGACCTCCAGCTTGTGGACCCCTGTTAGGCCTATTTCTTAAATCATATTTCTTCGTTGGTTGTTGAAACATCTGAACTTCTTCAACACTAACTTCTTCCTCATCTAAAGGACCATTATCACTCTCATTTTCCTCATTAAACAACTGAGAAATATCGTCTTCATTTAACACTTGCTCTACCTCATTGTCCTAGTCACTAGATTCTTCTTCTGGTTCATTTTCCTCACCTTTAGGGAATGTGGCATGATTAATTACTAGTACTAGAGAATCATAGGGGTTCAAAGGAATGATTTCATGTCTAGTAGAATTATTCTTACTTCATACTGAAAGATAGAAGCTACGGTCTAAAATTTAGCACAGTCTAACTCAAAGTGTTGACTTGTTTTATTGAGCCTACACCAACTGGACAAAGCTGCTTCTGCTAAGTATACACCATTTGGAGGTTTTTCCTAAATAGTAGGCTAATCCAAGGGAATAGGAATCCCTCCATTATTAGGTATAGTATTCCATGATCTATTATGCCTGGGTTGTTGCCCTCTATCAAATCCTTGTCCATCTTGATGGTTTCTATCAAAATTCTGACTAGAGCCTTGTCTTTTATCAAAATTCTGACCAGAACCTTGTCTTATGTCATAGTTTTGATTTTTGTCAAAGTATTGACCTCTTTCAAAGTTCATGTTCTCCCTGCCATAGCTAGATTGTATATTCTTCTGAGTAGCCTAAAGCTGGCTATTCTGATTTCTCAAGTAAGTCACCTCCATATTCAACCTCTTCACTTGTTCAGATAATTCATCCAACCTCTCCTTATCTAAACTGTTAGGTGGTTTTGGATTACCACCAGAAGGAAATCCAGGGATGCTTCCAGAACCAACAACTTGATTTAGAACTTCTAAATTCTGTAAATGTGTAGGAAAACTAGCTTGTTGCTGATGAAGGGGTTTATTAGTTCTTTGTTGAGGATAAGAGGTCATAGGTTGAGCTTGATTCAAAGGTGGACGTGGACGAGGAACCAAAGGCAATGAAGGAATGGGATTCATTATTGGAGCATGACTACTTAAAGCCTAGTTAAGGGCCTAAATTTGTCTAGGGTGAGCAACAGGTCCTAAGGATGGTAAAGGTCCTGATAAATTTCTCCTCAAGTCGGTGTGGAGCTTTACTGCCTTTGCATATGCAGTGAGCAAAGTATTCAGAGGATTAGTCCTTTGTTTAAGGAGGGTGGTTGTGAGGCTATCCAAGGCTTCAAGGTAAACTTCCAAAGCAATATTTTCATTTCCAGCATAAGGTGCTTGGAGTTTGGTATATACTTGATGGAAACCTATCATTGAATGATCCTATGGGCTCATTAATCTCTCTTTTAACTCCAGTAAACTGTAAGTATAGCTCATTAGCACTAATGGGAATCTTGAACTTCTACAGAAATGCAGTCTCTAATCCAGTCCAATTATGGATGGAAGCAATAGGTATATGATTATACCAATAGAAGGCTTCTTCCCCTAGGGAATAAGGTAAAATTTTGCATGCAACATCCTCATAGTTAATTCCTCTATCCCTCAGGTCGGTCTTGAAAATCCTAATATACTCTTCTATTGTTTGGTTGGGATCATGAATATGAAACTTAGAGTAGAAGTCCTCAGGGTTCTTGGGCATGACATTGTAATTATTAAAGGTCAATGGGGATGGATTACTAGCAAGGAAAGCCATTGGTGGGGGTAGAGGTGGTAATGGCTGATTTATGACTGGTTGTGGTTGTGGAGTAGGAATTCCCTCAGAGTCAAATGAGGATGAAGATAATGGAGATGATGGAAGTGGGTGAGCAGATGATGATTCTTCCCCTCCTCTGGTCCTTCTTGACCTAGTAGGGGCCTATAATTCCTAAAACATTTCTCCTCTTGGAGTGTATCTAGTTCTTCTTCTAAGCCTCTCAAGAGAGATGGCATTTAAGAAATGCCCCAGTTTGCTTGTTCAAAGGCCCTCCTTCTAGTGCCAATCTGTTGATGATGTTTTTGCACAACAACAACTTAGACAGAATATGATATCCTATCTCTCTTGAAAGGTAAATCTCTATGGAAAAGAGATGACCCCAAGGTCTCTAATTTCAGGTCTTGACAATGCAACAAAACAACTCAATGATAAATGTCAAAATGTTGGTAATCATAATGGGACCTTACTATGAGCAAACATTGGAATTTGAATTTATTAGATCTAAACAATAAATTCATACTTTGAAACCTGGTTTGAACCCTGATAATTAAGAAACAACAAAAGATAAAGGTTTAAGAAATAATTCTAAGACTACTTCTAACCTAAGATTGAAAATTCCAAAGGACAAAATGCTCAAAATAGACCGATCTCTCATAAACTACTTTCTATTCAACCCAAATGAATCTACAATTTTATATAAATAGTGCAATCTTCTAAGGTATTTAAAGATTTTAAAATCAAAACATTCATTCATCCTATTACAATTGAGATGAACAAACCCTCATAATTGAACTAAGCATAATTTTAAGTCCAGGCTAACTTTGCAAAGAAACTAAAAATCAATTAACTGCAAAATTTATGGACTAGAGATCACTGCAAGCATTCTAAACATGAAACCCTAAGCATTACCAAACAATTTAACCATAAATCTATAAGCAATTTCAATGATAGAACAACTAGAACCATGCCAGATCAAATTCCAGAAGATAGATACCAAACACAATATCTCTCTTATATTAAATCATCCAAAATAGCAACAACTCAAGTTTTCTATTACAACACTTGCTTAAGAATAAACCCTAATTCACTCTAATATCACTTATCTATTTTCTCTCTATATTTATCAATCTACCTATCCTTCTATATATTCAAATGAGGCAACATGACTATTTTATAGAGAATCCCTAGGATAGGTCAGCCGAAAAGATAATTTACAATAAAAACATGGCCTACAAGAGGTCAGACTCAAAGATATTCAAACATAATATGAAAAGTGCCATTGGCACCAATTTCATCCAAAATGGCCAAGATACCAAAAGGGTCGGCCCAATACATGTGAATAATGGGAAGCACAAATCTTAATGTAACCCCATATAGCTACTCCCCATACTTGTCCTTAGCTCAATCTTCTTCACCATGTATAGCTAATAGGACCCTATCCAACTCAACAATAGGTGGCACAGAAAAAAACCTAATCTTTCTTTCAAGAGACTTGATGTCATCTCTTGCCTACCTAATTATACCATCCCAATCGGCTTTATTAATCAAGTACCTATCCATGACTACAATATAAGTTGCAACATCATCTAGTTAATGCCCACTAATTGGGCCTTCACTGATTGGAGAATACACATCTCCCCACCATTTCCTAAGTTTCTCTAGGTTAAGATGTTTCAGAGCAAACTTCTTCCTTCCAGTCATGACCTCAAAGAATGAGACACACTTATCATGGATTTTCCTCAATCTGCGTTGCCTACTTATGGATTTTCTTCAAGGCCTTCTACCTCATTTGCAGGATCTCAAACAATTCCCAAGGTTAGGAAACCCTTGGAAAAGGAAGAATCCCATACTTTACTAGTTTATCTTCAGTGAATCCCATAATTGTTTTGGTTTTCTACAGTAGGAGATTAGTATCCTCCTTATCCTATGCCAATATAGCCTTCAACCAATCTATCAACCTCATAACATCCCCTCTAGTTGAAAAAATGTCCTTAATAGCATTATCTCCTTTGGTTTGGACACCCTACAACCAGGAAAATGTAGCATGTGTGGTGCCTTTCATCTTTTCCATCTCGGAGATTGTCTCCTAGGGTAAGAAACCTGCAGCAGAGGAGCAAGAGCCAATAGCTTGCAAAGGTTTCATCAATTCTTGCAAGTATTTCTTTAGTTTTTCATTCTCCCTCTCTAGCTCATGCCTAGTTTGCACTGCCTTCTTCACTCTTCCCACAATCACAGCACTGGAGCCTTCATATTCTTCAATATCCTACTCGGTAGAAGAATGCCCCAACTCAATAGTTTGCACATGATAATCCTAGGTGGTCACATTGTCTCTATCTTTATTTGGAGTGAGGGTAGCAATATGAGCCACTCTATTACTTGACCCATCTCTCTCAATCCTAGACACAATCCTGGATTTCTTCTTAGTTTTTTCATTTTCCACATTAGCCATAAGGAATCCCAATTAGGAAGAGCATCTTCTACTATCACCATTTTTCTCTTCAACCCCTTTTCCAGCCATCCTAGAGTAGCAGACCTAGTAGGCACTGTATTTTTCTTATCTTACCCCCATTCCTATTGATCACTAGTTGCCTCCTTTTCAACACTTGGCACATTGGGAATGTCTATGACTGGATTCTCTTTCTCTTGCACCTGTTCCTCCACAACAACCTACACCGGTGAAGGGGCCCTAGCTGGTATTTCTTCCTCCTTTTGAGGAGACTGGTTCAATTGCTCCCTCACAGGAGAATCTACATGTGCCACCAAGGGATATTGAATCACCATGTTGATTTCTACCTCTACATTAAAGAGGTCTCCTTCTTGAAATAATTCCTCACCCAAATCTTTAGGACCTTCATCATTCTTTGGCTCCTCCTATGTGCTATCAACATCTTGAGGAATGGAGACACTCACATGTTCAACAATAGTAACACTCACTAAAACATTATCCTTTGTTGTACTATCCCTTGAGGAAGGAGTCCTTGACCTCCTCATGTACACTTGTGTCTTTTCCCCTAAGCTTTCCACCTCTACCACTGGTGGCTCAATCTCTTTATCAACTTTAGGAGCCTCCTCCACCTTCTGTGAAAGCTTTGTAATCCTTCTCCTCTTTATCAATGGAGGAGAAATTTCTACCTCCTCTTCTTCTTCCTTGTTCTTTTCAATTTCTTTCATCGAGCCATGTCTCCTCTTCTTAGCAAAGGGTTTCCTCTGTTTACTTACCTCTGTAGCCTTCTTAGCTTGGACCTCCCTTACCTGGATTCTGAAAGGAGAATTCACCTTTTCTTTACCCTTAGGATCTAGTTCAAGTGACCCCTCAGAAGTAGAGTGAGACTCTAAGTCTCCCATCAGATCATAGGTGCATGGCACACCTTCACCCTCCAACTCTAGCATCTTGTGCTTCAACCACATCTTGGTGTATTTGATTACTAGGGTCATGATTTTATCTAAATAAATCTTTTCTTCCTCTAACCAATCAACTTCTCCACTGTTTTATCTTTTACTACCTCATAGACATGACCTTGGATTACATTTCCATCCTCATCCACCTGGTTGGGGATGGCCTTCACATTGTATAGCCTTACCAAATCTAGTGGTAACTTGGAGAACTTCTTCTTCCTTACCTCAAAGTCATCAGTAAGGTTAACCTAGTAATCTTCAATATGAGCCTTATGGTTGTATTCTCTGTTGGCATTCTTTTGAGCTTCACCAGTGATGTCAAACCCTTCTCTCTTGGAATGGAAAGAGAGACCAAAATTACTCATCTCCAACTCAGCAACATGAGGAGACTAAATAGAAGGACACACCTCACCCACTCCTATCTTTAAGGGAAATTTATTCCCAAAACCTATCTTGTGCATTTATCCCTTCACAACATTGTTCAAATCAAAGATCTGTCTAGTGTCTTCTAGCAATATGATATGATTAGTAGGGTATACAGGGAGTCTATAGGGAGCCCTTTGAAAACCATCAATTCTGATATATGAGAAAGTTGGAAATTGGATAAACCATGCTCCATATCTTCTTATCAAATCTTTACCCCTGTCAGAGATTCTCATATGCTCTACACCTTGGAGCAACCTAGTGATGTACATTGTGAAAGCATCATCGGATCTCTTGTAGCTTCCTCTAGTTAGGTGCAACTGTGAATATACTTCATATATGGCATCTTGTCCAAAGGTACCCCTAGTGTTTAACCCCTTGTATGGGTGAAGTTTGGCCAATGAATACACTAGGTAAGAGGTCATGGTAAAAGTCTTGGTTTGCAAGACATTGCATAACTGCTCATGAATCGCCACACTAATGACACCTCCCCAATGATAGTCAACTCCTTGCTCCATTCTAGCAATTACATTGAACATCCAAGTCTTGAACACACCTGCACTCTTTAGCCCCACAAGCCTTCTGAGAAGAGTGATGACATTGTAGTACTCTCTTTTGAACTTGATCTTGAATAGTTGCTTAGGCAACTTGGAGAAATGGGACTTAGGCTTCTCCACCAAGAGTTAATCACCTACTGAGACTTAACTATATTTTCTTCATAATACTTCATGGCACCATCCATGTCAAAACCCACCACATGAAACCTATCAGGCATATCAAAGGTTGAGGCAATGGTACAGGACAAAAGCTAGCAAAAATCCTTCCTTGGGGACCAATTGTCCTTTTTGTCTCTCTATCATAATTTCTAGCACACTCAAGCACTAATTCATAACATTGCACTGGGGAAGGGAAACCTACTACATGAGCCAATCTAGAGTCCACAATTCACTTAGAGAACAAAGGAGGGCTTGGTGCTGAAATCTCAACTTTAAATTCCTCATAGTCACACATACCTACATTGGTATCTATGATCCCTGACCAAATTGAGGTCAGCTTGCTCTCAAGAATCTTGCTCTTTATGTCCAACTTGACCTTCTCTACATTTGTGATGGCAAAAGTCTCTGGACCTAGATCCGATGCCTTCCCTTTGCCTCAATCAACAATATCTTATCCTAATCCTACCTCCGAACAAACAAAGATAACCACAATCAGATTCACAAGAAACAAGAAGTGTAGGAAATCAATATCCTAAAGTTTGGGATTTGTCCCCCTTCGCGGATCCCACACTGGAGAGGATTTTTAGGAAAATCCGGACCAGGCGCACTCTAGTAAACCAAGCATGCAAAATCCCATAATACCATTTTAATCCATCAATCAATAAAGGAATATCATTAGAAACACTTATCATAAGTTCATTTAATCTATCAAAATGCGTGATCAATAAACTAATCATTCATAACTATCAAATTCAACATTTTCCTAGAAACCCGAAAGAATCTGCCAGAGACGGATTTTGGCAAAAACAATAGTTATAACTTAACCCGAGAAAATGGAGGGCACGTAGAATATTTGGGAAAATCCAGAGGAAGTGGATTTTGGTGAAAACTAGATATATCATTACTAAAGCTCAAAATCGGTAAAATGACCCAACTACAGACATTGAGAAAATCCGGAGGAAGCGGATTTTCGCGAGAGAGACAAAATCTATAAAAGTGGTGTTGTGCAATTTTTGCACACATGCCCCACTAAATGTGGGGACCCTCTTTCTTTTGCCTTTTGGTGTTTTGGTCCCTCTTTCTAAGGGCGTTGCTTGCTTGAGTTTGTGCTCTAAATGTCCTATTTTGCTAACTGAAGTGGTATCCTTTTGAGCTATGTTGAAAATCTAAAGTTTTAGCTTTATTTCAGGTTTTTTACTGTTTTCGGGAAAATCCGCTTGGGCTGGATTCTCCTAGTTTCCTCTGATTGTTCAATATGGGCCTTTTACGCAATTTTTAGGAAAATCCGCATGTTCTGGATTTCTCTGAAATCCTTCCCAGAGTCGAATCACGGAAATTCTTTGTGGTTACGGCTGTCTTGTCGGGTGCATTAATGGCGTTTGTACGAGGGCAAGAGACTTTGATATATTGAGGTTTTGAGAAGTAATTGATCATTTTGATTTGTGCATTTGCTATCATTTGAACTTGTGTGATTGAAGTCTTTGGTGTTTTACTAGATATTTTGATCTTCGGGGTTATTTGAGCTATGCGTTTGCTTTTGGAGTGCGTGGGTGATATCCAGTCGACATCAAGTGGTTATTTACTAATTTCCTTCATCACAACCCTTGCACTTCCATGGTATGTATATGCACTTTGCTTTCTCTTGGTTTCAATTTGCTTCTCACCGTTTTGCTTGGAAAGTCATTCATAGCTTTTTGGTCTTTTGGGGTGTGCGTCATCATTATGCATTTTGGGGGTTTTATTCTATTGCACCAGTTAGTTTTGATTGATCAAATGTTGCGCTTGGTTTAGTGTTGGTTTTTGGTTGGGCTTTCATTCACTGTGGCTATGAGTTTTCATTTTTGTGAATTACTGAATCATCTGTGCTTTCATGGCGGACATTTAGGGTTCCCAACCTAGGGCATGACTGTTTGTCTTTGAAATTGCTGAGGAGTGGGTCATTAGTTCATAGTTTATTCATTAAGGTCCTAGGTTGGGTTGGTTTTGGATTTTTGGCTTGGATCCGGAATGAGTTGAATTGATATGGTAAAGTACTGAGGATGTAGGTGGGTTCGGGTTTTTGAGCTCTTCGCAGAATTCTACTTTTCTTTGATTTCCCTGAATTTTCTATTTCTCCTTTGTTTACCACTTTAACCCAGATTTCCTTTAGTTTTGCCAAAATTTGTTCCATCTGGATTCTCCCGAAGTCTGCAATCGGGTCATTTTTATGATTTCAAGCTTAGATATTGTCATACTTTTGATTTTGGGAAAATTTGTTCCATCCGGATTCCCTTGATATTTTGTGCCCCTTCATTTTCCCTGAGTCTGTCGTAGTATTGCTAAATCTCGCCAAAATCCATCTCTGGCGGATTCTTCTAGGTGTTTTGGGGAAATGATTGAATTTGATAATTGCGGATTGTGGGTTTCTTAGTAATACATTTGATTAACTTAAGGAACTTTTGCTAAGTATTCTTAATGCTTTTCCTTGGCCGAGTTGATGATTTAAAAGATATTTTGGGATTTAGTTTGTTTGGTTCGCTGGAATCCGCCTGGCCTAGATTTTCCCGAAATCCTTCCCAGTGCAGAATCCGCGAGGGAGGCTGAATCTCGAACTTTGAGATAATGGTATTTTGTACTTATTTTCTTTTGATGAATCTAATCCTATGTTATCTTTATGTGTTTGCAGGTAGGATCAGGACGAAAGATTACTGGTCGGGGCAAGGGAAAGGCAACTGATCTTGGTGTAGAGGCTTCTGCTATTTCGGATGCAGAGAAGGTTAAGCTAGATATGAAGAGTAAAATTCCTGACAGGAAGATGACCTCAATTTGGTCAGGGATAATAGATACAAACGTTTGCATGTGGGATTATGAAGAGTTCAAGGAAGAGATGATAGCACCGAATCCTCCTCTATTGGCAGTAGGGATGGTACGATCTGGATTAGCTCATGTGGCAGGTTTCCCTCTTGCAGTACAGTGTTATGAGTTGGTGCTAGAATGTGCCAGGAACTATGATAGGGGTACATAGAGGATCATTGGCCCTCAAGCTAGGATTCTTGCAGGATTCAGTCCAGTCTCCATTGCTGCAACCTTTGACATTCCTGAGAGGTCCCATGTGGTAGGCTTTGACAAGGACGGGGCTAAAAAATATTATGATGAAGACATGGTTAAGTCCCAATAGGTGATTAACTCTTGGCTGGAGAAGCCTAAATCTCACTTCTCTAAGTTGCCAAAGCAACTGTTTAGGCTGAATTTCAAGAGAGAATATTATAATGCTATCACCCTTCTCAGCAGGTTGGTAGGATTAAAAAGTGCAGGGGTCTTTGAGACATGGATTTTCCATGTAATTGCTAGAATGGAGCAAGGATTTAATTATCACTGGGTGGGTGCCATCAATGTTGCAATCCATGAGCAGCTATGCAATGTCTTGCAAACCAAGACTTTTACTATGACTTCCTATCTAGTGTATTCATTGGCAAAACTTCACCCATATAAGGGGTTGAGCACTAGAGGTGTCTTTGGGTAGGATGCCATTTATGAGGTGTACCCATAGTTGCACTTAACTGGTGGGAGTTACAAGAGGTCAAATGATGCCTTCACTATGTATATCACTAGATTGCTTAAGGGTGCAAAGCATGTGAGAATTTCTAACAAGGCAAAGGAATTAGTGGGAAGATATGGAGCATGGTTTATCTAGTTCCCCACCTTTTCTTACATCAAAATTGGTGGTTTTCAGAAGGCTCCCTACAGATTGCCAAGGTATCCCACATATCGCATCATTTTGTTAGAAGTTGTTAGGAAAATCTATGAGTTTGACAATATTGTAAAAGGAGAAATGCACAAGACCAGTTTTGGGAATGATTTCCCTCTAAAGGTTGGAGTAGGTGAAGTTTGTGCCTCCATTTAGTCTGCCCATGCTATAGAGGAAGAGATGAGTACTTTTGGCCTTTCCTTCCACACCCAGAGAACAAAATTTGATATAATTGGTGAGGCTCAAAAGAGAGCCAACAGGGATTATGGCCATAAGCCTCATATTGAGGATTATTGGGTGAACCTTGCCAATGAGTTTCAGGTAAGGGAAAAGAAGTTTTCTAGACTACTAGTAGACTTGGTGAGGCTGTATAATGTGAGGTCCATCCCAAATCAAATTCAGGAGGATGGAAATGTGATTCAAGGCCATTTCTATGAAGCAGTGAAGGGTAAACCAGTTGGTGAAGTTGACTAGTTGGAAGATGAGAAGATTGACTTGGATCAGGTCATGGCTCCGGTAATTAGATTCACTAAGATTTGGTTGAAACACAAGATGCTAAAGCTTGAGGGTGAAGGTGTTCCATGCACCTATGACCTGATGGGAGACTTAGAGTCTCATTCTACTTATGAAGCTTTTGTTGAACCAGACCAAAAGGGTAAGGAGAAGGTGGCCTCTCCTTTTAGAATTCAGGTAAGGGATGTCCAAGCTAAGAAAGCTGTGGAACTAGGAAAGCAAAGAAAGCCTGTTGCCAAGAATAGGAAACATGCCTCTAGAAAAGAAGTTGAAAAGAATCAGGAAGAGGAGGAAGAGGTGGAGAGTGTCCATGCATTGATTAAAAAGAGAAGAACTACAAGGACATCACACAAGTTGGAGGAGACTCCCAAGGTTGACAAGAAGGTTGAGCCACCAATGGTAGAACTGGAAAGCTCTAGGGAAAAGACACAAGTTTATATGAGGAGATCTAGGACTCCTTCCCCAAGATATACTATGGCCAAGGAGGATGTTTTGATAAGTGTTCCTATTATTGAGTAGGTGAGCTCTTCCATTCCGTAAGATGCAGGCAGTGTAAGGGGAGAGAAAAAACAAGATGAAGATCCTAAGGAGCTGGATGGAGAAGAGTTTAAAGAGGGAGAACTCTTCAATGTAGAGGCAGAGATAAACAAGGTGATTCAATCTCCCTTGATGGCACATGCGGATTCTCCTGTAAAGGAAAAAATGGGTAAGTCTTCCCAAAAGGAAGAGGAGACATTCATTAGGGCTCCCTCACCAATAAAAGTTGTTGCAGAAGAACAGGTACGGCAGGAATAGGACCCAACAGTGGATGTTCCTAAAAGTCCAAATGTTCAAGTAGATGCTATTGATGATCAACAGGAGAAGGAGTAGGGTAAACAGAGCATTGTGCCCATCGAGTTCACTGTTCCTGATTGGCTCGAAAAGGAACTTAGGAGTAAAATGGTAATTATTGAGGATGCTCCTCATAATTGGGGTGCCCTCATGGTGAATGTAGAGAAGCAGAGGGGTAAAAAGAAAGCAAGGGTTATCTCTTGGATTGAAAGAGATAAATTAGGCAATCGGGTGGCCCATATTGCTACTCCTACTCCAAATAAAGAAAGGGATAATATCACTACTCAGGATTATGATGTGCAAACTATTGATTTGGGACATGCTACTGTGGAATGAGATATTGAAGAGTATGAAGGTTCTAGTGCAATCATTGTGTGGAGATTAAAGAAGGTAGTGCAGACTAGACATGAACTAGAGAAGGAGAATGAAACTTTGAGAAAATACATGTAGGATTTAATGAAACCCTTGCAAGCCATTGGCTCTTCCTCTTCTGTTGCAAGATTCATTCCCCAGGAGAGAATTTTTGGGTTGGAGAGAATGAAAATTACTTCACATGCTGTGGTTACCTAGTTGAAAGGTGTCAAAGATAGAGGAGACGAAGCCATTAAGGGCATATTATCCACTCGGGGAGATGCAATGAGGTTGATTGATCAGTTAAAGACTACATTGGCACAAGATAATGTGGATATTGACCTCTTGTTGTAGAAGGTTACAACTATCATGGGGTTCTCTGAGGATAGGCTGGTTAAATGTAGGATTCTTCCTTTCCCTAGGGTTTATGAACCTTGGGAGTGGTTTGGAATTCTGCAAATGAGGTAGAGGGCTTTGAAGAAGATCCATAAGCAGGAAAAGCTAATTGAAGATGCTCTAACTGATGTTCATGGAAAGTGCATTTCATTCTTTGAAGTCATGACTGGAAGGAAAAGGTTTGCTCCGAAGCATCTCAGTTTGGAGCAACTTAGGGAATGGTGGAGAGATGTATATTCTCCAGTTAGTGAGGGACCAGTTACTGAACATTAGTTGGATGATGCTGCCACTTACATTGTTTTCATTGATAGATATTTGACCAAGAAGGCTGATTGGGATGGTATAGTTTGATAGGGAAGAGAAGATTTTAAAACTCTTGAGAGAAAGGTTAGGGTTTTTCCTGTGCCACCTGTTGCTGAGCTGGATAGGGTTCTATTGGCAGTACATGGAGAAGAGGATAAAGCTAAGGATAAGGATGGGGATTGAATATATAGAGTTACATGGATATTTGTGCTCCCCCATTATTTATATGAATTGGGCCGACATCTTGATATTTTGGCGGTTTTGGGTGAAATTGGTGTTGTGGCACATTTCATATGTTTGAATTATTCTTTTGGGCTGACCCTTTTTTAGGTTATGTTTATTATAAAATTATAAGTTGTGCCGACCTATCTTTTTGATTCTATATAAGAACGGGCATGTTGCCTCATTTAAGAGAGAAAAAAAATAGATAGGAGATTGAGGGATAGAAGTGTAAGGGCAAGTAAGAGCAAGTTAGGGTTCATTTTCAAGCAATATTGTAATAGAAAATTGGAATTGTTGCTATTATTTGGATGATTTCATATAAGGAGGATATTGTGTTTGGTATCCATCTTCTGGAAACTCATCTAGCATGGTTCTTCTTATTCTATCTTTAAAATTTCTTATAGTTTATGGTTAATGATTTCATGATGCTTAGGGTTTTATGTTTGAAATGTTTGTAGCGATCTCTAGTCCATAATTTTTGTAGTTAGTTGATTGTTAGCTAATTTGCAAAGTTATCCTAGGCTTATATTTGTGCTTAGTTCAATTGTGAAAGTTATTCATCTCAATTGCTGTAAGGTTGATTGAGTGAATATTCATGATTTGAAAATCTTTCAATACCTTAGAAGATTGTACTATTTCTGTGGAGTTGTAGATTCGTTTGGGTTAAGCAGAAGATAGTTTATGAGAGATTGGTCCATTTTGAACATCTTATCCTTTGACACTTTCAATCTTAGTGTTATTAGTGCTAAAATAGTTCTTAAGATTATCTTTGGAAACCTTTTATCTTTTATTATTTCTTTATCATCTGATTTGTATCAAGTTTGAGAGTATCACTCTATTGTTTATATCTGATAAGTTGGGAATCTAGTTTTGCTTGTAATAAGGTCCCTTTGTGATTACCAGCATTTTTCACATTATCTTTGAGTTGTTTCATTGCATTGTCAAGACCTGGCATTAGAGACCTTGGGGTTATCTCTTTTCCCATAGAGATTTACCTTTCAAGAGAGATAGCATATCATATTCTGTCTAAGTTGTTGCTATGCAGAAAACACCATCAACAAGTGGTAAAAAAGGAAGAACAGGAAAAGATGGGAAAATCCCAAGGAAGTGGAATTCCACGAGGACCTTGAAAACCTGAAACCATCTACATCTTACCTACTTTCACCAAAAAGATTCAAATAACTCTGGATCTAAGGCCTGCACTTTGACAACAACTTAACCTAGACCTCCAATGAATCAAATCTGAATTTAGAACAATCCTCACAGTAATTCAAGGAGGATTGGCCATGCCCTAGGTTAACAACCCACCATGAAAACATAGAAAACTAGGAATGACTTGCTTACACCCTAAATATGGAAAGTTTAAGACCAATGCAAGCAAACACCCAAAAAGGAACAATACCAGACCAAGCATAAACATTCAATAATCAACCAAATGGATCGGTATAATAATGAAAACCCCCAAAACATTCATTGATGATGCACATACCCAAGGAAATCAGGAAACCACAAAGGACTCAAAAGCAAATAAAGCAAATCAATTCAAAATCAATAGAGAAAAAGGGCACATTTACATACCATGAGAGCGAAGGGACTGTAACTGGTGATGTCAACAAATAACTATCAAACACAAGCAGGATACAATCCACATGCATGAAATTCAAATGCAATAGTTGAAATGGCCACAAAATCCGCAATCCAGCAAAACACCAAAAGCTCCAAGACTCAAGCTCAAATGATAAGCAAATACACAAACTCAAATGATTAATTACTTCCCAAAATCCAATATATCAATGCCCCAAAACATCCGCACAAACGCCATTAATGCGGGTGACAAGATCGCCATAACCCTAAAACCTAGGGATTTGACAAGGTAACGGACTTCGAAGAAATCCAGACCAGACAGATTTTTCTCGGGTCTAGGCCAAAAGGCAGTCACTTCCGTACATCGAAGAAAACCTGGGAGAATCTGGCCTAGGCGGATTTTCTTGAAAATAGTGAAAACTCCGAAATACATTCAGAACTCTAGATTTTCAATAAAATTCATAAGTGTGCCACTTCAATTGGAAAAATGGACATTATGGCACAAGCACAAGCACACGAAAAACCCCATAAAAAAAGGGTCAAGACACCAAAAATTGAAAAAAGAGGGTCCCCACTTTTAGTAGGGCGTGTGTGCAAAAATTGCACAACAATAAACAACAGATTAGATTGTAAAATTCATAAATGCTTTATTGATGCAAGATTGACAAGTACATGGCTCACAATCTTTAATTGTATTTTTGGAAACTGAAATGTATTACAATAGCAATTTTACATCCCTTTCTCTGAAGGAGAATGGGCTATTTATTAAAAATTGAATCTAACGACTAACTAACCCTTCCCTCATAAAATGGGAAGTCATTATTATATCGTAACTAACTAAGTGAAGAGGTGGATACAAAAAAACAAGAACTAAGTCAAATCAGTTCTGAATATTTAAAGCACCACCATCCTAGATTTATGTGCCATCAAGATGCCTAAGTTGGATTCTTGGAACACTCTCCTTGCATGGTGGATGACTTGAAGCTGCCTCCTTATTCTTTGTTGCTGAACTAGTCTTCATTGAATTAGTCTTTCAGCCATCAAGTGGAAACAAAATTTCCTCCCTAAAACGTGGTACCTGCAAATAACTTAATAGCTATTCCTATGGAAGAAAGTTAGCTCAACACATTCAACCTTTAAGATGATCCATCACCTCATTTATACATTCATTAAGCATTAAACAAAGGCAAACAATATTTCATACATGGTTTCAAAAAGTTCAATAGTAGAGTTTGTAGGAAAGTTTTTTCATCACACAAAGTCACAAGGCATTCATCAAACTAATAAAACGTTTTAAGGCAATAATCATTGAAAGAATTATCATAATAAACTTATTTTATTTAAGCATAAAAAGTCTATGTCTTGTCCCATAATCAACACTAAATTTTTGTCTTAGCATAATGAAAAGTAGAAAAGTGTTTTAAAAACATAATCTAAATATGCCAAAAACTTGGCTCATCAGGTGCCATCTCACACAAGTGCATATCCTTAGGGTCAACCTTAACTATGACTACTAGATTACTATAAACGAACTTAATAGATTTATGCAAGGTAGATAGGACTACAACCATAGCATGAATCCATGGTCTACCAAAAATAAGGTTATAAGGTAACTTCTCTGACATAACATACACCAAAGTGTGTACAGTAATGGGTCCAAGCTATAAAGGTAGTACTATCGTACCTAGAGCTTGTCTTCTAACATTATCAAACCAATGAATGTCAATTAGAGAAGCATTAATAGAAGATGGGTCAATATTAATCTTAGGAAATAGATCAATGCTACATATGGTAAGCACCAAACCAACATCAATGAGATTACATCTAATGCTAATATTATTAACATTGACTATAATCATTAGAGGATCTTCTTGCTTTTTTACTTCCGTAGGTGGTAGCTCCTGCAGATAGAACATAATATTTGATGAATCCACATGAATATAATCTATCAACGCATAAAAATCTGCCAACCTAGTGGAAGAAGATAAGAGGATCTTTTGCAAGGCTTCTTAAAGTATACCTTGATAAATTGAGCTAGATTGAAGCAAGTCCCACAGTGAGATCTTAACTGGAGTAACTTGAGGTTGCTCGACAAGGTCATAATCACTAGGTGCTTGAGGAAGTCTTAGTTGTTTATTCATTCTAGTATCATAGGTATGGGCTACCACTCTATAAGAGGGAGCATTAGAAAGATCAAGAGAATCACTATCAAATGGAACACCATCAATAGAACAAACCCTTTCAAGAGAAGGACTAGCTGGAGTCACATAAATGACCTGTCTCTTAGGCCTTTGAGGGCAGTAGAGACATAGATTACATTTACAGAATCATCACAACTAATAGAATAATTATTTGAAGACATATTCTCAACATCGATCCAAATAGGATCAAATGTGGAAGGAGATTCATCATGCAGTAATGCATCATCTCTAAAGGAGAGTGCATTAGAATAGATAACAAATTCATCATTCACAAATGCTACGTCCCTAGAAGAGAGTGCATTGGAATGAGTAGGAGATTCATCATCCACCAATGCATCATCTCTAGAAGAGAGTACGTTGGGATGAAGGTTAGATTCATCATTCAAAAATGCATCATCTCTAAAAGATACTGCATTGGAATGAAGATGAGGTAGAGTAATGTTAAGAAAGGTATCAATGATTTCTTCTTCTTGCAACAAGATATCCTCTGAAGCAAGAGACCTCTCATGAGAAGGATCAAAGATATCAAGTGACATGGGAAAATCCAATTCACCATCACATGCATGAAATGGAACATCACTAATATTTTGAATAAACCTAGATACAAAACTAATAAAAGAAGATATTAAATTCATTACAATGTTTTTGATATTTTCTATGTTTTAGTAATTTGCATTTTCGGAGGTCTTCGGAGTGGAATTTGGGTTCAAAACTTGCATCGGTCCTTAAAATTTGATTTTCAATAGGCACCACATATTAGGGACTAAACTAGTTATCAAAAAGATCTTTCCAATAGTGCAAATGATTCTGAATTTCGAGCACCGAGTCAAAAGTTATGACCCCGCCAAGTAGGCGTAAATAAATTCCTAGTTTTTCGAAGAACACTATTCTTCATGTCGGGCTCACCAAAATGTAGAGAAGGGGGATTCACTACTTAAGATTTCTCTTCACTCAGAGAGCCTCATGGGGTGAACTACCCTAAACTACCTCAAAGGACATTGGCAAGAGTTCCAGAATCATAAAGAGTAGGTCATAGAGATTATCTAGACAAAATTGACAAGCTCTTGGCCAAAGGATGTCAGCACAGAATCCAAATGACAGAATGACACATTGGTGTCCCTAAAGCACACTAGCATCTCGTACAGACTAGAAAGAAGGTTTATCATAGAAAACAACAAATTGAATGCTTCTGAGCTGACTTCTGAGAACTTCTAGATTGTAAGGAAATGATAGAAAGAGATAAAGCTGAAATAGGAGTGAAGTAGATAAAGACAAGGAGAGAAAGGGAAAAGAAATTCTTACGAGTGTGTGGGTGATGAAGCCTCTAGCTCATGAATCCCTTCAATACCTACACACAAGAGAGAGAGAGAGAGAGAGAGAGAGAGAGAGAGAGAGAGAGAGAATTTTTGGGCTATATAGGGGTTTACCTCAATCAAACCCCCATTTTTGGTGTTCCCACCTCCACACATAGCCAAGATAGATAGAGAGAAAAAGTAGAAGAGAAGTAAACACAAAGAAACTACCAAATAGTGTTATGCTAATCAACCAAGTAATAGAGGAGAGGAGTGAAAGCTTACCACCTTTTCCCAAAGCACTCAGGGCTAGTGGGGGAGAAAATAAGAGGAACTCAAGCAGCTACTACCGTGGTGTTTCATTCCATAATTTCTCTACTAAAAAGGAGTGTTGATGTTGTTGCTATGGAGTGTAAAGTGTTGAGTGAGGAAGTTGCTTGGAGCTTGTGAAGAGATGGTAGGGGATGTCAAAAGGATGTGAAGAGATCAATGATACATGAAATAAATGAAGGTGAGTGAATATGATGTAGAGAGCAAAGAAATGACCATATTCGGGTCAGTCAGCCAAAGAGGGCTTTACAATTTGACTCCCAAAGGGAATGGTAATGCATCTACAAGCTCCAGACATAGGAATGTGTTAGGGACATAAGCGCACTACATGGACATCTATGTGCCATGTAGATGTCTTCATGTTGTGTGGGAATCTCTGATAGAAACACAACCACTGAAACACATAGCAGGCACGAAGTGGAATGAATGCAGTGGGTTGAGGTGGAATTAATCCCCTGCCTTTGGTTTTGTAAAGTGGTAAGGGGGTAAATTGGAATTTGCATTAGGGGTGCAAATTCACTCCTATACACAAGGTATACTATTTTAAGTGGACTTGTTTATTCAAAACTTATGAAGGTGGTATGTTGCAAATATAGTAAAGAGATCTAGAAGAATTTGAAAATTATTTATGATGGAGATGATAGGGTCAAGAAAGTAAAGATACAAAATTTCAAATCCAAATTCGAAACCATAAGGATTTCACAAGATGAAGATATTGTAGACTACAAGGATAGGGTTCATGAAGTGGCCAATTCCATCAATGGTCTTGGTAGAAAACTAGAGGATAATGAAGTGGTGAAAAATATATTAAGAAATCTTCCTAAATATTGTAGTTCTAAATTTTTTTCTATTGACGAAGCTCAAAATTTGGATCAATATTCTATATATATCAGTTGTTTGGTTCTTTAACTACTTTTGAATTAAGATTTTTTCCAAGATTATTCAAGGAAATAGATTGCTTTTAAATTTAACAAGAAAGAGAGTAATGATGAATATAATCTAGATGATTATTATGAGTTGGAAGAAAATTTAGTGAGAAGAATGAAAAAGGGAACTAGAAAATATAGAGGTAAGTTACCCTTCAAATGTTTCAATTGTTGAAATGTAGGTCAATATGGTTCAAAATGTCCATGAAAAATAAAAAGATCAAAAAGGAAAATATATCAAGAAGAGTTACTATGTTAAAGAAGACACTGGCATATCTGATGATGAGGAATTTTACTATTTGAATAGTGAAAGTGATGAATGTTGGTTCATGGCTTTGAATGTTGGAACTAATGTTGCTAACCCTGAAATATTTGTGGAGGAAATTTCTCTATAAAATAGGTCACAACATTGAAGGAACTATGTTGACTACTTTTCATTTAAATGGTGAGATAAATTACTGGATAATTGACAACATATTCTTGAACCATATGATCTAACAAGAATTAATAAGACTATCAATGCAATTTAAAAAGAATTCCAAGTTGAAAAGTAGAAAATGAAGAGTTTCAAAAATAAGCAATTATTTATCACCAAACATTTGGATTTGGTGCATACAGACCTATGTGGACTCAAGGTGGTTGGTATTTTAAGTTATTAATTTTATGACTACTGTAGAATGACCTGGTTATCCTTTCACAAAGAAAAATTAGAGGCTCTAGATAAGCTTAAAGCTTTGAAATATATGGTTGAGAATGAAGTATATTTGAAAATCAAGTGTTTAAGGTCTAATAGAGGTGGTGATTTCACCTCAAAGGAGTTTAGAAAGTTTTTTGAAGATCATAAGATAAAAAGATATTTATCAAATCTTAGGACTCCACAACAGAATGGAGTTATGGAAATAAAGAATATGACAATTCAAGAAGCAACAAGGACCATAATGAAGGAATAAAATATACCATATGTCTATTAGCGAGAGGCTATTCACAATGAAGTTTACTTTCTCAATAGAGGACAAGCAATAGTTAATAGTTCAAAAGACTCCCTATGAGCTATGGCATGGAAAAACTCCTACTATGAAATCTTTTAGTGTGTTTGGAAATAATTTTTATATCAGGAGAGATGAAGAAAACTTAGGAAAGTTTGATGCAAGATCAGATGAAGGAATCTTCCTTAGATATTCTAAAAAGAGTAAGGCATAGAAATGCAACAATAAGAGGCTAAAGAAGATAGTTGAAATTGCAAGTGTTAAAGTGGATGAAGAACCATATCAAAGCTTAATACTGATAGAAGTATATGAATATGACTAATCCTTTTGCAGAGAAGAAAAAGAAAAGGAGGAAGAGAAATAAAAGGAGATATAAATGAAAGCAGAAGAAGCTTTATAAAAGACACTTAAGACTCCTAGGTATTTCTATAAAAATAATTCAAAGGGTCAAATCATTGGAGACAAGATAAAAGGTGTGTTGACAAGGAGAAAATTTTCTATGGCAAAGGAACAAATAAATATGTGTTTAATATCTAAAGTAGAACCTAAAACAATGACTGAAGAATGTAAGGATAAATATTGGATCAACGAAATGGAAGAAGATTTGAGGTAGATTCAGAAGAATCAAACATGGGAATTGGTCCCAAGACCAGCAAACAAGAATGTGATAGGAACCAAATAGTTTTTCTATAACAATTTGATTGAATATGGAGAAGCTAGAAACAAGTCCAACCTTGTGTGTAAGGGCTACTCTCAAGTGGCAAAAACATATTTTGAGAATAAATTTTCTCAAGTAGAAAGAATGGAGGCCACTAGGATATTTTTTCCTTTGTTTCACATAAAGAATCAAGGCATATCAAATGGATGTTAAGTCTTCATTTCTGAATGGTGAGTTAGAAGAAGAGGTGTACATTGAACAACCAAAAGGTTTTCAATTATTTCAAAATCCTGATATGGTCTGTAGATTTCAAAAGAATGCATTATATGGGTTGAAGCACACTCCTAGATCTTGGTATGAAATATTAGATAGGTACGTATTGCAATAGTAATATACATATCAATCTTTTCTTCAAATTTAATGCAGGTCAAATACTAATTATGGTTCTATATGTTGATGCCATAATCTTTGGGGAAATCAGGCAATGTGTAAGAGGTTTGAAGAAGAGATGCAAAATGAATTTAAAATGTCAATGTTTGGGAATATGAATTTCTTCCTTGGGCTAAAAATTAGTCAATTAGAAAAAGGTATATTCATTTTCAATAAAAATATCTCAAGGAAATGTTGAAGCAATTTGGAAAGTAGAACTCTAAACTAGTATGCACTCACATGGTTTCTAGTTGTATATTGAGTAAAAATGATGAATATACTAAGATACATCAAAGAAAGTATAGATTAATTATTGGTAGACTGCTATATCTAACTACAACTAGACTGGATATCATGCATGCAGTTTGTATAGTTGTAATATTTCAAGATCTGAAATAATCACAGTGGTAAGATTCAAGGGAATATTTAGATATTTGCACAAAAATTCAAAATATGGTCGATGGTATTCTCAGGATATTGACTTGTATTTGAGTGCTTATACATATGTAGATTATGTAGGTTGTGTGCATGATAGAAGAAGTACAAGTGGAGGTTATTTCTTCCTTGCAAATAGACTGCTATCTTGATTGAGTAAGAAGCAAGATTTAGTTTCATTATCTATTGTAGAGGAAGAATATATTGTTGTAGCACCTTGTTGCACATAGGTGTTCTGGATGAAATAGACATTGAAGGATATCAAAATATCATATGATGAACTTATTCCTATGTGATAATACAAGTGCTATCAACATTTTGAAAAATCTAGTGATACATTCAAGGACAAAGCATATATCAATTTGGTATCATCTTTTAAGAGAGAATTTTTAAGAATTAAGTAAAGTTGGACTATGTGCCTAAAATTTATCAAATAGTAGAAATATTTCCAAAGGATCTTCCAAAATATACATTTCATTATATTAGATAGAAGCTAGGGGTTATTTCCCCTCATTTCAACTAGATGCATAAGATGGTGCATTTGTCCAAGGGTAGCAATTCATGATTATTCTTTTGTCTTAGACTAATAATGGATAACTCTCAAAGGAATAGGTCATGGTTTCTTTGGTTGATGTAATTATGGGAACTTGGTAGTATCAATGAGATAGAGTGAAGTGTGTAAGTGATTCCCTTTGTCATTAGTGTCAATGGGGGAGAGAGATGTTTGAAAAACACAAGGAAAGAATTTTAAAAGTTAAACAAAGTAAAGGAGAGCATTTCTTGAGAGTTGAAGATAAAGAGATACTCTTGTTGTTGATGGATTTTAGCTATTGTTGTCATCAATGAAAAATTGAGAGACTTATGAACTATGTTATAATCAGTTTTGTTATTGATGTCAACCTCTAGTGTAGTAAGCAGGTGTTGTGTTAGTGTGGTGTTGATGAGATGTAAAACTCTAGCATGGTTGTGGTATTAAGTGTAAATTTTGTAAAGTTAAGTATAAACCTATAGTATGGATATGATGAGAATGTTTGTGATGCTAAGAAAGTGTTGTTGATGCAACATGTTCACTTGGTTTCCAATTGCTTTTGAGAAAATTTCCTTAATGAGTGTACAAGGTGACATAAGTGTGTTTAATGTTCTGATCCACATTTCTTCTATCTTGAAGATTTTCTTGTGTGGTTTGGATGTGATGATCAAAGGTTTTCATAGGTGTTATATCTATTGCTTCATGTTCTAGATCATGAAACAATGGAAGATGTTTTTTAATATGGTTTTATTTGTGAAGTAGGTTATTTTGGAGAAATAAAACTACTCTACATTTCTTCACATTGAGGTTTCTTGTCTTGTAAATTTGGGGATGTGTTAATGTTGATTGTCTTGGTGTAATTGATTATTTAATTACAATTAATTAAACTTACTTAGGCTATATTTAGTTCACTAAATTCATGATTAGGATCTATTTAGGATGAGCTATTTTTAGTTCATAATTAGATTTTACCCTTTCTAGGGTTACACATATTGCTTTTATAAAAGAAATTCATCTCATGGAATTTATTATTCCTGAATAATATCAAGTTTGAACATCTTTAGCAAATTTCTCTTTCTCTCTTGATTTTATCTTTTTGGAAGGTTATTTTTAGGTTTTGTAGTCTAATCTTGGTTTTACGGAGTTTATTAGAAACTCTAACATGGTATCAAAGCCTTGATCTGCAAGCCCCTTCTCAAATTTTGGAGGAATTCAGTCATAGATATTTTTTGGGGATCCTCGAGGGTTTCATAATTTGAGTATATTTAGGGTTTGTTTTGGATTAGAATGGACATCACCATTGAACTCAAGGTATCAGAGAAATTTAGAATTGGATTTCATTTCATCAGATTTTAGCATATTTTTTTAGATCTACGAGGGTTTGAAGCTAGTGCTTTTTTTTGCAAGATCAGGAGTCGGTTTCCATAAATTTTGACATAAAATTTGATCAGTTTTGGTGTAGGGAGCCCAGGAGGCAAAAAAAATTGGTTTGGAGGTTGTATGACCTCAAAAACCCTAGCTGAATGCATGAAATCAAAGAAAAATTCAAAAAATAAAAAATAAAAATGTTGTATAAAACTACTCCACCACCATGTTGCCGCTGTTCTACAAGTGGAGCAACAAGATCAAGCAACGTTACCTCATTCTGCAATTTTTTTCCCAACACATAGTCCATGAGGGCTTAAGGTTCTAGCTCTTGGTCCTATCAACACCCAAGTGCCTAGCGCCCAGCCCTCGCCGACTTTGCAACCCTTCCCGAGGTGACCTGAGTGACTAGGGGCTTCATCCAAGTACCCAACCACCCAACCCCGTGGTTGTGCGCATGCCTAAGGGCCAATTGTTTTTCCCCTGAGGAGCTTGAGTGCCAAATTGGCCGATTTGGAGCACTTTTACAAAATCGAGTGTAATGTGGGCATCTGAACTCCATTTTTTGCAAACAAGGTATGATTTGAAATCTAGTTCTGAGCTCAATCCAATGCTGAAAACCATTTAATTGGTTTTTCTCCAAATTTATTTTGCAGGCCTATGAAGTTAGATCAAGTAGTTCTCACTCCAGAGGGCATAACATTTTCCTTGGTTATTGGGTTTTTGTGATTCAAGCGGCATTAGAAAGCTGATTCAATCCTCTACATAGATCTCAAGACATTTTTCTAGAATATTTACTAGGTACCAAATATTTTTGTTAGATATTAGATTTTTCTTTCTTGGTTTTTTTCTCAAAAAACATGCAAATCAAGCAACTTTTTTAGATCAAAGAGGATTTTTTTTACATTGAGGGTCTATACTGCTGCAAAATTTCATTTCTATAATTTTTTATATCACATCATCATGGATCTTAATAATATTGCTCCCCTTACTCCATTCAACTATTGTGGTTGGAAAAAACAAATGGAGATTCATTTGAGGCACAAAGGGTTGTACAGAGTCACCATGGGTACAAAAGTTGAATCTACAAGTACTTCTGAGAAGAGAAAGTGTTTTAATAGGTGTGATGAAGTTTTTGGGAAATTATGCATGTTTATGTCTCTTGATCTCCTTTTCCATGTTGAATCTTACACCACACCCAATTAGATTTGGACTCAATTTGAGTCTTTTTTTGGGAAGTCCAATACTATGAGAGGATTTTAGTTGGAGAATGAGCTTATTGTCTTAAATCCTATAGATTTTGATAGCATCCATGACTTCTTCACAAAACTCAAATCTCTTAGATTGTAGTTGACACAGTGTGGTATTCAAAAGTAGGACTCTCATTTGATATTATCCATTCTTTTCAAGCTTGAACAAGATTATTCAATTTTGTATCTACCTTCTATGCCACTAGGGATGCTCTTGGTACCAGATTCACTATGCCATCTCTTGATGACTTTTTTTCTTCTCTCACTCTAGAGTAGGTTAAGTTGGTTAGCATGGGCCAGTTGAAATATTCTACATCATAGGCACTTATTGCATCTTAGGGGACCAATGATTAGAAGGCTTATAATGGAAAGGGAAAGAAATAGAAATACAAGGATTCAAGAGCATAGGATCTATACAATGAATTCAATGATTCATCATCCACTTTTGAGGGAAAATAATCTAAGAAGGAGAAGTTCACATGTGCATATTGCAAGAGGGAAGGACAGTTGAACATAATTTTTATAAGAAGGATATTGATGAGTTGAAGAATGATGTGGATTAGGGGTGGAAAACTATAAAAAGTCCTCAAACAAGAAAACTTTCAATCTCTAACCATTCAAATGGTGGGTTTTCATTCATTAGGCCTCAATCTCCTAGTAGTAATTCCTAACTGGTTTTTCCATAATAAATTCCCATGCAGAGCTCAAACCTAGACTGTTAATGAACTTTTAAGTCCCTTTTTGGATTTTATTTAACATATACAAAAATAAGGGTAGGTTATTTTGTATGAACAAGCCCTAATTTTGACTGTCCTATTTCTTGAACCTAAACCATGATAGCAACAAATTGGTGTTTTTCAGTCATAATTTTCAAACCAGACTTGATACAAAAAATATAAACACTATTATAGATACCCATTTGGGCTTTATACAACATTAATAATAGTGGTAGGGTTTTTTTGGAACAAAAGACTCATATTTGGACCGTTCTCTCTCAAATTAGGCCTACTAGGGTTTTAGGTTGACCGAGGTAAAATTGCTGCTAACTAACTTGAAACAAACATAATGAATTTGAGTGCTACAAAAATGAGAATAAATAAGATTCATAGTACCACCAAATCCAATAGGTTTTAGGTCAGGGTGAGTCCGTATAAGTCTGTACATAGTCCTGGAACAACAAAATCACATATAGAAAGGCAAAAACATAGATAGTTTTATTAATTTTTCTTTAAATTAAAACTTGCCCCTTGGCTTCGACCTTACCAAGCCTTTTGTACAACCATTTTCTAATGGTTCTCAACCAGCTTTTTAACTTACAACCATTCAAATTCTCACTTTATGCAACGTTGACCATTGATATTCCACATTGAGCAATTCAACAACATTTGCAACATTGACAATATTTTGCATTTTTTTGCAACAAGACCCCTAATGACCCAAAATAGACTCAAATGCCTATGAAATGGTCTTATAAGACCTTATTACATGAAATGGACTCAACTAAAAAAAAATTTCAACATTTGACACCCCTTGGGGCATGAAAGCACTATGGGTGCCCTTGCACCATACTCCCAAGGGAAAGAAAAACTCAAGTCCACTTGAGTGCAAGTCTTCTCTCTCTTCTTGGTCTTCCAATTATTTTGCAACTTGTCCTTCATTTCTGCAACTTTCCTTGGATCATTTTTCTTCTTCTTGCACCATCTCTTACTAAGAATCTTCTCAACTTCGAAGTTCCAAAACTTGAGTTCTCATGCATATGCCTTAGTACCACCATCTATGTCTTCATATTCATCATTCAAATACAATTTAGCAGCATATTCATCATCCATGAAATCAGAAAATGCCACCATTTCCTTGGTTGTTTTTGCAACATATTCTTCACCATAGTGTGCTACATTTATGTAACCATCTTCATACAATTTATGCACTTCTCCTCCTTCTTTAGACTCTTGTCGATCTTCTTTTTCATCTGCTGCACCTATAAACACATACTCACAAATATTGTTAGAACTAAAATTTTGAGCCTGAAGGGACCCATTTTCTTCACATTTTCCCTCTTCCTTAGATGGATTTTTCTCTTCCATAATCAATAAAGACTCTCCAAGGTCTGGTACTTCTATCATCTCTTGCCTTCTTCTCCTCTTAATGATCTTTTTGATCGCCCACTTTACCTTCTTTCTTATTGGTAAATGCCAACCATTTTCTTGGTTTGCTTTCTCAAGAAGCTGTTGCATCTCAAGTTCCATTCTCTTTTCCACTTTTTCCTGAATTTCTTTCATTTTCTGCAAGGCTTACCTCAAATCTACTATCTCTTGCTCAATATCAATTTATTTTACCTTCTCATCCTTCTTTATCTCAGTTTTCTCTTTTCTTTTCTCGTGTTTCTTGCTTGGTACCCCCTTACTCTACAAGTCTCCATGGACTAATCTTCTCAACATTTACATTCTCCTTTTGAAAAAAAACCTATTTCACCTTGTTTCTTCTTTTCTTTGTGATACCTCAACTAGGTTTTCTCCTTTCTTCACTACCTAGTCTTTTGACATCCAGGTTATTGCTTCAACGTACAAAAAGACAACACATAAACTCCAAAAAACATTCTTTCCTAGATATTTGGCCTCTAATACCATTTTGATGTAGAGTAGGGGTGGAATAATCCAAAATATCCTCAAACAAGAAAATTTTCAATCTCTAACCATTCAAATTGTGGGTTTTAATTCATTAGGCCTCAATCTCCTAGTAGTACTTCCTAACTAATTTTTCCATAATAAATTCTTGTGCAAACCTCAAACCCAGACTGTAAAATACTTTTTGAGTACCCTTTTGGTTGTTATTTAACATATCCCAAAATGAGGATAGATTTTTTTGTATGGAAAGGCCCTAATTTTTATTGTCCTATTTCTTGAACCTAGGGCATGGTAACAACAAATTGGTGTTTTCGGCCATAATTTTCAATCTAGACTTGATACTAAGAATATAAAAATAATTCTAGATACCCATTTGGGATTTATATAATATAATAAGCATCTGGGTAGGGTTTTTTTGGAACACAAGACTCAAATTTGGACCGTTCTCCCTCAAATTAGGCCTACTAGGGTTTTAGGTTGCCCAGGGTAAAATGACTAACTTTCTTGAAACGTAATGAATTTGAGTGATATGAAAATAAGAATAAATAAGATCCATTGTAGCACCAATTCCAACAAGTTTTAGGTCATGGTGAGGCCATACAAGTCTCTATATAGTCCTAGAAGAAAAAAATCACATTTAGAATTATAGAAATAGAGATAGATTTATTGATTTTTATTTAAATTACAACTTGCTCCCTTGGCTTTGACCTTACCAGGCCTTTTAAAAAATTTAGAACTATTTTCTAATGGTTCTCAACCAACTTTTTAACTTAAGACTATTCAAATTCTCACTTTATTGTAACATTGGACCTTCATATTCCACATTGTGTAATTTGACAACATTTGACATTTTTTTGCAACAAGACCCTAAAGGCCCAAAGCTTACTCAAAAACCTATGAAATTTTATTATAAGATATTATTGAATGAAATGGACTCAAGTAAAACAAAATTACAACATTTAACCCCCCCTTGGGGCATGAAAGCACTATGGGTGCCCCTACACCAAAGAATCTTCTCAAAAAGCATCAAATTCAGTTACCTTCTAGGATGTTTGCATCATCTTCTCCTCCTCCCTCTTCATAAGAGTTTGAAAAGGGAATAACTAGTTTTCATAATTCATTATATATAAAAGGACATGATCTTTATTCTTTTCTAGCTCATGGATCAAGGGGATGACTTCTAGATTCAAGAGCATCTCATCATATGGCATCTTCACAATCTATGTTCTCTTGTTTTGAGCCTTGTTCTATGTATCATATTTTCATGGGAAATAATGCATAAATGCATGTTATAGGGAAGGGGCCTCTTAGTTTTAGGGAAAAAACTTTCTAGGATGTCTTGTGTGTTCCTCATTTGATGAACAACATTCTTTCCATATATCATATTACACATGGGGGCAATGGGAGAAATACAGAGTTCACTCTTGATTCAGTTATCATCAAAGACTTGGAGAGTCGAGAGATTATTGCTACTGGGTTGGTTGATCATTCATCTTGGTTGTATTCCTTTGTAGATTTTACTTCTAATGGTGGCTCTATTCCTTCAGCTATTCATCACACTTCTAGTGTGAATCATCATTCATAGGAGATAGTTAGATTCTTGAACCTTGGTGTTCTCACATCTGATCCAGTTCTTGAGCCATGCATTATAGCTCCTCAACCTACTATTGTAGTTGCTAATACTTGTATTTCTATAGATGTGGCTTCTTTTGATTCAATGCAGTAGGATATTTTTTCTCTAGATTTATCTTTGTAGGATTATTTCATGACATGTATATCATATTTGGTTTGTCATTCCTCTTCTACAAATTTATAGGACCTGTTTGAAGGGGTTTCACTCCTTGATCATTCATCTTTGGAGGTTTTTCTTGAGTCTTCACCTACTTTGACTTCTTCCTTAGCTGAGGTCACACCTATTTTTGTGGATACATCTTGGGATACTATTGATACATCTTCGTAGATTGCATCCTTGAGGCTTCTTCCCTCTCACTTCTTTCAGGAGATGAGGTTTCTTCAATCTTTTTGGAGCTACTTCATTATGGGGGGCCTATGTGGTCTCTTTATTTCCATCTTTTCGAGGGTGGGGGGAGGGAGTTCTTTCATGTATCTACATGATGGATGGTGTACTTGGGGGGAATTATGGAGTCATCTATCTTTCATACATTCTTGCATTCATTCTAGCATTAGTTGTATGTTTTTTATTCTCCCTAAGTTTCACTTAAGGAGGGGTGTTGGTGTAATTAATTATTTAATTACACTTTATTAAGTCTACTTAGGATATATTTAGTTCACTTAAGTCATTATTAGGATTTATTTAGGTTGAGATATTTTTAGTTCATAATTAGGTTTTACCCTTTCTAGGTTTATGCATATTTCTTTTATAAAAGAAATTCATCTCATATAATTTATTATTCCTGAATAATTTCAAGTTTTCACATCTTTTGCAAATTGCTCTTGCTTTCTTTATTTTCTCTTCGTGAAAGGTTATTTTTAGGTTTTGTAGTTTGATCTTGGTTTTATGGATTTTATTAGAAACTATAATAGCCTATATCTACCTTCTCTTGGATAGTTTTATGTTCAATCATTCTATAAGCTTAGCTTCATGAGTTGTATTTGGTGGTAGCTTGAATGGTTGCATATAATGATAATGATCTTTAGTTTTATGTGGTTGTAGAAATGTTGTTGGATATTTTTTTGATGTTGGAATATTCTAGAATGTTGTATAATGTTGCTAAGTTGTTCAAATTTTTTTTTCTTACCTAGGAGAATAAATGTGGTTGCTTAATAAGTGTTTATGTTGGTTTGGTTGACTTGGAATGCTCATGTTTTGTGCATATATTCTTTTTTTTTTGTGGAAGTTTAGTGTAGCATGTCGATGTAGATTTTGGTCCCAATTACCCCTTAGTATGGTTCTACATCACTTATTTTCACCATAGATGTGTTTGGTGTGGACCTATTTGGTGGTTTCATTTTTGAACTACATACATTTCATTGAGGCTGACCTAAAGAAGATTGTTGATGTTGTGGATGATATATAGACAAGGTAAATTGTATGACGAGTTGTGTGTTATAAAATTTGATTTTTTTTGGAGGTCTAAGTGTGAGCTTGAATGGTTATGGCTACTATAAGTAGCGAGTAGAAGGTATCAAATTTTTAGTGTGCTAAAAGTTATTAGACATAATGAGAGGAAAGTTCTTGATGGTGGAAAATTATTATGGTTGATTCACCTTTTTCTCTGAGGTAGTGGATATCCATGTAACAATCTTCTTCTATTCTCTTTTCTTCTAGATAGTGATTCCTTATCAGTGAGCCCTTAGTAGTGATCCCTTATTTCATTTATTTTTGATATGAGTCCTTTCGGAAGTGAGCCCCTCTAGTAGTGAGCCTATTGTAATAAAATTTTATTTATAGATTTGATCCTCACTATAGTTTTTCCTTTATTAGGGTTTTCCACATAAAATCCAGTGTTCTATTAAGTATGGTTGTTAATGTGTTTTTATTTCATTTTTTTCATAGTGATAAGGGTTTAAATATTAACGAGAGTTTTAAGGTTTTAATGTACAACTAATTTACCCCCACCCTCTTAGTTATCTTGTGTG
>CM021101.1:58620848-58790545 GCA_007115665.2 Sequoiadendron giganteum | reverse complement strand
AGACAAGGCAAAGCCATGAAAAGAAAAGATAACCGTGAAGGCACAATGGTTTTTGAATAAATATTCATAGGGTTTAATGGTTGAGGGTTGAGGGTTGAGGGATTAAGAGGGTATAGGGGTTGAGGGATTAGGGTTTAAGGGTTAAGGGTTCAGGTATTAAGAGGGTATAGAGGTTGAGGGATTAGGGTTTAAGGGTTTAAGGGTTGAGGGATTAGGGTTTAAGGGTTGAGGGTTGAGAGTTGAGGGATTAAGAGGGTATAGGGTTTGAGGGATTATTATTTAAGGGTTGAGGGTTGAGCAATTAAGAGGGCATAGGGGTTGAGGGATTGGGGTTTAATGGTTGAGGGTTGAGGTATTAAGAGCATATAGGGTTTGATGGATTAGTGTTTAAGGGTTGAGGGTTGAGGGTTGAGGGATTAGGGTTTAAGGTTTGAGGGTTAAGGGTTGAGGGATTAAGAGGTTATAGGGGTTCAGGGAAGGGTTGAGGAGTGAGGGTTGAGGGATTAAGAGGGTATAAGGGTTGAGGGATTACACTTTAAGGTTTAAGGATTGAGGTTCGAGGGATTAAGAGGTTATATGGGTTGAGTGATTAGGGTTTAAGGGTTGAGGGTTGAGGGATTAAGAGGGTATAGGGGTTGAGGGATTAGGGTTTAAGGGTTGAGGGTTGAGGGATTAAGAGGGTGTAGGGGTTGAAGGATTAGGGTTTAAGGGTTGAGGGTTGAGGGATTAAGAGTTTATAGGTGTTGAGGGATTAGGATTTAATCACTCCCTCCTACCCCCTCTCCCTCTCTTAGATTTCTCTCTCATTGTTCAATCACTCCCACTCTCTCTTTCTTCCAGTCTCCCTCCGCCTCCCTCTCTCCCTCTCTCTCCCTCTTTCTCCCTTTCCCTCTCTCTCTCCCTCTCTCCCACTCTCTCTCACTCTTATCTCTCTCCCCTCTATCCTTAACCCGTAACCCTTTAAACCCTTAACCCTTAAACCGTTAACTCTTAACCCTCTACCCTTTATCTCTCTCCTAGTCCCTCTCTCTCCCCCCTCTATCCTTAACCCTTAACCCTTTAAACCCTTAACTCTTAAAACCTTAACACTTAACCCTTTAAACCCTTAACCCTTTAAACCCTTAACCCTTAAACCCTTAACTCTTAACCCTCTACCTTTTATCTCTCTCCCAATACCTCTCTCCCTCCCCTTAATCTCTCTCTATCCCTTAACCCTTTAAACCCTTAACTCTCTACCCTTATCCTAACCTTAAACCCTTAACCCTTTAAACCCTTAACTCTTAATCCTCTACCCTTTATCTCTCTCCTAGTCCCTCTATCCCTCCCTCTCTATCTCCATCTCTCACGTCTATCCTTAGCCCTAAACCCTTAACCCTTAAACCCTTAACCCTTTAAACCCTTAACCCTCAAACCGTTAAATCTTAACCCTCTAACCTATATCTCTCTCATAGTACCTCTCTCTCTTGCCTCTATCTTTAACCCTTAACCCTTTAAACCCTTAGCCCTTAAACCCATAGCCCTTAACCCTTTAAACCCTTAACCCTTTAAACCCTTAACCCTTAAACCCTTAACCCTTTAAACCCTTAACCCTTAAACCCTTAACTCTTAGCCCTCTACCCTCTATCTCTCTCCCAATCCCTCTCCCCCTCCCTCTCTATATCCATCTTGCCCACTATCTCTTTCTGCCCCTCTCCCTCTCCTTCCCTATATCCCTCTCTCTCCCTCTTTCTCTCCCTCTTTGTCCCTCTAACTCTTAACTCTCTACCCTCTATATATCTCTCACTCTCCCTCTCTCCCACTCTCCCACTTTCTCCCACTCTCTCTTTCTCCCACTCTCCCACTCTGTCCCAGTCTCTCTTACTCCCACTCTACCAATCTCTCCCTCTCCTACTCTCTCCCAGTCTCTCCTCCCACTCTCCCCTTCTCTCCCTCCCCCCCTCTCTCTCTCTCTCTCCCACTCTCCCCCTCTCCCACTCTCCCATTTTCTCCCACTCCCCCACTCTCCCACTCTCTCTTTCTCATGCTCTCCCTCACTCCCACTCTCCCACTCTCTCCCACTCTCTCTTTATCACACTCTCCCCCTCCCTCTCTATCTCCATCGCTCCCACTATATTTTTCTTCTCCTCTCCCTCTGCCTCCCTCTCTCCCTCTCTCTCCCTCTTTCTCTCCCTCTCTCCCCCTCTCCCTCTTAACCCTCTACCCTTTATCTCTCTCCCACTATCCCACTTTCTCCCACTCTATGTTTCTCACATTCTCCCCCTCCCTCTCTATCTCCATGTCTCCCCCCTCCTCTCTCTCTCTCCCTCCCTCTCTCCCACTCTCTCTTTCTCCCTCTCTCCCATTTCTCTCAACCATACACTCTCTACCCTTAACGCTAACCCCTTAAACCCTAAAACCCTTAAAACCTCAACTCTACCTCCCTCTCTTCTATATATATGTCCTCTCCCTCTACCTCTCTCTCTCTCACACACACACACACTCACCTCTATCTCCTATACTATAAGGGTATAGGGGAGAGATATTTAATTAGGATTGAGGGTATAGACAAAAGGGGGAGAAAAGAAATTGTATACACCTAAAAATGGTCTAGCGAATAGAATTAATTAAATACAATTTATTTGATTAATTAACCTTTATTTCATCTACTATTAAGTAAATAGAAATATTTATTTATATAGTTCATATTAAAAATTCTTCAATCTTTATTCTATTATTTTTGTTTTAATTAAATAAATGAATTTTGTTTTATTTAATTATTATAATTAAATTCATCTACTATTAAATAAATAGAAATATTTATTTAAATAATTCACATTCTAATTCTTCTATTCTTCAATTTTAATTAAATAAACAAGGATAAATACTTTGTTGTTTAATTATCATATCCATTCTATATTTATTTAATAAAAAAATTATATACTTTGTTTTATTAAATTATTTATCCCCTTTTAACTAATTTGAATAAACCAAAATATTCAAATAAAGGCATAAAGGAAAATATCCTTTATTCACTCACCTATCAAATTAGATATTATATGTCTAATTTATGTCTAAATTAATTCAACTAAAATTCATGGGAAGCTGTGGAGACAAATTGGAGACAAATTTGAATCAATCTCTCAAATATTCTTCCTATCGTCTTGCTTGATGTTTTCATGCAGAGAAACTATTCCCTTCATTAGCTCCAGCTTCTTCATCTCTCACCATTCAAATATTAAGATTGAATCCAGGCCTCTGTTGTGTTACCCCTTCATAAATTGCTACCACGAAATCTATAAATAAAACCTCTTTTCACAAGAAATGTATCTCTCATTTTTGTGCAAACTTACTCTACAAGAAAGGTAATCAAGGATCTTAGTATTCAAGCAATTGAGCATAAAATCATTTATCAATAGTAACCATAGCATTTGTAGAATCAATATCATGGCTACATCATAGATTATTGTAGCTTCCGTCCATCAATTTTCATGTCAGTATAGTTTGCAGTAGCATCAATATCATTTAGAAATCACCATATAGAAGTAGATCATTGGATTTAGCATCATTCCATTCCCTAGATTGGCATTTTAACAGTTAGAGTGCTTACCAAATCTAAGAGCCCTCTGTGATTTAATAAATCTTTGGATATAGAAAACAATCACACACTTTCAAGTTTTTTGTGCTTTAAATTAGTTAATTGTTGTTAAATCTTGATATAATGTTTCATTAAGTGTTTTTAGTTTTTTTACTTATTTACCTATTCCACACTTATAATTTGGCACCCATCGTGGGGCCCTAACCCATATTTTAACAAATTTTCTGAAAAGTGTTCATACAAGATACAAACATGTTTTCTTTTAGCATGATCGAGGGATTGTACAACGCTTCTACACTATCTTTTAGCACTTTTGCATACTATTCCACTGCTTTTACCAAAATTTCTTATGCTTATGCAACCTGTTTTAGCACTTCTATAAGTTCTTGTCTGGATTCGAGGTGACCACTGCCAAAACTATTTTTTTTGATACATTTGGACTAAAAAGAACCAATCCTAGGATAGTCACCTGGTTTAAAATTTATCAATCCTACGATATCCATTTGGTTTAAAATTTATCAATCCTAGGATAGACATCACACGTTTTTCTATATCAATTAAAATTAACACCACGACTTTTGTGAAGAAAAATCTTCACATATAATAGCAAATTTGTCTTTTGGGTTTAAAAGTTGAATATTTATTACTGTGCTTGTATTGTGATAGGCCTATTTTCTCCCCTTAACTAGGTGATCAAAATGTTAGACTCATCCTTTTATTTCATGCAATTCACCCTTTATTAAATCCCTTACAAGGCCTGGAATAGTGGGAAAAAGTACTCACCCTACGGGAACGACCTAAGTGGGAACAACCAAAGCCAGGTTTTCCACCCCACTATAAAATTTAAAGTGAATCTAGAGAAACCCACCTTTGTTCTAAAGGTTGCAAGGTCGCTTGAGGGATTTTATCATTTTCCACTCCCAACAAGGAAGGTAACAAGCTTAAGTGATACCTATCAAAGATGTGAAATTTATGCACATGAAGAAAGTCCAAGATTGTTAGATACACAAGACAATTGACAAGGTGGGGTGTGAATATGTTGTACATTAAAAATTCCAAACCCTCAATATTAAAACCCTTATTTATCGTAAAACCCTTATCAGTATGAAAGAAATTAAACAACAACACATTAAAAACCATACATAATAAAACACCAACTTTTATGTGGAAAACCCTAATAAGTGAAAAGCCATAATGGGGATTGAATCTATATATGAAATTTGATTACAATAGGATTAATACTGTAAGGGCCCATTTCCCAAAGGACTCACTATCCAAAAGAAAAGAAAGGAGGGCTCACTACTAAGGGCTCACTGTGAGGGACTCACTATCTGAAAGAAAAGAGAATAGAAGAAGAATATCCCAAGGAGATCCACTACATACAAGAAAAATTTGAATCCACCATAATAATTCTACACCATCTACAATGTTCAGCTCCTCAGTCCAACAACTTCTAGCACACTAAAAAATTTAGACACCTTCCACTCACTTCTTTCAATTTCCTTAAGTGTTCAATCTCACACTTAGATCTGAAAATAAATTCACATTTCACAACACATAACTCATCACACACTTGTCCCTGCATATATATCATCTAGAACATCAAAAAATATTCTTCAAGTTAGCCTCAATTAATTGTATACATCTCATACGTGTAACCACAAAATAGGTCAGCACCAAACACCTCCATGGTGAAAATAAGTGAAGGATAACAACACTAATGGTTAACACGGATCAAAATCTACACCAAAATTCTACAACACACTTTCACAAACAATGAAGCAAATCTACATGCAACAATAACATGCTATGTAAAGAAACCTAACATAAAAATTTATCAGGCAACCAAATTCAACCTCTTAGGTTTGGAAACCACTTTCTATAGTATTCCAACATCAAAAAAATATCCAACAACACTTTTGAAACCACATAAATTTGAATAACATTATCATTCTATGCAACCAATTAAACTTCCACCTAATACAACTCATGAATCCAAGCTTATAGAATATTTGAACATGAAACCATCCAAGCAAAAGTGGATACAAGAAACATTAACAAATCCCAAAATTTGTAAGACAAGAAACATCAATGCAAAGAAATGTAGAGAAATTTTATTTCTCCCAAAATAACCTACTTTATAGACAAAACTTTGTCAAAAATATCTTCCATTATTGCATGATCCAAAACCTTAAGAAGTAGATATAACACCTATGAACACATCTAATAATCACATTCAAACCACACAAATAAATTCAAGACGTAAGAAATTTGGATAAGAACATTGAACACACTTATGTCACCCTATACACTCGTTAAGAAAAAATTCTCAAAAGAACTTGAAAACTAAGTGAACATGTTGCAACAACAACACATTTTCAACTCACAAGCATTCTCATAATATCCATATTAGAGGTTGAAACTTAACTCGAAAAAAATACACTCAATACCACAACCATACTAGAGGTTGAGATCTCATCAACACCATAGTAATGCAACATCTACTTACTACAGTAGAGTTTGACATCAATGAAAACAATAATGAAAACATAGTACAATAATTTCCCCCTTTGTCATTCATCACAACAATAGTTGAAAAATAATCAACAAAAATAGTAGCTCTCCATCTTCAACTCTCAAGCAGTTCTCCCCCTTACTTGAGTAACTCTTACAATTGTTGGCCCCACAGTTGCCATTGCACCAAAATATTGACCTATTAATGCCTAATACAATTGCCAAAGTTAACAAATCCATGGGAGGAGTTTAGTCCATGTCATGAATCTTGAGGGGAGCATTGACTAGCTGCCAAAAATCTCCCCCTCAGTGTTACCCAAGGGAATTTAAACCTGGCACCTTTGGCTTTGATACCAATTTTTGGCCCTACGGTTGTTGTTGCACAAAGATATCGACTTTTTAATGCTCGATACAACCACCAAATTTAATGGATCCACATGACGTGGTTAGTCCATGTCACGAATCTTGAGAGGAGCATTGACTAGCTACTAATATCAAATCTTTCCATGTATTTTTCAAACATCTCTCCCCCCCATTAATATTAATGACAATAGGAAACACCTACACACTTCACTCTCTATCACTACTACTAATAGGTTCCCCTTATTACATCAACCGAAGACACCACTACCTACTCCCTATCAGAGGTCATCATCATCAATCCAATATGAAAGAATAATCTTGAATTTATCCCTCTACACAAATGTGCCATCTTATGCATCTAGTTGAAAGGAGGGGCAATAGCCCCTAGCCTCTATCTAATATAATAAAATGTATATTTTTTAAGAGCCTTTGGAATGATTTGTACTATTTGATCTATTCTAGGAACATACTCCAACTTTACTTTATTCTTAGAAAATGATATAGATTGAGATATGCTTTGGCTTAAATGTATCACCAAATATTTTGAAATGTTGATAGAACTGAAGCCTTGAGTGGTGATTTTGATCTCCCTACCACCATGGCAATGATTTTCACCATATTATTGGAAGCTTGTAAAAACAACAAATTCCCTACATGCCCCGATAAGGTGATGGATGTGTGGACCGATCTTGTGTGGAGAGATGGGGTAAATCTGACTGACCTCAAAGCTAAAAAGATCTATAAATATTTCATCTCTAATAATGAAGTTTTTGATCACCTTAATCAATCTTAGAATGTTTCTCTTAATGATAAGGATTGGAAAAAAAATCTTTTTGATATTTGGAATAATAATGTTGAGCCAAAGAAAGCTTGTTTTAAGTGTCTTGTTTTACTTCAAAAGTTACCTTTCATATCTAACATGAATGATATTGATGTTTGCAGCATATGTGACACCTTGGAATTAGTTACACATATTTTATTTGAATGTGTCTATGCAAAGGAAATCTAGAAAATCTTCTTCCATAATTTAAAAATCTAGGATAATGATAAAATTAGTTAGAAAAATGTTTTAATCTGTGACAAAAAAATGAGTAAGGATTGTATTAAATTTTGGAATTTTTTGTCTATTGAAATACTCTAGCACATTTGGAAAGCAAGAAATGAGGATAAGCTTAAGGGTTGCAGGAGGGTGCTTACTGAGTCGCATAAGAGACTCATATTTCTTCATGTTGTAGTGTAGTAAAATGCATACAATTGCATTTTCACACTTTTTTTGGCATGCCTTGCTTTATTTATGCTTCTTTATGGCTTAATTAGGTCCTAGTTTGAATCCACAAGCCTAATAAACTATATAGTTTTATGGAAAATGTTGAAAAACCTCAAAAGATAAATGATCATTTAATGTTTTTTTCAGTGTGTCCCTCATTTGTGGATTGGGACTAAAACCCCACATACGACGTCTTTGTCCTCCATGGGTCTTGGGACCCCGATTTCAAGGCATCTTAAATTGGACCCTTTTTGGAGTCTGTGCCTTGAGGTTTGAGCCTTGGGACTAAGACACCACCTAGGGCATCTTAGTCCTCCTTGGCTTATTTTTTAAGATTCAATTTCAAATCTTGGTGGGATTGGGCCTCCTTTATTTAATGAATTAATATGTCGGCTTGTTGTGGTGTAATTTTAGGATATTAAGCATGAATAAGTATAAATACAAGGTTTCATCACTCATTTTAATCTAAGCAAGTTGTGAGAGCATTCATAATATCAAATTGAGTTCACAATATTATTCAAGAGAAATTCTATCAAGAATTTGGAGCCATCATCAAGATTCAAGCATCGTATCAAAGAGCCATTGGAATCATGTGTGTTGTGCTAGCATTTTTCATGTAGGGTTTTGATTCAAGCTAGCAATTCAAGTCCATATCTTTGGTTCGAGATCCATATCCATTGTAGCCATTTTACACAAGTTTGTAGAATTTACAAGGGTTTTGTGAGTTGTAGCATTGCATGGTGTTCATTCACCGTTTCCCTTCATTACCTTATTTCACTTTGTAGACATGGAAAATGTACAATTCGATCTAACACACTAGATCCTAATTTACTAACATGATTTCATCCTGAATCATCTCCTTTGCTAGTCATTTAATCGAATAATCTGTATTTGATGAAATTCATCACTCTTCATCTCTTAATTAAATAAATCAACTTTATCTAATTAAGTCACCATCTCTTGTTAATTAAATAAATCAATTTTATTTAATTAATTCTATAAACTTCTTTTTAATTAAATAATTCATTTTATTTGATTAAATCTCTAAAGTCCTCTTATTAAATTCAATAAATTAAAACATTATTTAATTTAATCTAACATATTCCTCCTTAGTTAAATAAATCAAAATCATTTATTTAATTAAACCTTTCCTCTCAATTTGATTCATAAATTGTCACATCTCTTAATTCCTCATTAAATTAATCAAATCCTTGATTAACTTAATCCCTATCACTAAAATCCTCTAGAGAATGCAAGTTGCACAATAAATCAATTACTTTGATTTATTTAATTCTCTATTTTCCCTCACAAAGCATCAAAAGGGAATATTCCCTCATTTGAATTCAAAAAGGCCAAGTGGACTTGGTCCTTCCAACAAGGCATTCAATGCCTCTTACATGTCCTTGTGCATTGAGCCAAGTGACATTAACTCCATTCTTCTCTCCCACCAACATGTCACACTCAAAATTCAAATTTGAATCCAATGGCATTTATCATGCACATTGAGCAAAATGTGCTCATTCCTCCTCCAATCACATGTGGACAAGTGACCTCTTCTCATTGGTTGGTCTTTTCTCCCACATTCATCCAAATCCCTCATTCTTCCAATTTTGGAATCTATAAATGAGAGACTCTTCCTCTCATTCAAACATCCACAATTTGAGTAAACTTACTATACTCAAATCCATCTTCAAGCATATCTAGTTTCATCTATTTTCATCAAATCCATAGCTAGGTTATGTAGGAATTCAACCAACAAAGTGGATCAATGTTCAACAAATCATCAACAATCACACAAAGGAGTTGGGAAAGCGCCAATTACAACACTTCATTGGCACCAATTCCCCCATGGGATCTCTAGTTTGCTCACTTAATTAGGATTTACATGTTGTTTCGTATTTTATTCTTCATTTTTTTCCTATTTTAAGCTTTGTAAATGGATTTCATGGGGAATCTTGATTCTCACTTGCATTTGATCTAACATTATGCTTGTTTGCTATGTTTGTGCATTTGGAGGATTAGGGTTCACACACTTCAAGGTTCAATTTACAACAAGGGTTTGACTAAGGTAAACCCCATTCACTAACAAACAAGTTTTCCCCTCTCTTGTGAGTTTGTATTTGTAGATCTAGGTTGCAGACTTGAAGATCATTTGGAGTGCAAGATTTAAAAGTTGCAAAATTTGCATTGCAAAGTTGTCATCTTCATAGAAAATTACCTATAGGATAGATCTAGAAGTTTCATGGCCTTATATCTGGGGAGATGCAAGTGTAGACCCTGGATCTTGAGACCATGTTCAAAGATTTCAGAAATTTAGAAAGGGACTAATACACCATCTAGGGTGTCTTAGTCCTCCACATGGTATTTTTTAGAGATTCTTCAAAATTTTGTTCTAGCATCTGAAGACTTTGCATCTGCCCTAAAAAACAATGGGAATAATATGCCACCCAAGACATCTTATTCCTCCATAGCATATTTCAACAACTTCTTTGCATTTATGGAATTCTTACAACATCTCCAAACTTCCAAGGTACACATACCCAAACTTAGTGTAGCTTATTTTCATCATTTGCACTCATTATCTAGCTTACATTACAAGGTTTTTTGAGGTGAATGTTAAAGTGTATTTTCCAATCTTTTTTTTGGTGGTGAACCCTTCATTGTTCTATACCCTAGGACAAACCTCTAATAGTTCTTGCCTCTATTCCATCCTTGAGGTAAATATCTCTAAGGCTTTCATCCATCCATTGAATAATTAATTGTGACTTGGATATCCTAGGTCCTAAACCCTAAGTATTGTCCAAATCCTTTAAATCATTTTTGGTGAACCTGACTTTTTCTCTTTAGAGCATTCATTTTCTGATTTGGATTCCTTTAAAGTCCTAGATCTAGATTGAATTTATTCTTGCATTGCTTATTTCATTAGTGAAAATACATCTAGAGTTTCTCATACTTAGTGAAAGTGCATTTAGGGTTTCTTGCATTTGCATTAGTGAAAGTGCATATAGGTTGCATTTTTTGCTTTCTTGCATCATTTTCTCTCATTGAAAAATTGAAAAGTGCATTTTTCATCATCCTAATTGCATTTAGGAGCATTTTTATTAGATTCAAAATTTAAAAAAATTCCTTCACTTTTGAATTTAATTGCTTGTCAGTAGTTAATTTTTCTAGCCTTCATTTACACAAACTTTTGTTTCTCAACATCAAGTCCCTAGGTAGGCAACCTGTGAACACTGTAAACAACTCAATTTTTTTTGTTTCTCTGAAAAAATCCTCCACTAGGACAAAAAATCCCTTCCTAGCATATTAGTCCCTCTTAGGTTTTTGTCTCAAAACCTTGCATGATTTGTGTGCTTTTTGCTCCACTTTCTGGACCCTCCAAATTCCTTCATTAGGACTGTTGAACAAAAACTACCGAAGCCTTTGCAGTTTTATATTTACCCTTGCAACTGTGCCTTATTTTTCAAATGCTCACTACCCTCGGAGCACTCCACGTGGCTTCCTCATGAAGCTTTTCACTTTTCCTTCACTTCACTTTTCGGAAATCTCTGTCTACATGTCGTGTGGCTCACTCTCGCTATTTTCTGAGTTGGGCCCATCTCGTACTTTATTTTTCTCAGAGTGCTCTACATGGCTCTCTCTCAAGGCTTTGTACTGGGTGACTTTTCAACTTTCTACCGGGCTCCATCTGAGTGACACGTGGAATTTTCTCTTGCAGCAGTTACCTTGGAAATGTTGATGATCTTTTGTACTTCCCTGCTGCCGTGTTTCTTGTTGTGGTGTCACATGTTATCTCCTATTGCTGCATGATTTTTTATTTTATGTCGTGGCTTCACTGGCATACTGCTAGCCAGACAATAATCATTGTGGTGGCTCGAGATGATTTGGGCCATCATTCTCTGTGCATGGTTTTCTCTTCTCTTGATGCATCTTTAGGTGGTGGACTGGCCAATAAATAGGGCCATGTTTTCTTTTATTAGGTTGTTGATTAAGTTTTGCGAAAACTTTGAAGTGCTAGGAAGTAAGCCTTTTGTAACAGTTGCTTTCAATTCGAAGACTTTGGACTATGCCAAATAAATTCGGCCTTTCTATTTTCAAGCATTCTTTAGAGCTATCGACCTGTGTTGTTATCTTTATTTTTGTATGAATGCCTATTCTTTAGTTTCTGTAACCTTTCATAGCTAAATGAATATAGACCATGTTTCTTTGACTCTTCAGTGTTAAGACAAAGTTATGCTTGATTATATTATATAGATTAGAGGGTATTTTTACATGATAAATATTTGTGGGGAAAAATAACTTAATTAACAACATTTTAGTGGTTCGGGCCTTTGCATTTTGCATTGTGCTCTATTGAAATTCATCTAAGACTTTGGCGCATCGCCTATAGTGTAAAATTTACATTCCTACTATCCCCCTAACCTTTTACTTCCACCCACTAAATGAAGAGTCGGCTTCGATAAAATCTTGAAGGTCACTTAGCTAGCACACAATGTCCCCCAATAGCTAAGTTTCCCATAAGGTTGTTGCTACATGCAAAATTCTGCATCAACAGTTCTTTTTCTGGCATGCCCAGTGGGACCGCGAACTAGCACGTTCGCCTGATTTTTATAAGTGTGTATGAGCCATCGGCCTATAAGTAGGTTGCAAACTACAAGAGTCCCTGGCCAGCTTGTATCGCCTTTATTTTCTATGCACCCGAGAGGCCACCGAGGTAGCCCTTCACCTCCTCCATCTCCTCCTTCTCCATCATTGCCTAATCCACCTATACCTATGGCTGCTAGAAATTATGTAGCCTAGGACTTCGATAGTCCATTAGTACCACCTATGCCTCCTATAGTATGGGCCCCCATCCCTATTTTAGCTCTAAAAGCTATCCCTAAATATTATGGGGATGAATCAAAGACACCCACAGAGCATTTGCAAGATGTAGGAGATGTATGTTTGGTACATGGCATATCAAATGAAAATGTAGCCCTCAAATTGTTGGCCACCTCTTTCTGAGGAAAGGTGCAAAACTGGTACAGGACTTTACAAGCTAGCACTATTGCTACTTGGGACCAGCTCAGAACCCCATTTTAGGAGCATTTCTCCAATGCTGGTGATAGATCGTCACTGTACCATCAATTGGGAAACATAAAATGGGCTCCTCATTAAGCTCTGCTCTATTTCAATGTAAGGTTCCATTCGACCTAGCAGAGAGTGCCTGTTGGCAACCGACCACCTCCAAATTTGGAATTTATGTTCTACTTAAAGTCGATCAATGTCAATATTTCCATGATGTTACAAGCTCTGAGTGGAGAGACTCTTCCTAATGCTTATGCCCTAGCTATCGCTGTAGAAAATAATTTGATCACTACAAGAAAGTTATCACCGAGACCTATCATGCCATTGTTCCCTGAGTGCAATGTTGCAGAAGCCAAAGTCCCTTCCACCAGTGCACCTACGGCTCCTCCCTAATCTATGTATGTCTATCCCGGAAGTGTTCCAAGCACGTCCCTGTTGGCAACTCCTGTGATTGCTCTTGTGCCTAATCCCATGGCTGTCAAGATGAACGAGATGAGAGAATAGATGCAGGCTATGAATAATGAGTTGACCACTTTGAAGCAGCAACAATATAGCTATCAAAAGCTGGCATACCAAAATTACCAAGGCATAAAACCTCTGTACCAATCAAATCAGTGGTAGGATAGGTCACGTGGGAATACCTCAGCTTAGCCAAATAAGCAGATGGTTCCAATAACCCTGCCGATGCAGACTGTTCATCGTAGTTTGAACAAGGAGCTGGTAGTGGGACAAAACAATTTGGTTGAAGATGCTAACTCATGGTGTTTTCCTTGTAATGATGCACATATGCTGTGAAACTATCCATGGGGAAATTTGCAACAATAAATCACAAATCAACATAGCCAAGGCAGTGCATCCATTTCTAGCAACCCACCATCTGCCTCTCAACAAATGAACAATGTTGTCCTTACAGCTCAAATACAGGGGATGTCTATCTAGCAAGAGTCGGACATTGTTCGAGACCAAGCTCTCTTTTCTTGGATGGAAGGAGAAGAGTCAGCATTTCTGAATGTTATCCCTATGGATAAAGTACCATGAGTATAATTTGACTACAACACGTGTTCAAAGTGTAGATTCACCAAAGAGTTCACATTCTTGCCTACCAATGTGTTAGTGCCACCGACGTCTAGCCCTACGATAGGCCTATTTCCAATCCCACCACAATAAAAAATGGTTATTCCTAGCTCTCTGAATCCACTTCCTCCGAAGGCAAGGACTCCTACAATCACCCCTGCTATTGTCAAACAACTAGACGCACTGGCCGTCAGGCCTGTATCGACTGTCAAACTAAAGGAGCAAGCAATTGAAACTCACCAATCATGAGCATAATTCAATGTGGTGGAACAACTGAAGAATTCATCTGCCAACACTTCTCTATGGGACGTCCTGGCTATTTCGGAGTAGAAAGTGCTACTACAAAAGAGATTGTTAGTTGAGGAAGATTCTAAGGTTCCTGCTCAATCTAATGAGGAGAAGGTATCTAGGCCAGACTTGGGTGGAGTGCTAACAATTCAACTGGAGGAGAAGCTCGAGTTCGGAAGGGAAAGTAAGCCTAAACCTAAGCCTTTCTTTCTAACACTGATTATTGGTGAGAAGTTGCTACATAACTGTATGATTGACTCTGGTGCTAGGACCACTATCATGCCAAAGCAAGTAGTTGATGCTTTGGGTCTAAAATATGAGCCTTTGAATAAAGGAGTCATGTAGCTTGACAGAAACAAGGTTGATACTGTTGGGATAATGAAGGGATTACCTATGACTTTGTTTGCCTACCCTAGTATCACTGTAAATCAGGATACCGTACTCATCGATATCCCTCCTCTGCTTAGGATCTGTTTATCCCAAGATTTCACTGCAAATGTAGGAGGATATCTGGAGCTAGATTGGTCGCACTTGATTCTGAGGATTAAGCATGGGGCTAAGATGAAACTATTTAGAAAAATTTTCATTCTGAACATGTTGCTGATGAAGCTATGCTAAATTTTGAAGCAACACACACTTCAATCTCTCAGGAAGAAAGGCGCAATGTGGAATTTCTTGAAGAAGAGGAAGCTACTAGCTCTTGGACAGAGGATGAAGAGAACTTGTTGAAATAATTTATTGATAGAGACCCTTTCGGGAATTACCATGCAACTGGCCTCGGAACCTATGTTATACATGAAGAAGGGGAGATCATGCCCAAAATTACTAAAGAACCTGAGGGTGAAGAACCTTCAAAAATATGGACGTTATATTTTGATGGTGCTAGATGTAGAGTAGGATCTAGAGTGAGGATTTGTTTGATATCCCCGATCGATGAAAAGACTTTGAGGTCTTACCGCTTCTAATTTGCATGTTCAAACAATGAAGCTGAATATGAAGGTCTCATCCATGGTTTAAGCTTTGCAAAGAAAATGGGTGCAATGTAGATAAGTGTCTTTAGAGATTTAGAGCATGTGGTCAACCAAATCCGTGGAACTTTGGCCACAAAGAATATCTGTATGTGATCTTATCGACATAGGGTTTGGGATCTGATCGACAACTTTGAGGCATTCAATATTCAGGCTATTCCAAGGGAAATGAATTTTGAAGCTAACAAGATGGCAACTATTGGGGCTCAGTTTGAGCTGGCTTCTAAATTATTGAAAAATAAACATACAGTGAAGGTAATTGTAAGACCCGCTATCCCAGATAACAATCAAGATTGGAAATTATTTGATAGCGATGCTCATATTGCATCATTCCTCCAATCATCTAAAGAATTCACCGATTAGCTGCAACTGAAGATCGTTGAAGCTTACAGAGATCAAATCATCCAACTAAAATCCAACAAGCTCCCAAGAGGGCTAGTCACTCTGGAAAGCCTATTCGATTTTGATGATGGAACGAGAGATAAAAGGAAGCTCATGGCTAACAAAGGTGATTATACTGATTTGCATATCGGGGAAGATAGGAAGCTCAAAGTTGGGAAAGAAGTGTCGTAAAAGAATAAAAATAGACTAAGACACTTCTGTGAGGAATATCCAAGTGTAGTTTCCTGGCCATATGATGATATTAAAGGATATGATCCCGGGATCATCGAGCATACTATTGAGCTATCAAAGGGGGTGAAGCCAGTTCGTCAAAAATAGAGACCTGTGAACCCAAAGATAGAATCTCTCATGTCATAGGAGTTGAACAAGTTGATCGCATCCCGAATAGTGTTCCTAATCAAACACAGCACTTGGGTGTCAAACCTGGTGCCACTCTAGAAGAAAAATGGGGATATACGCCTGTGCGTAGACTTCTGAGATTTAAATAGAGGATCCTTAAAGGATCATTACCCCCTACCTTTAATGGAGGTAATTCTGCAGAGTGTAGCTGGCTCCGAAATGTTTTCAATGCTGGATGGTTTTTCAGGCTACAACCAGATTTGGGTAAAGGAAGAGGACCAATACAAAACAACGTTCACCACAAAGTGGGAAACATATGCATATGCTAAAATTCCTTTCAGGCTCTCAAACACTGAAGCCACTTTTCAGTGGGCCATTGATATTGTCTTTAAGAATTTGATCCACAAGATTATACTCATCTATCTGGATGACTTAACATTATTCTCAAAATTTTTTGATGATCATTTTGATCATTTGGAGCTTGTTTTCCAAAAATGCCAGGAATTCAGGATCTCTTTGAATCCGAAGAAATACATGTTTGGAGTTCCCCAAGGGAAGCTATTGGGATATGTCGTCTCTAAGGAGGGAATTTCTATTGATCTAGAAAGAGTTGATGTGATCCAGGAACTTTTGTTACCTGTCAACAAAAAGGGTGTGCAGTCTTTCCTGGGTAAGGTCAACTTTATTAGCCGATTTATTGCAAATTTTGCAGGCATTGTTCATCCTATTACCTTAATGCTCAAGAAGGATCAAATTTTCAAATGGACGATGAAAGCCAGAAAAGCTTTCGAGCTTGTAAAGGAGGCTATTTCTTTCGCCCCTATGTTGGTTAACTCAGACCTGTCAAAAGATTTTATTATGTATGTTTTTGGTGGTGGAAATAATATTGCCACGGTGCTTATGCAGAAGGATGATGAAGATATAAGGGAGTCCCTTATTGCTTTCTACTCATGAACTTTGAAAGAGTATGAAGTAAAGTATAACTTTGTAGAAAAATAGGACTTTGCCATTTTTAAGGGGCTTAAGAAGTTTCAGCATTTGATATCATATAATAAGGTGATTGTTTGCATACTGCATCCTAGTGTGTGAGAGTATACCATGGAGGGAGAAATCACTGAGAAGAGAGCTAATTGGATCACCAAGATCCTAGAATAAAATATTGAAGTCAGACCTGTCAAGACCGTCAAGGGAAAAGGACTATGCAAGTATATCACTGAAAACAGTGAAACAGCAACAGAGCTTGGAGCTCTGGAGCTTGTGTTAATAAACAAAGAGAATTCCCAAAGCAACTGGCTTGATGACAGAATAAATTTTATGCAGATAGGAAGGTATCCTATTGATCTCCCATCTTTTAAAAAACGTTTCTATCACCTACAGAATAGCAAATATGTTCTTTTGGACGGTGTCTTGTTTAAAAGAAATTTTAACGACATCTTGCTAAGATGTGTTAATGAGGAGCAAGCCAAGAAGATATTAGATCAATACCATAATATCCCTGTCGGAGGACATTTTTTTGCAAGAACCACCGTAATTAAAATTATATGTGCTGGTTATTTTTGGCCAACACTTTTTAATATTGTGTTTTCATTAATTAAGTCTTGCAAAGAATGTCATTTTTATGTTGGAAAGAGATAGAATGATGCTATGCCTTTAAGACCTATAGTGGTAGAAGAACCTTCTGCTCAATGGGGTTTAGATTTTATTGGGATGATTAACCTTTCTCTTCATCCAGACATAGATGGATACTGACAACAACTGACTATTTTACCAGGTGGGCAAAAGCAGTTTCGTTAAAAAATGCAACAGAATTGGTGGCTAGATTCGGCCCGCCTAAAACAATCATCTCTAACAATGCTAAGGCTTTTCTCGGCTCAAAGATGAGGCAGTTCGTACTAAAATATGGAGTGTTCCTGAAGACCTCCTCTAACTACTATCCTGAGGGAAATGGTCTCGTGAAGTCTACTAACAAAAACCTTATCAGGTTTATCAAAAGGATAGGCTCGAAACATCAAAAAGAGTGGCATAGGAACCTCGAGACAATGCTCTAGGTAGATTGAATTATGCCCAAGTAGATACTGAAGACATCTCCTTATGAGATGGTGTTTGGGAAGGAGGCATTCCTGCATATCACCATGGAAATTCCCGCCCTATAATTGCTCAAGTCCCTAGAAATTGAACAGAATAGAGCGATCAAGTTGTGGTTTTTTGAGTTGCTCGAGGTACAAGAGAAAAGATAACATGCCCTAGAAGCAATGAATAGCCGCCAGTAGGTGGTAAAGAAATGGTTCGACAAAAGGGCTTTTGATCAAGGGTTACAATGTGGAGATTTGGTTCTTAAATTTAATGAGCGTAGAGCAAAGCCCAAACATCACAGCAAATTTGATAGTCTTTGGGAAGGGCCATTCAAGATTTACCAGTATAAGCAGTTCAACTCTTCCGAGTTGGAAGATATGGAAGGTAACGCCTTGAGTATTCCAGCCAATGGAATACATCTTAAAAGATTTTATTAATTCTGCCTACGTGATGTTTTTTTACATTTGTATATATGTAATTACTCTTCCCTACTTTAAGTTTTGGATCCTCTCAATGCAAGAAATGAAATGAAATAATGGCAATGGTGCAAAAAATAAAGGAAAAATATTGTGAATGGGCTAAGTTCTCTGAAAAGGACATATTATATTCATAAGAGTGAAAAATTTACAATATATTTGGGGCTGGAGGCCTTGTATTAATATTTACATAGGTCTGCTATAAAGCAAAGCTTGAGGCATAGAAAATCAAAATTTATAATCATCTTCATTCTCAAGACATCAGTGGGAAGGACCAGCAATCATGGCAGCAGGCAGCGCAAGATCAGGAAACACCATTCTTTCCAAATCTTCGTACCATTGAAGATTTTGGAATGGTTCGATGTAATGCACATGCATAAGGAAGTACCAACCTACGTGGAACTTGGCACGATGATCCTCATAGGTCTCTAGCTTGAACCTGAAAAGGAAAGGCCTAGTTGGAACAATGCCTCCATGTAGCTGTTATAGGCGAATGTTACGAACCGAGGGAACCCCACGATCAAATTGGGTTGCATGCACAATCTGATCCAAGCCTCTAAGGTAGCACCAAGGGAAGACCCACTTTGTTAGCTTTAAAATCTTGCGTTTGGAAATGCTAATGTCCAACAGCGAGGCGACGAAGTGGGAGCAAATTCTAGTGTTCACCTAATACTGCTCTTCATACTCCACATAGTCTTTCCCAAGGACCCACTTGATTGCTTTCACATACAACAGGATCTTTACACCTATCATGTGCTTTAGGAGCCTGCATCTAATTTTTTCAAGAAAGGCAGCCTGGGTCTTTTTGCAGACAAGCCTCACAGGTGTTTCCATGTTGTCTATTTTTCTAGCTAAAAAATGAAATTGCTAAGCCAAGAAGAGCTTACTAAGCTAACAAGGCTAGAAATTTTGTGATTTATAATGCTATAGAAGGGCCTTATTTATAGACTGGCTAAGGTTTGCTAGCCGAAGAAATCATAATTATCGATTGAGCCCAAGTGTGTCGCATTGCGTCAGTTTTCAGTGCTATAGTGTGTGAGGTGATGGGAAGGTGTAGGTACAATTTGCATCTTACTCTATTGAGTTGCCACATTCATTCGATGATAGGCCAGGTGTCGACACAAAGCACCGCCATCCCATCCAAATCAAGATGAAATCTTAGAGAAAAAATTTTTTGGGCAACGTGCCCTATATGGACAGGGAAATCAGTTAATGCAAATAGTTGGTGACGGGGTGTTTGCAAAGTTGCCTTGGTTTGTCTTTCGAGAAAGATCTGTTTCAGTCACACGCAAAAGACTGTCAATTAAATGCTCGAGTAGATTGGCTAGTTGGCAATCCTTTCACATGAATAAAAACTGGTAACACATAATAGCAACTTGGTATGAATGGTTGGCACATACCTTTTTCGGCCGCCTTTCTTGAGAAATTGAAAAGGCAAGTTATGGCATGTAGAGGAACATATTTATTGCAAAAGCTACCAAGGATTGAACAATTAAGGCATTGACAAGAGGAAAGAAGTTCTCAGAAAAGCTAAGCCATTTGTGAAAATTTTGTAGAAAAATTCTTCCGAATATAAAGAATGGCCAAAATTGTAGCGAGCCCTTCATAGATCCTAGCTCTAGTAAGCCTAAGCAAGCAAATGAGGAATGCACCTTGTGTGCAGCTTTATGACAAGGAGTTTTATGCCACTCCAGGAATACCTACAAAGCCTAGTTGGCCTTTCACTCACCCAGTGAACCAGAAGATATTGAGCACAGTTCCTCACAAGGATCAGGCAGTGGTCTTGGAGGATTGGGATAACATCTTTGATCCTAAGTTATCTTGCAATCCTAAGAGCCTTAGGGAGGTTGCATGCAAAAGAATGAAGCATATGACAGACCAATTTCACAAACGGCTATGGTTCTGTGGGCTCGCATGGTACATGGTTCCTTTGGTACACCCTTGCCTAGAGGTTGTGGCAGCATGCATGACATGTTTCAACCCGAGCACAGGGGTAATCAGCGGCAAGGATTTCAGGGTAGTCATTATCCTTAAGGCTATTCAATATATGCTCTACATCTCACTTCCCTTGTGTAATGAGGTTGAGAATTTTGAAGTGGAAAGAATGCAAAAAAAGTGGGGAGAGCTCCAGTCGGGGCCACAGTTTTATCGCTCTGATATCAATCAGCCAATGAATAGTTCAACACCACCCAAAGTCCCTTTCAATTTGAAGGCTCTGAAAGGTGGGTCTTCCTCTATTACGTTTATGTTGGGGCTGGTGTGTGGCTTAGACTCAGACAAGAACGTTGTTCAATTTCAAATGAGCCTCATTTTTATGCTGAAAAGGAATCACGAGGCTCCACTCCTTGACTTTGCAAGAGTTGTTAGTGATGGAATTTGGCGAAAATTACAAGAATTTGGGGTCAGCTCTAAGTTCAGGTATTCATCTTTCCTAGCTTACTTGATTTTACACCAAAACTTGGATTACTTTTCAACATCCATGTTCCTATCTATTTTTTATGAGGGTGGCTTAAGGAAGCCAATTTCAACATGGACCCCTATCATGTCAAAAACTTTTGATTATTATGGATTTTCAGATTCATTAATAGCCCCGGCTATAACGGCTTTAGATAAGGCTGGCATAAATATGACGGAACACATATCACCCTGACAAAGGTCCTAGTTGGGAAAGCTAGCTCTGCCCTGTAACTGGTTCTTTGGTGTGGATTTCACCATGCTCCAGATGCCAGGTTTTATTCGGGAGCCTTTCTGATTTCCCCATTTTCTTTCTGACAAAGTGTTGGCCCTAGAGGTAATGAGGTAGCTATGTCCCCTTGACGATGATTACTAGGGGGAAAACATTTAACCTCCTATTTGTTGCTGCCAATCATGTTTGGTTCTGTGTCGCTTGTTAAAAAGAGGACCCTGAAGATTGATACTTCAGTGATCCTACTTTCAAAGTTGGGTCACCTCGGGTTGGTATTAATAGATGATTCCTAGGATTACAACCCCGACAATAATTTATCGAGAGTTGGCATCAAGATTATGTAGTCACCTTGGCCATTGTAGGACCTCTACATGAATGTTGAGGAGGGAAATTTAAGTAGATATGTAGGCCTTGAGTATTTGCCTACAGTGGATGGTCAACCGCCATGGCTGAATTTTTATCACATCATGGGGAGGGTCAACCCAAAGTTGAAGATCAACCTCTCCCTGGTCACCTAATTGAGTAAGCTTGGTTGGGTGCCCGAGAAAATGCAAGCCTTCTGGGTATACCGGCAGGAGATTCTAGCAACTGGCAAGCTGCATAATGAAATAGCCCTTGATGAGAGATTTGATGAAATTTGGGAAAATGAACATCTGGATGTTGAAAGGTCTCTGAACTACTCAACATCCATGCAACAATATAGAAGAGAGGAGGCTACCTTGGAATCTGAGGAGGAGGTAACTCAGAATCCCCCTGTCGTTGTTGGGAGTCCAATACATGAGAAGAATACTGGTAAACAGCTTGTGCAGGAGGAAGAGCCGCATGCACAAACATCGGAGCCAGCTACGTCCTCTAAATCAACATGGAGGTGAGCAAGGACTACTAGTGGTAAGAGACGAGTCATTCATGACTTTGATGATTTTCTAGAGGGGAAGCGACAATGAACCGAAGAAGCTGGTGAGGAGGAGGAATAGTTGATGAAGGGAGTGGTCAAAAAGTCTACGGCTCTACATGAGCATCAGGTAACTTTTCCTCCCTCTTCTCTCTCATCTATGTCTCTGGTCTCTTCTTCATCTACATCTAATTTTTCATTTGTGCTAGTTCTCTCTACCACTGGATTTGTTGGGCATTCCAGTCTCGCCCCTCCCGATTTCCCACCTTTATCCTCCACTTTCCATACTTTGCCTGGAGTGCAATTTGGTGTAAGTACTAGGCTCATGGGCCAACAACATTTATCTCCAAGGCCCAACTCTATGGTTGGTGCATCTTTAGTCTTCCCTTACACTATCACCTCATTTTTCGTGTCCTCTTAGTGGCCAATTCATCCTGCCATTCACCCCAGATATTATAACACAACCCAGAAAGACTTCTGATACGTCAGATACACTGTCTTTCTTCCTGGCCATCCCTCAGGAGTATCCTTTTGCTAGCGTACTAGGTATTCTAGCCAAGGAATATTTCTCATAGGATTAATGCAAATAAAAGTGCTACATCAACCAGATCAACAAAAGAAGATAGAAGGACGTAACTAGGTAGGTGAAGCCCCACTTGCAAACCATATTCAATGAAAGTTAGAATTCCTTGATGTTTGCGAAGATCACTCCTAATGTGATCAAGGTGGTAGGCAAGATGCTACCTAGTGATTATTCTGTGAATGTCGTCAGGTTAGACTTGTAGTAGGCTCGCCCGTGAGATAAAGTTGAGCTAATGGAGGAGACCCAAAAAATAGTAACCACTAATTTTCTCAAGATCAACTGATAAGCAAAGAAGAAGGATGATCAAATAATGGAGCTAAAAAGTAGGCTTGACATCTAGGTAAACAAGTTTAAAGCCCAGGAGAATGAAATAAGTCAGCTGGAGAAGGAGAGGGGTACCTTCAAAATTATAATCAAGGAATTATAGGAGTTGAGAGAAGAGGTTGTTCTGACTCTTGAGCAGGAGGTCAAGTTGAGCCGAGAAAAAGAGAAAGAACTCCACGCTGAGTCTAACCTACTAAATAAGGGAATGAAAGAGCTCTGATAGAACATGACTACTGAAATTATTGAAGTGAATGCCAACCTAGAGTTGGAAATTTAAAAGACTAAGCAAGCCGAATTGGCCCTAGCAGAAAAGGAAAAAGAAGTTTTCACCCTAAGGGAGCAGATGTCTACATTGGACAAAAGCTTGTCAGAACTAAAGGCAAGTTTAAGTAGTAGAGAGGCAGAATTGGCTGCCTTAAAGACCCAACACCTTGCGCCCTAAATGAGCTTGTTGGAAATTTCCAAAGAGTTGTATGCATCATACTAGGACAAGGTGAAGGCTTTATTCCTTACTCTTTAACCCACCTTAAATTTTATGGCGCAAGTGGCTAGCCTCTGTGGAACAGTGAGTGAATTGATATAGCAGGTTTAGGAGTTAACTTCTGACAAGGTTTGAGAGGCTAGAATTTTATTGGGTAAGTTGTATACTACTTCAGATGAATCATTGAGTAGCGTGGGAATCAATAAATAAACAACAACAAGTTTGGGTGTGAGTAGCCTCATCTCCATGCATGAGGCTATTCAATAGGTAGCGGATTGCAGAGCTTGGTTAAACCAAGTTACCAATGACATGCAGGTGAAGTTTTCCTATTTGACTCATAGAGGCCTCTCTTTGCCTTTCATTGTGGGCCACGTAGTAGCGGGTGTGCAGCACATTGTTGCAATGATCGAAGAGAAGAAGCAGGACCTTTCTGTCTTCCAGACCTTTGATCAATCTCTAACTGTCGAAGAAATCGAGGGAATCGTGCATCAGTTGGTGCAGTTTTTCTTCCAATTCAAATTGGAAACAAAAGTATCAGGTGGATTGCCCTCCAAAGAAATTATTGATCTCAGGTTGGCTCATGAGCATCTACAAGCTCTCTTTGCACTGACAAATGAAGTATGGACCAATCTGCAGGCCACCCTCTCGAGGTTGTGAACATATTTGATGTTGAGCCAAAGTTTATGGGGTTCTCCTTTCTACAAGCGAAAAGCCCCTATGAGTCACCAAACTGTTCAACAAAGGCTGCCAAAGCCTTTGCAGTTTTATATTTACCCTTGTGGCTGTGCATTATTTTTCAAATGCTCACTGCCCTCGGAGCAATCCACGTGGCTTCCTCACGAAGCTTTTCACTTTTCCTTCACTTCGCTTTTCAGTAATCTCTATCTGTGTGCCACATCACTCACTCTGGCTATTTTTCGAGTTGGGCCTACCTCATACTTTATTTTGCTCTGAGCGCTCCACGTGGCTCTCTCTTGAGGATTTCTACTGGGTGCCTTTTCAACTTTCTGTCGGGCTCCGTCTGAGCGACACGTGGCATTTTCTCTTGCACCAGTTACCTTGGAAATGTTGTTGATCTTTTGTACTTCCTTGCTACTGTGTTTCTTACTATGGTGTCACGTGTTCTCTCCTGCTCCTGCATGATTTTCCATTTTATGTCATGGCCTCACTAGCATACTTTTGGCCGGATGATAATTGTTGTGGCGGCTCTAGATGATCTTGGCCGTCGGTCTCTGCACGTGGTTTTCTCTTCTCTTGATGCATCTTCAGGCGGTGGACTAGCCAATAAATAGGGCCATGTTTTCTTTTATTAGGTTGTTAATTAAGTTTTGCAAAAACTCCCAAGCATTGGGAAGTAATAATTTTGTAACAGTTTCTTTCAATTCAAAGACTTTGGAAAGTGCCAAATAAATTCGGCCTTTCTATTTTCAAGCATTCATTAGAACTATTGACCTATGCTGTTATCTTTATTTTTGTATGAATTCCTGTTCTTCAGTTTTTGTAACCTTTCATATCTAAATGAATACAAACCATGTTTCTTCGACTCTTCTGTGTTAAGACAAAGTTATGCTTGATTATATTATACAAATTAGAGGGTATTTTTACATGATAAATGCTTGAGGGGAAAAATAACTTAATTAACAAAATTTTAGTGGTTTGGGCCTTTGCATTTTGTACTGTGCTCTGTTAAAATTTTTCTAAGACTTTGGCACATCGCCTATAGTGTAAAATTTACATTCCTGCTATCCCCCTAACCTTTTACTTCCACCCACTAAATGAAGAGCTGACTTTGATAAAATCCCAGAGGTCACTTAGCTAGCACGCAATGTCCCCCAATAGCTAAGTTTCCCATAAGGCTGCTGCTACATGCAAAATTCTATGTCACCAAGGACCAAGACACCCTTGTTGGTGTCTTAGTCCCTAATGAGTTTCAAGCTACAATTTCCAGCATTTAAATTTTCTTTTCTGCATTTTTGTTTGCTATCATTGGTCATTTGTTTCAAGGGGTTGAATTTCGATTTCATGCATTTTACTAAATCAAGCTTAAATTGATTCATTTCATGCATTTCTTAATTCCAAATTTTCATTTAGAACATTCCATTTTTAGATCATTGTATAGTGTAATCACTAAATTACCTTGTTTCAACTCTGAACATTTCATTTCACTTTAAATTATTGCATTGCACTTTCTTTACTTTTCCATGATAACATGTTTTATTTCAAGATATGTGGCTTTGCTATGGTTACAAATAGAATGCATAAGTACAACATCCCCTCTTATCAATTCAATTTAGAATACAACAACGAGGTCATTAAGAAATATTTTAATCATCAAACCATTTCCATAATCTTTTGTATTGCATTGCCCATTGGTGTAGACAATCATAATAATCTTAATTGTTCTTCTATTGATACCTCTCCTCTTAGTGATAAAGGTATCTCGATGAAAGAAGCTACAAGCATTGAGATTCTTGATTGTTATTATCATCCTCCCCCTATGGAAGACATTAGAAAATAAGAATATGAGATCATTGCCACCACTTTTCTTACCCCAAATCCATCTCTCACCCCATTAATTGTAAGAAGTCTTTATTAAAAGAGGATACAATCATGAACGATCATGAAAATCACATTTTTTAGGATGACACATGGATTGAGAGTGAACCTTATCTCTCTACTTCCTAATGTCCCTAACATTTGGAAAATCCTATTTGAACAAAAGCATTTAACCATTCCTAATCATAAAAACCTAAGTAGTCCTCTTTATGCCTCCCTATTAGTTATGAAGATAATTTACATGACATAATAATGGAGAGTGATGAAACTTTTATTTTCCTCTCTACTAAAATCTATCCTACGAGGGTAGAAGTTATGGAAAAAGAGAATGAGACCGTAGAAAACAAGAATGATCACATCTATCCTTCTCATGATATATCTCTTAGTTGTGAGCAAGCTATTTAAGTGTTAGAAGATCAAAGCTATGAGAGTCATAAGAATCATTTTTGCCTCCCTCTCTTTAGAGAAAAAATTATTGAACAAGAGAATACCCCTAGTTGTTATGAAGTCATTTTGGAAAATCCAATACTCAAATGGAAGGAAAATTTGTCTTGTAGTTTTCATAAAAAATCTCCTACTAGGGAAGATAGCATGGTGCACAAAAATGAGAACATTGACAATGGTAATTCCTTAGATGAATATGATGAAGTAACATTAGACTCCTCTTCACTAAGAGATCATAAAAATAATTGCAAGTGTTCTAATTTTATGCGCATTAGATAACCCTTGGAGTACTCTCCTGAGCCTTTTTTTCTACCCTCTCAAAAACCACAAGTTCAAAACAAACCTGTCCTTATCCTTGAACCACCTAAGAAGAATGATTCACAAAAACCAAGTTACAATACTATTTCTCATAAATACAACACTACGAACAATCTACAACCAATAAAAATAGATTCAACATCCCTCCCATTGCCTAATCCTATTTTTCCTAGTGCTCCCCATTCAACTTTGCATAGTGGGAAGGAGTATTATCTTGCTGAACAACTTAATGCTCCTGCAAAGATACCCCTATGGGATTTAATTAAAAATTCACCTAATTATCACACTATGCTTCAAAAAACATTTCAATTAGTTCCTATCCCTTCTAATTCCCAACCGAATGACATAGTAGCCATAATTCAAGGAATAAACGCTCACATTGTTTTCCACCAAAGTGAGCTCCCTAATTTGGAATTGCAAAAAAAATATGATCCTTTCACAATCATAGCTCAATTAAATACCAAAAGGATAAAGTGAACCCTTGTTGACAATGGATCAACCTTAAATGTGTGTAGTGCAAACCTTTTGGATAAGCTTGGTGTTGATAAAAAAAAAATTCAACCTAACTCTTTATCTATTAAGGGATTTGATAATGTGGGAAAGAAATTGCTTAGAGTAATTACTTTATCTATTACAATTGGAAAGGCTATGCTACAAACCCCTATTCATATTATTCCTGATGATCTCTCATATAATATTATTCTAGGTAGGCCGTGGATTCATGAGATACATGTGGTGCTTTCTACCCTTCATCATAAAATGAAGTATCTCTATAATAACAAAGTGTACACACCTGAAACTGATTGTGAGCCTTATAATGTCTTACACCTTGATAAAAACAAAGAGAAACCCTTGAAAAAATTAACACCAACTACATATGTGGAACCCTTACAACAAAAAGACAAAGAAAAACACATTGAAGAAGTCACAAAGTGGTGTAGGGGCACCCTCAAGTTTCCTGCCTTCAATAGGAAAATGTGTCATTTTCTTTTTCTTTTGTGGTTTTCTGATGTAATAAGATCTTTTAAGACCATTTTAGATGTTTCTGAGTCCATATTGGGTTGCTAGGTGTGTTGGAGTGTCAAATTGCACAAGTTGTCAACTTTGCAAAATGTTGTAAAAGTTGCAAAACATGGAATATGAAGAGTCATAAGTTGTAAATGAGAGAATTTGAATGGTTGTAAGCTTAAAATTTGGTTGAGAACCACTAGAAAATGGTTTTAAATATTTTAAAATTCTTGATAAGATCAAAGCCAAGGTGGGCAAGTTTTAATTTAAAGGAAAATCAATAAAACTCTCTCTGTTTCTCCAATTCTGAATGTGATTTTGTTGTTCGAGGACTGTGTATGGACTTTTATGGCCTCACCATGACCTAATACCTATTTTAATTGGTGTTACTATGAATATTCTTTGTTCTCCTTTTTGTATCACTCAAATTCATTACATTTAAAACAAATTAGAGTCATTTTACCCCAGGTAGCCTGAAACCTTAATAGGCCTAATTTAAGGGAGAACAATCCAAATTTGAGTCTTGTGTTCCAAAAAAACCCTACCCCAATTATTTTTATGTTCTATAAAGAAATTTTTTTTATGTATAATTGTGTTTATATTTTTGGTATCAACTCTCATTTGAAAATTATGGCCAAAAAACACCAATTTGCTGCTACCATGCCTTAGGTTCAAAAAATAGGATAGTCAATATTGGGGATTGTCTATACAAATAAACCTACCCTCATTTTGGGATATTTTAAATAAGAGCCAAAAGGGTACTCAAAAATTCTTGTACAGTCTGGGTTTGCAGTTTTCATAGTAAGTTACTATGGAAAAACCAATTAGGAAGAACTACCAGGAGATTGAGGCCTAATAAATGAAAACCCGCCATTTGAATGGTTAGAGATTGAGAGTTTTCTTGATTGAGAATTTTTTGGAGTTTTCAACCCCTGATATACATAATGAAGCTATAAGAGGATGATTGGGGTTCCTTGGATTTCACACCTAACTTTGATGGGCAATTGAAGCTCATGATAAAGAAGTGTAAAAAAGAAAAAATGGTAATGTCAACACAAAAATTGAAAGACCCTTTGAAAGTATCCACCTCAACCAATTTAGAAGGAAAATAAAATTACACAACAAATTTTGATGAACATAATTATAAGCAACCATCGAATCCAATAGAAATGAAGAACCTTTATGGAATAGGTTATGAAATGATGAAACAACTTGGTTATAGTGGAAAAGGATGTGGTGCTAGAGAACAACGTATTTGTGTCCCTATAGAGACTCACACACATGATAATACTAGTGGTATTGTTTATTGTCATTTGAAATACATAAACAAGCCTTCACTTAATATCAACACTATCACAAAACATTCTTCTAACCAGCTTTAATAGTAGTGCATCCTGAGTTGATAGACACAAGTGTCCCTGATTCTCATCCTTTGCAAGAAATGAAACAAACAAAGAAATATTTTCTTAATGTCAATTTCATCACACAAAAAACTAATGATTCAAATTTGTTAGATTTTCTACCCTCTAGTAAAGGAGACAACAAAATCTCATAATCTAAAAAGTCTTGTATTAGTATGACATCTTCCACTAAGCAAAATAAATATTTTTCGCAAAACAAAGCAACATCTCCTACTTTTGATCAAGAGAGTATCTTGATGAGAATCCTCCAATATCATTTGATTTCTCTCCCTCCAAGAACATGAAATAAATTCTACTACAAGAGTTCATTTTTTACATATCATAGAGTTCATGGTCATTCTACTAATGAATTTCGGGCTTTAAATGACAAAATTCAATATCTTAAAGACTATGGTGCTCTCCCTTTGGTTGAAGCACTTAGTTTCTCCTTTCATTTTTTCTAACCCTTTTACTACACTAACTGGGGGAAAGGGGTTATATAGCCTTGTCATCGCTATCATTGCCTCTTTCGGCTAGCTGACCATCTTTCATGTATATGTAAGAGCAAGCTTGGGATGTGGTGACATGTCTTAAGTTGGTTCACATGTGACATTTTAGGGTCAACCCTTTTCCTCTTCATGGCGTATCTTATCGAAAACATATGAATTGGCATAGGGATTTCTGAATAAGCTCTCATGTCTTCTTAAAGTAATTTCTCACAACAATGGCATTAGCAACTACTTTCAAGTGGGGACATACATTGACACTCATATTTCATTGTGTGGTTTTCCTATCTTCTTGTGATGCATCATTTCTTGGTGATGTCATTAGGTTTGATTTCCTCTGAGAACATGATATTTCCTTGCACTTATCCTCTCTTATAAACAAGATGAAACCTTTTGAACTTGTCCTCTCTTGGAGACATTAAGAAATTTTTTACCTAAGATGAGACCTTTCACAACCTAAGAAAAATGAACATCCCTATTTCTTGTTTCATTTTTTCTTTTGTACCTTATTAAAGTCATGGATGTATGGATTTGATATGATTTCTTGGGACTCGCCTAGTGAACAACTAGCTTCACTAGCCCTTGTGAGTATGCATTTTATTTTTTCCATATCAAAGTCATGGGGGTATAATGTTGATATGGATTTCTCGAGGCTCACCTAGTGAACAACTAGCTTCACTAGCCCTTGCGAGTGTGTGTTTTGTTTGCATAGTGGATAGTGTGTTCCACTTGTAAACCTTTTTTGACAAACAACCTAGACCTATTCCATAATGTTTCACAACCAGTCAAAGCTTGATCTGTTGCATTTTTTGTTTTCCTTTTTATTTCTCCTGTCTTTGATGGTGTATGTTTGTGATCTGGTTATGGTTTCATATATCATCTGCAAGTGTGTTCCTTTGTGCCTATGTAATTTTTTCATAGGATCTCAACCTTGGAGGATTGATCATCCCTCTTGATCATTGTCATCCTATCTCACTAACATATGTACATTTGAACCCCTCTTGATTGTGTGGTTGACTACTTTAGTGTGAGTTTGAAGCAAGTTCATCCTCTCACTAAAGTGGGGGCTAAATGTAGTGTATTGAAATGCATACCCTTGTATTTTGACACTTCTTTATGGCTTAATTAGGTCCTATTTTGCATCCACAAGCCTAATAAACTATATATTTTTATTGCCAATCCTGATAAACCTCAAAAGATAAATGATCATTTAATGTTTGTGTCTATGTGTCCCTAACTTATGGATTGGTACTAAAAGACCGCCTAAGGCGCATTTTTCCTCCATGGGTCTTCGGACCCTAATTTCAAGGCATCTTAAATTGGCACCTTTTTGGAATTTGTTCCTTGAGATTTGAGCCTTGGGACTAAGATTCCACCTAGGGCTTTGTATTCCTTCTTGGCTTATTTTCAAGATTCAATTTCAAATCTTGGCGATATTTTGCCTCCTTTATTTAATGAATTCATATGTAGGCTTGTTGTGGTGTAATTTCAGGATATTAAGCATGAATAAGTATAAATACAAGGTTTCCTCAATGATTTTTATCTAAGAAATTTGTGAGAGCATTCATAATATCAAATTGAGTTCACAAGAGAATTCAAGAGAAATTCTATCAAGCATTTGGAGTCATCATCAAGATTCAAGCATCATATCAAACAGCTTCTTGCATCATGTGTGTTGTTGCGCTAACATTTATGATGTAGAATTTTTATTCAAGCTATAAATTCAAGTCCATATCTTTGGTTCAAGATCCATATCCATTACAACCATTTCACACAAGTTTGCAAAAATTATAAGGGTTTGGTGAGTTGTAGCATTGCATGTTGTTCATTAACCATTTCCCTTCATTCCTTTATTTCATTTCAGGGTTTCATTACCAAAAAGGGGTTTGAACAAGGCAAACCCCCATTCACTAACAATTTATTTTTTCCCTCTCTTGTGTGTTTGTATTTGAATATCTAGGTTGAAGACTTGAAGATCATTTGGAGTGGAAGATTAAAAAGTAGGAAAAGTTGCACTGTAATGTTGTCATCTTCATGCAAACTCACCTACAAGCCAGATCTTGAATTTTTAGGACCTCATTTATGGGGAGAAGAAAGTGCAAACCCTGGAGCTTGGGACCACATTCAAACATTCTAGAAATTCAGAATGGGACTAATATGCCACCTAAGGCATCTTAGTCCTCCACAGGGTATTTTTTAGAGATTCTTTGGGATTCTATTATGGCATTCGAAGACTTTGCATTTGCCTCAAAAAATAGCAGTGGGCCTAATACACCACCCAAGGATTCTTAATTCTCCATAGAATATTTCAACAACTTCTTTACATTTCCAGAATCCTCACATCTCCAAAATTCCTAGGTACACATACCCTAGCTTGGTGTAGCTTAATTTCATCATTTGCACTCATTATTTAGCTTACATTAAAAGGTTTTGTGAGTTGAATGTTAAAGTTTCTTTTCCAATATTTTTCTTTGTGGTGAACCCTTCATTAATCTATACCCTAGGATAACCCTCTAGCAATTATCTTGCCTCTATTCCATCCTTGAGGTAAATATCTCTAAGGATTTCCTTCAACCATTGAATGATTAATTGTGACATGGATATCGTAGGTCCTAAATCCTAAGTGGTACCAAAATTCTTTAAATTAGTTGCTTTGCAAGTCTCACTTCACATCAATATCTCCCTTCCCCAGTTTGTAAGTCTTTATAGAGGAGTATCTACCATGATCAATAGGGAAAATTTTAAATGTTGTCATGTCTGTAGGCTATACAACAAGGAAGCTAAGATCTTATTGAATGCATTAAATGAATTCCAAAGGGTCTTTAATAATAATTATGTAGGAGGTAGACAAGTGAGACAAAGGGGCCCTTTCCCCCATTCCCAATAGGATAGTGATGCCTTCTTAGTGACCAAACCAGATAGAGGATGAAGCCAACAAAAATGACAACAATCAATAGCCTTGATTCTTTACTGCCTTGTTAAACTCTTGAGCTCCTCATTGATAAGATTTCAATATTCATTTTGCTACAAATTATAAGGTGATATATTGAGACCTATCAGTTGTACTAAGTTCTTTCTCTATTTATAATATAAAATAAAGTTGATATAACTTGTATTATCACACAAGATAGGAATAGGTTCATCATATGATGCTTTGATATCTTTCAATTTATACTTCATACACAACAACAATGTCCAACAAGATGCTACAACAATATATTCTACCTCTACAATAGATAATGACACTAAATCCTATTCTTACTCAATCAAGAAACCAATCTATTTCAAAGGAAGAAATCATCTCCACTTGTACTTCTTCTATCATCCAAATATTTAAATATTCTCTTGACTGTTGCTTCATGTGATTCTTTGGGATCTTGAAATCTTGCCATAATATAAATTACATGTATGATATTTGGTCTATTTCCAGTTAGATATAGTATTCCAACAATCATTGATCTATACTTTCTCTAATGTATCTTATGGGATTCATCATTTTATCTCAATCTACAACTAGAAACTAGGGGAGTACATACTAGTTTAGAGTTCTCCATTCCAAACTTCTTCAACATTTCCTTGACATATTTTTGTTAGAAACAAATATAACTTTTTCTAAATGAATGATTTGTAGTCCAAATAAGAAAGTCATCGGCCCAAATACTGATATTTCAAATTCATTTTCCATCTCTTCTTCAAACCATTTACACATTGCCTCATTTCTCTCAAATATTATGGCATCAAAATATAGAACCACGATTAGGATTTGAACTTCGTTGAATTTTAAGTAAATATTTCTATGTATAGTATCACTATAATAAGCACATATCCAATCTTACATACCAAGTTCTATGAGCCTAATTGAGCCCATATAATTCCTTCTTCAATCTACAGACCATATTGAGATCTTCAAATATTGTAAAAGCTTTTATTTGTTCAATGCACACCTCTTCTTCTAACTCAACATTTAGGAATACAAACTTATCATTGATTTCACATTCCTTGAAGTCTATATGTTCAACAAAGGGAAAAAATCCTAATGACCTCCATTCTTTCTACTCGAGAAAATGTCTCCTCAAAATATATTCCTTTCACTTGTGACTATCCCTTATAAACAAGCCTAGGGTTGTTTTTGACTTATCGATCTTCATTCAACTTGTTTCGAAATACCCATTTGATTTCTATCACATTTTTGTTTGCTAGTATTGGGATGAGTTCCCATGTTTGATTCTTTAGAATCTACCTCAAATATTCTTCCATTCCTTTGCTCCAATTTTGATCCTTGAATGCTTTAATCATTTTTTTAGGTTCTACTTTAGATAGTAAACAAATATTTAGTTGTTCCTTTGTAATTTTAATTTTTCTCCTTGTCATCACACATTTTCTCTTGTCTCTAATGATTTTATCCTTTAAATGATTTTTCTAAACATTTTTAGGAGTCATAAGAGTCTTCTTTTAATATTCTTCCTCTTTCATTTATATCTCTAATGTAGGAGCATCCTTGGTTCTTGGCAATATTGCATCAACCAAAAATATTTTCATTCAGTTTTTGTTCTTGTTTAGTTCTTTCCTAGTTCAAGTTGGTAGATCCGGTATTTCTTCATGTTTGCAAACTAGATCTTACGTACCTATGGTTTCATTGTGAACATGTTCAATTTACTTATTCCAAATATTTAATTTGATTTGATCTTTTTTGGAAAGTTATCACTTTTGGATTAAGTGACAATTTTTAGAACTGGCCCTAGAATAATTTCAAACCTAATAGCTAGTTGGATTGATCATGGATCTCTCTCATAGTTTGTGGATCCTCACAATGTGTTTTGATTTGTTCCATGGAGTTTCTCTAACCTTAATATTAGGTCCACACTTCATTGTATGCATCTACCATAGAAGAAATGCAAATTTGAGGCCAACCTATTCTTGCACATGTTACGTTTCATTCATCAGAGATTGTAATGATCTTTGGCCAACACGAATGTTTCTTGACCCATGGATATGATATAAATCCTGTATTAGATCATGGGAGTAGCAGTCAATCAAGATCAATTAGATTCAGAACAATATAGAGTTCAATCTATAGTATTTTCACTCGCATGTATGAGAACTTCATTTTGAACATGTTTTAATCAAGCTTGTGAGCCAAATCTATAAGCCCAAATGTGGTTGACTGAATGTAATCGATATTTCTAATAATAAGAATGTTTTCATCTAAATTTTCATCTAATTTCCATTTTTCTTGCACTATGTTACTCTTTTTGCATGGTCCAGATTGTTATCTTTGAGGACTCCTACCATGGCTGCACCATATTGGTATCAGAGTGAGATTCATTCCTTGCAAGATCGTCAAAGTATGCATAGTCCTATTGAGAATTTGTTGTGGGGTGGTGGATTGAGGATCTGACCTACAGCTATAGAGGACTTGTGTAAAGATGGCGGGAATAATAAATGGTAGAGGAAATGGAGCATGTGGAAATGTAGACCTAGTTACAATGGAAATGTTGAGAGGAATTGCTGCTAGATTGGAAGTAGTTGAAATGGCCTAGAGGAGAGGTCAACCATTTGATAAAGTAAGTGATGAAGAAGTAGAAGAACAAGAATAAGTTTCAAGAGAAGAGCAACCCAATCTTGAATAGGGAGAAGAGAGATTCAAAAGAGCCCTAACCAAAGTGAACACTAAGCCCCATTTAAGTCCAGTGGATTATAAAGGCAAGTTAGATTGAGATGAATTACTTGATTGCACAACAGAAATGGAGAAATACTTTGATTTTGGAGGTACCAAAGAAGATAAGAAGGTGAATTTTTCTTGTACAAAGTGTAAATGAAATGCATCCCTTTGCTTGGTATATTTGCAAACAAATAAGCAAATAAAAGGAAAGGAGAAGATAAAATCATGGGATCAAACAATGAATAAGTTGAAGACAAAGTTTATGCCTGCAGACTATCAGATCAGTTTTTTTTAAATTGTAGAATCTCAAATAGAAGGAATCAAGTGTCATAGAGTAAACTGAAGAGTTATACAACTTGAATATCAGATCTAGACATTCAGAAGATGAGACTAAACAAGTAGCTAGATATATGAATGGTTTGAGTTCGTCTATATAAGATGAGAAAAATTTAACTAAGTTGTTGAGTGTGAAAGAGGCATATCAGTGTGCCCTAAAGGCATAAGAGAAAATGAATAAAAGAAATGATAAAAGATAGAGAGGAAGAATATTTATTAGAGGAGGAAGAGGACCTTTCACAGACCAGAATAAAGATAAGGAAGTCATTAAGAATGAAAATTCATACCGTAGAGATGATGGAAACTCTCATCGAAGAGGAGGATATGGTGGTTATAGAAATGAAGGATATAGAAAAGATGATAGAGGACAAGAGAAAAGTTTATTCAAAGGAACTTTTTACAAGTGTAGAGGATAAGGACATAGATCATTTAAAATTAATCAAAAAGGATCAAGCAGGAGGATAGAGAACAATAGGAGAGCAACCTTTGCTAAAGAGGATCATGATGGATCATCTAACAAACTGGAAGAAGGAGAAGTGTTGGTGAATAGAAGAGTATTGTGTCAAAGTGAGATGGATCATGAACCATTGCAGAGAAATAATTTTTTTCAGACTAGAAGTAAGGTAGCTGATAAATGTTGCAAAGTGATCATTGATAGTGGAAGTTCAAAGAACCTGGCTTCTGAAGAAATGGTGACCAAGTTGAAGTTGGAAAGATTAAAACACCCAAAGCCCTATTTGATAGCATGGATTCAAGATGAGCATAAGATAACGGTAAGTGAAGAATGTTTGGTGAAATTGAAGATAGGAAATTATCATGATGAAGTTTTGTGTGATATTATGCCTATGGATGTATGCCATATTTGTTTGGGAAGACCTTGGTAGTATGATAGATAGGCTATTCATGATGGAAAGAATAAAATATATACTATTGTTGCTAATGGGATGAAGCAGACTTTGTTTCCTTTGGAGGATGTTCCTATAACTGAGGTTTGTATGAGTGCTATAATGTTTTTGGTTGATGGAAGGATCTTCCTAGATGGACTCAAACATGAGAAAATTTTCTATGCCCTAGTTCCTAAGAAGGTTGAATACATGAAGCATGTGGAAGAACAACGAGATGAGATAAAGGAATTGTTGATAAAATATGAAACTATCATCTTAGATAATGTACCTAATGGATTACCACCTGTGAGAACTATTAGTCATTGCATAGATCTGATTCCTAGAGATATTTTTCCTAACAAAGCAACACACTAGATGACACCGACAAAAAATGAAGATTTGAATAGACAAGTGCAAGATTTGCTGAGAAAAGGTTCGATCAAAGAGAGCTTAAGTCCTTGCAAAGTACCTACTATATTGGCACCTAAGAAGGGTGGAGAATGCAAGATGTGTACAGAATCTAGACCCATAAACAAGATCACAGTGAATTATAGATTTATTTTTCCCCAGATGGATGACATTATGGATTGTTTCAGTGGAGCTAAGTACTTTACAAAGATAGATTTGAAGAGTGGGTATCATTAGATTAGAATCAAAGAAGGGGATGAGTGGAAAAAAACATTCAAGACAAATGAAGGATTCTATGAGTGTTTGGTGATGCATTTTGGACTAAACAATGCACTAAGTACTTTCATGAGGTTCATGAATGAGGTATTGAATAAATTCTTGGGTAAGTTTGTGATTGTCTATTTGGATGAAATATGATTTTTAGTAAGACTAGAGAAGAACATTTCTTTCACGTAAGACAAGTTTTGCAGAGGTTGAGGAAAGAGAAGTTGTTGATAAACATTAAGAAGTGTAGTTTCATGAAGGAAGAGTTGGTATTGTAGACATCTAAATTTAACCACTTATATTTGGCCAAATTTATCCTTTTCATCTAGATATCCTTTTATCCATATTAGTTAAATAATGTTAATATTATTTAATTGATAACCCTAAAGTCTTCTAAATCCCTAGGGTATTTAGTTAAATAATTAAATACCTTACCCTTTTATCCCTTTCTTCCAAGGAATTAAATAAATAACCCACTTATTTAATTCCCTTTATGTCCCATCCACACTTAATCCTAATTTATCTCCTAATCCCATCATTAATGTGATGCATCCCTAGTCCATGATTAGGATGTGTCACATCCTCCAACTTTTGGAAGTTGTCTCTTAATCATCATTAAACACCTAACCTTCTTCTAATCCTTCATCACTAGTCTAATTAGTCCTTTAGTCAACTCTTCCCACATCCCAATTGAATTTTTAATTCCATTTTATTCTCCCAACAACCTTAAATGGAATTTTTAATTCCATGTCCTCTTCCCCATGTGAATTTAAAATTCACATTGATTCATCCAATGCATTTCTCTTCCCCATATTCTCTCATGGGTCACATTAGTCACATGGGACAATGACCTCTTTTAAGAGGACCTTGTCTTATCCATATGGTACTTCTAATCATTTGAATTTAAAATTCACATTTATTTCTCCAAAAACTTCTCCCTTCCCCATGGTGACAAGAGAGGATATTCTAAAATTCCTCACTTGTCACCATCAACCTCATATGGGGACAAGGACTTCCTTTTTTAGGAAATCCTCCCCCAATCCCAATGTACTTGAAATTACCTCTATCTCACATGTCCTTTTCCACATCATTTGTCTTCTTCACACATCACATTCCAAATGGAAAGATGTGAGGAATTTTGAGTCCTCAACTCACCACAACCCTACATCTTGTCTACGATAGCTAAATCCTAGTTCTCCATTCTTCTTTAAATTGGAATACTTGGTCTCAAATTAAGAGGTTAGAGACAAGAGTTAGATAATTTTGCATTCACTCAATCAACTAGACCATTCAAGCATTAAATCCAAGCCATTAGCACACTTAGTATTTGCAGCCATTGAAGCTTTTATTGCATTCACCTACCATTCTCATTACAATACCTATCTCCATTATTGAAATCCTCATCCACTCCCTTCCATTTTACATCCATTATTGCATGAATTTTCCATGAAAGGAGCATACAACCAAGCATAATCAAAGGGCCAACACACTTATCAATCCCAGAAAAAGGTATAAGATTTCCTTTTCTTTATTATTTTTTTTGGATTTAACCTAGGCCTAATCTTGTGTGTTTGTTTGTTTTTTTCTCTTTTGTATTCCATTATGTTTTTCATTCCATGTAGAAAAATCACTTGCACATATTTTTGGTACACTTAGTGGGACTTACAAATGGGTCTATTCTATTTTACATTTGTTATTTTTTGATATTTTGCAGGTTCATATTACACAGAGGTGGCCTTGCCTAGAACACAAAGCTGAATCCAGCCACAAAGGGCTGACCCCACCCAAAAATCTGAATTCGCCCACAAAAGGGTGACCTCACCCAAAATAGAGAGACTACCTTGCCCTAGACAAAGGTAACTACGGTAAAAACAAAGACGTAAAATTTCCTTCCTATAGTTCAATTATTGTTGTTTTCCTTAGTAATGACCCTCTAACTTGTCTCATTTGTGAGTTTGTTTGTTTTTACTAATGTTTATGTATTTGTTTCACAATTGTTGAAAACAAAAAGTAAAAAAAGCCTTCTAACATATTTGCTGCAGGGGGATCAACCTTCATTAGTTAGATTGCTTCTTATTGTTTTCATTTTAATTAAGTGCATAGATCTAACTAAGGGGAGTCTAAGAACTTCTTTCTTGTGTTTGAAAGGTGGAATATTCACATATCCAATTACCTTGCACCATTTGGTGATCCTAGGTGAAGAGAAATTGTAGTCAACGTAGTCCTTTATGTACCTTATTTTTAGTCGGACCTGCTTGGGGATTTCATCACCCCAAGGGACAATCCCAACCATGTGTTATCGGTGGGGTATATAGAGGAGGGAGAGAGAAAGTTTTACCTCAATCCAGTCACATTGTGTCGGGTGGAGCATCAAAGAAAGGTGATACCTAGAAAAGATGTAAAGAGTTGGTCTGAGCTTTTAGTCTGCTGTTGGAATTTCTTGACTCACATTGGTAGATGGATTGGTGTTCATGATTGTGTCCCACATACCATGCATATATCAGGAACTCCCTTAGTTTCCTTGTTCAACTTAGTTAGAGGACCATGTTGGCCATACCTTCACACTAATCTTAGTACTTTTTTGCTTGAACTATCTTCTTTGTGCAAAACTAGTGTGTATCTATTTAGACAAGTCAATCTTGGCCTATTTCTTGTTTTTCGCTATGTTTTTATCCTTTCCCATCACTATTTTTGCCTAGGTCAAGTCTATACAAACTAACAGAGGTGGTATGGCCCTCAAAGGGGTGACCTTGCCCTAATAGGGGTGGCTTGGCCATAATAGGGGTGATCTGGCCCTAATAGGGGTGGCCTTGCCCTTAGTAGGGATGACTTAGCCCTTTTGTCTCAATTGTTTGCCACTTTGTTCAAGTCAAAATTGATCAATTTCCCCCAAATAGGTGACCATGCCCTCAAAGGGGAGACCTTGCCATAATAGGGGTGGCCCTACCTTAACAAGGGTGGCCTGGCCCCAAGATGGGTGACTTGGCCCTGAGATAGGCTACCTTGCCCTCTGGATAGTCAATCCAACCTTCAATTTGTTAGTCGTTTTCCTATTTTGTATATCCGTCCACCTGTTCTGAGTGTTTGTTCACTCGTTCCCAAGCATCATTCACCCATTTTGAGTATCCAGTCACCTGTTATGTGCATCTATTCACCCATTATAAGTATCCGTTCACCCATTTTGTGCATTTGTTCATCTATTTTAATCATTGTTTTCCTCATTCCAAGCATTGTTCACCCATTTTGAGTATTCGTTCACCCATTCTATGCATCTATTTTCTTGATTCATTTACTCATTCACCTCATTTATCAACATCACTTGAATATTTTTAGACTTAGTCAAGTCCAGAAGTTGTTTGGGTAACCCTATCCCAAAATAGGCGACCTAGCCCTAGAATAGGTGACCCTGCCCTAGAAAATGTGACCTTGCACCAGAATAGGTGACCTAGCCCTAGAACAGGTGACCTTTCCTAAGAACAGGTGACCTGGCCCTAGATTAGGTGATCCTACCTTAGAATAGGTGACTTGGCACTAAAATAGGTTACGTTGCCCAAGAATAGGCGACTTGGCTCTAAAATAGGCGACGTTGCCCTAAAACAGGTGACCTAGCCCCAAAATAGGTGACCCTTCCCTAGAATAGGTGTCTTAGCCTTAGAATAGGTGACCTTGCCCTAGAACTAGTGACCTAGCCCTAGAAAAAATGACCTTTCTCTAGAACAGATGACTTGGCCCAAGAATAGGTGACCTTGCCCTAATAGGAGTGACTTGGCCTTGAACAAAGGGGTGAATCTCCTTCCCATGCAAAATCCAAAGAGTCAATCCTTAATGCCACAATTAGCCTACATCTTCCTCATTCTAAAATAATTCTCCAATCATTCATCCTCTTCTTGTTCATCCCCAAACCATCCTATTTTTATAAAAAACCTAGCAATTTATTTACCCTGACTTCTCGGGGTCATAACTTTCTACTCGTGCTCAAAATTTAGAAGCATTTACACCATCAGAAAGGTCTCCTAGAGTACTAGTTTATTCCCTAAAATAAAGTTCCTTTGAAAACCTAATTTTAAGGACCGATGCAAGTTTCAACCCCAAATTCCGCTTCAAAGACCTCTGAAAGCATGATTTACTACAATAGAAAAAATATAAAAAAATATATAAAAAATTAATTTTTGATTTTTCTCAATCCTATCACCCCTCTAGGGACTATTCTAGACCATAATATAAGATTTAATATAGTCCTAATCTAAGCTCCAATCCAATTATAATATGAGCTTTAATCCCATCATCCTAATTTGAGCTTTAATCTAATCTGAATCTCACATTTTATCTAATCTCAATTTGAGCTTTTAGTCCACCCATATCTAATATCTTTTAATATCAAACCCCCCATCTTCTTCCAATCCATCATCTTCCATCATCTATTATTTCCTTCTAATATGTATCCATCATGAATCCTTATCCTCCTCCCACACAACCAATAATAGTAGTCATGGGGAATCCTAACTACGTTGATGACAATAATGAAAGTCTTGTTGATCAGGAAGAGTAAAATATAGATCCCCTTAATGCTATTATTGCTAGCAAGATTTTTACAATCACCTCCTGAAATCCAGCCACTCCAAACTATCCCCCCATACCTTCATTTGCATCTAATAACATTCCTTATGCTACCCTCAACAAGGGATATCCATTATCCTCACCATCCATATATTCATCATGTTCCCCCTCTCAACCTCTATCCTATCTCAAATCCATATCCTCCTATAGTAATCCACCATCCCCATACTCATATCCTTATCATCATAAACAATCCCAATATCTCTACCTTAATCCCTCATTCCAATCTTCCCATCCTAATCCAACACCCACTCCTTCCTCTCATAATCCACCATCCCAATATTCCTCTTATCCTAATCCAACATCTCAATTTTCTTATCCTTATCCATCACCCATATCCTCCTATGCCAATCCACCATCGATGTCCTCCTATGGTAATCCACCACCTCAATCATCCCATTCTAATCCAACATCCACACCTTCCTATCATAATCTACCATCCCAATATCCTTGCCTTAGTTCCAAATCTACATCTTCCCCCATTAGTCCAGCCTCCACATATTGTAATCCTAACCCTCCATCCATGTCATCCTATGTGAATCCTCCACCAATGTCCTCTTTTCCTAATCCATCATCCACATCTTCCTACTATTACCCACCATCCCAATCTTCCCAACCAAATCTAGCATATGTATCCTCCTATCTTAATTCATCATTTGAATCCTCTTGCATCACTCCCCCTTCACCGCATTATATCTTAATCCTCCCTCTAATCATAATCCACCAATCACTAATCCTAGTCCTCCAACCACTCCTTGTCCTCCATCCAATCTCATCAACTCATCTAATCCTAATCCACCAATCCCTAATCCTAGTCCTCCAACCACTCCTAGTCCTCCATCTAATCCCATCCACACATCGAATCTTAATCCACCAATCCCTAATCCTAGTCCTCCAACCATCCCTAGTCCTCCATTCATTACCATCACCCCACCGAATCCTACATCCCTTCCAAATATCATCGAAGGACTCGTGACAAAAGACAAATCCCCAAATCCACATCTTGATGTTGTGAAACAATTCCCTCCCACTCTATCATGTACAATCACTAGTGATGAGATCCTCCTCCATCCTACAACTATCACTCCCATTACAATTCCTAACACCATCCAAATTTTTGAGCCCATCAAATCTATTGAATCCCCATTTTCTACTATTAGATCCACCTAATCCATTGGACACATCCAATCCACTCCTCCTAGACCTAACATTGTAGAACTTCAATCCCATGACCTTCATCAATCCTCCATCCTCCTATCTCCCCCACCTAAGGAGTCCCTCCAATAATCCTCCATCATTGTGCCTCCCACACACAATGAGCCATGCTAAGGGCTTGATCCAAAGAATACAAGCATATCCCCCCTCCAAACCAAGATCCTACCATCCTATCCACTCCATCCCAAAATCATAGTCCCCCATCCATCCCATCTCATGATTATTTTCTTGAACCAAATCTTGATCCTACCATCCTATCTACTTCATCTCAAGATCACACTAGCTTATTTGATCCATCACATGATCCCCTTCGCACCCAAGATCCAATCACCCCATCTCGTGAGCCCTTATCACCCACTCCCATAAATCTAGATCTTTTCATACCACCTAATCCCTCTCCTGATCCCTTATCACTCATTCCTCTTGATCAAGATGTTGCTATCCCCTCGTCTCCATCACCTAATCCTCCATCGCTGCCTAGCCTTGTCACCCCAACACCTCTTTATATAACCTTGGTAACATTACACTCATCCATGGTGGTCTCCTTATAGAAGAAAAAAAAAGTATATGCACCACCCATCCTTCTTCACCTACTAATGCACTCGCATCATGCTTCCAAAATAATAAGAATCCTACCATAGATCACATGCTCAAGAACATGAACTATCAAGGAAAAGGTTTAGGCCTTCATGAGAAAGGTATTTTAGAGCCTATCTAGGTCAAAGAACATCTAGGAACACAAGGTGTTGGATATATCTCCCAAGAATCACAATCCAAATATGTTGTCACAACCTCCATACATCCTAAGGAAACCTCTTCCAAAGGAATGAGAAGCACTTCCCACCATTCCACAAAATTTTTTGTCACTATCCCCCCTCCTCCATCATATTACCTCAAAACAACCGTCCATCTTCCTCCTTCATCCTCTAAATCCATTTTGGGTCCTTATTTCACTCCATCCACCATCGCTCACCCTCCATCTACTACATCTATTTTGGGTCCTTACGTACCTCCATCTACCATAATACAACCTCCATTACAACATCTATTTTGGGCCCTTATATCCCAAATTCACCTACTTCATCTCATCCTATTCATCCCTTCATCCATCCATCGCCTATCCCTAGTGAACAACATAAGAATCCTAACTTCATAACTCCTAATCAAGATAAAAAAGGGCACCCTCCATGCATGCTATCTCACATCCCCCATCCACACACCATCATGAAAAGCCTTCCTCTATCACTCCATCCACATCTCCTCAACGTCATCCATCTCCTCATACCAATCCCATTGCTACTAGAAGCACTTTGGCTACCAAAGAAAAAATGCATAAATCCAAACATCCAAATGCATCAAAAGCTCCTCATGTTCCCTTACAAAGATATATTGAAGAAAATAGAAATCAAATCCAAAATCCAAATCCATCCAAAAGGACATCAAGGCCCACTAAAGCTAAAATCAAAACCATGTGGATCCCAAAGAAAAAAGATTTTGTCCCTTAAAATGAAAAGCCCATAATGACATCCAAATTTTCTAATCCAACAAAAACCCATTCACATCCTCCATCTCCTAAATATATTTTGGGTCCTTATGTCCCAAAATTCACTATCCCAACTCCTCCATTGTCACCACATTCTCCATCCATCAACCCTCCTATCATTTCAAATCCACCACATGTGCCAATGTTGATCTTGAACACCTTCCACCATCACACATCCACTCCATCATTCCATCCATACACTTTCCAACACCCCATGCTCTACCCCCCATCTCTCCCCAATCAAATCCTTTTAATCTATCCTCTTGCATAATCCATCCATTCTAATAAGGTTGTACCAACATCCAGCAGTCACTTTACACATGGGCTCTTTTTACCTCATATGGAACTTGATGTTTGAGTCCTTCATCCATCCCCTTTGTCACATATCTTCCAAAACCACATATCCATATCCCTATATTTATCCATATTCATCCACATCCTAGTCCAAAAAAATCAAGAAAGAGAAAAGTTAGAAAAAAAAAAATTAAAGAAAAAATAATAGTAAAAAGAAAATAATTTGTCCAATGGTGAAAACTTGGCAAACAAGTGCCTTGGATAAGTACCATGATGACAACCTAGAAAACAAGTGTCATGTGTAAATCCCCCATCCACTTCACTTCCTCAATTGGGGGCAACTCCCATCTATGCATCCCCTTCCTCTATCTCCTACATCCTATCCATCATATCCCTTGTATCCTAGTCACTCCATCTTCCTTAATAAAGATAGGGGCACATGTATAAACATTCTTTGGACACCTCTTGGCATATATTCCCATCATCCATACGCTATCATATTCCTTATCCTCCACATATACTTTTGTGATCCATGCATCCTATCCACATCCATCCACCTTCCTTACCCATGCATATTATCTTCACCCATTTACCTTACTCATACATCCAGTCATGCCACCATCCATCTCACTTCCTTATCTATATCTCATATCCATGTTCATCTCACTCCCTTATTCACCCATCTTACTATCTGCCATCCCTCTTATTTCATCACACATGACATATTTAGAGTGGGGGCATCTCCTTATTTGCAACAGAGTCCTTCGAGACATTGTCCATCCATCCCTCCATATAATCCCTTCCACCTGCCCATCATTCCCATCCTTATCTTCATCATCCATTTTTCATCCAGTAATCCATTTCATCCTTCCAAATCCTTATCCCTCTATCCACCTATCCTGGCATCTTTCTATCTCCCCATCTATATCCATCCATCCATTCACCTTTTTTTTCCTTCCATCTCATAATATCTTGTCATTGGTATCTAGCTATAGGCTACCCCCATGCAATCCAATGCCATGCTATCTCACTATCATCACTCCTATCTATTTCCTACATCTTCCTAATATCTTATCATTTTTTGTCTCTCATATATCCATTGTCTCATCCTCCCACTTCCCCTTTCAATGATTTGGATAACTATCACATCCCTAAGCTTCATCTTAGGCATATCGACCATCCTATCCACACGGCCTATCCTAGCTCATCATATCAAGTCCATCATTGTATCTCTTTATAATTGTCACCTCATCATCCTGTATCCATTATTTTTTGTTGTTCCTTATCAAATTATGTTGCCCCTATGCTTTCATGTAGGCAAGGTTGATCATTCTATCTGCCCCTAGGGCTTTTCTTTTTTCCCATCTTGTCGTCTTTCATCATATGTCTTTGGCCTTTTGTCATACTAAATTTCCCTTGCACTTTCACATAGGCAAGGCTAAATCATTTGGTCCACCCCCGGGGCATTTTTCCATCTAGTCTTTATCGTCCATTGAGGTATCCACTTTCGTCTTTCCACTTTTATCCATTACCTTATTTTGAACTACGAGGGCTTTGTGCTTTCACGTAGGCAAGGTTGATCTTTGATCAACTCGTGAGCCCCTAGGTATGTACGGTGTGTCGGTCTTGTGTCCCCTATGTCTTTAGGGTGTGCCAATCTTGTGCCCCCTAGGTCTTTAGGGTGTGTCAGTCTTGTGTCCCCTAGGTCCTTAGGGTGTGCCAATTTTGTGTCCCCTAGGTCTTTAGGGTGTGTCTTATGTCTCATGCCTTGTGTCCTGTTGTCAAGTATGTCCTTATTTAGCCAGTTCTTCACAAATAGGATCCATTCGAATAATGAGATTTAATCATTTTTTGAATCTCCTACATCATAATCGATCTTTTAGTTTAGTATCCATCTTTGGTCTTAATAGGATGTATCCTTCCTAACAGACCTCATCAGTTCCATCCTCTCAATCCTATGGAAAAGGATGTTTTGAAATTGATTACAATCTTTTGATACTTTTGGATAATATTTATCATTTTGAGCTCCCTATCATCACTTGTCAAGGCCTCCATGATCCATCATATTATGGTATGTTTTGACTAGTTAACATAGGGTAATATCTTGATCTTTGTTTTTTGTTGTCTTCTTGGTTGTCCCATGTAGTAACCACCAAGACCCCTAAGGTCTTGTGTTATGTTGGGGCATCCTTTTGTGATTTTGGCTGTCCCAATACCTGGCCCGACCAAATTCATCATGAATTTTGGGTGGTTGGATAGCCTCCTTGTTTTTTATGTTTTTGTATGCATTAGACACTAATCTTCTTTGGTTCCATGTACCATGGTACCTAGTGTCTTATGCTACAGTAAAAATAAATGCTCTAAAAATGGAAAATTGCATTAGGATTGATTTTCATTTTCTCTTGCATTGTATTGCATCTTTACCTCAATCATCTTCATTCATTTTGACCATCTCACATCTCCATCCAATCCTCATCCATTCAATCTAGAACAAATCATCTAACCACATATTTTCTCTTGTTCCCAACCTTGCTCCAATCCTTGACCTAATCATCATCATCATCAGGATATATCCTTCCCTCATCAACAACACTAACATCATCATCATCCATAGGATGTATCCTTCCCTATCCTAGTGTTTTTTTAGCATGTATCCTTCCCTTATAAACAACACTCCATCGACCATCAATCCACCCTAGCTTGTAGCTTGACTGGGGCAACATCATGTTTGTCCTTGAATCCATTTGTTCTTTCCTTTATCTCTTCCTCTTCCCATTCCATATTCTATCCATCATTTCACATCATCTTACCCATCTACTCTTTCATCATCTCATCCATTTCAAGAGAACACTCATGTTCTCTTGAACCCACATGTCCTCTAGAGGGGGCATCCCCAATCCCTAATCTACATCTTCAATCCCATCATCTTTCCTCCTACTCACTCCTCGAATGACTGGGGAATATTCCTTAATCTAACCATCTTCTTCTAGGTGCTATGTTTTAATTTTCTTTGAAATGATGCTACTTTGTAACACCATCTCAAAGATGGGAAAAATATAGACATCTAAATTTCACCACTTATATTTGGCCAAATTTACCTTTTCCATCTAAATATCCTTTTATCCACATTAGTTAAATAATATTACTATTATTTAATTGATACCCCTAAATTCTTCTAAATACCTAAGGTATTTAGTTAAATAATTAAATACCTTACCCCTTTATCCCTTTCTTCCAAGGAGTTAAATAAATAACCAACTTATTTAATTTCATTTATGTCCCATCCACACTTAATCCTAATCCCATCATTAGGGATGTGATATATCTCTAATCCATGATAAGGATGTATCACATCCTCCAAATTTTTCAAGTTGGCTCCTAATCATTATTAACCACCTAACCCTCTTCTAATCCTTCATCACTAGTCTAATCACCCCCCTTTCGTCAACTCTTACCACATCCCAATATAATTTTTTAATTCAATTTTATTCTTCCAACACCCTTAATGGAATTTTTAATTCCATTTACAATCCTCATGTCCTTTCAAATAGAATTTTTAATTCCATTTATTCATCCCATGCATTTCTCTTCCCCATAATCTCTCATAGGTCACATCAGTCACATGGGACAAGGACCTCCTTTAAGAGGACCTTTTCTTATCAATAGGGTAATTCGAATCATGTGAATTTAAAATTCACATTTATTTATCCAAAAACTTCTCCCATCCCCATGGTGACAAGAGAGGAATTTCTAAAATTTCTCGCTTATCACCATCAACCTCATATGGGGACACAACCTTTTTTTTTTAGGAAATCCTCCCCTAATCCCAAGGTACTTGCAACTACCTCCACCTCACATGTCATTTTCCACATCATTTGTCATGTCCACACCTCACATTCCACATGGAAGGATGTGAGGACTTGTGATTTCTCAACACACCACAACCCTCCATCTTGTCCATGATGGATAAATCCTAGCCATCCATTCTTCTTTAAATTGGAAAACTTGGTCCCAAATTAAGGAGATTTAGACAAGAGTTAAATCATTTTGCATTCACTGAAGCAACTAGAGCATTCAAGAATTCAAGCCAAGCCATTAGCACACTTAGTATTTGTAGCCATTGAATCTTTTATTTCATTTAGCTACCACTCTCATTACAATACCCATCTCCATTATTACAATCATCATCCACTCCCTTCCATTTTGCATCCATTATTGTATGCATTTTCCATCAAAGGAGCATACAAACAAGCATCATCAAAGGGCCAACAAACTTATCAATCCAAGCAAGGTATAAGATTCCTTTTCTTTATTTTTTTGTTTGGATTTAACTTAGGCTAATCTTGAGTGTTTGTTTGTGTTTTTCTCTTTTTCATTCCATTTTTTTTTGTATTCTAGGTAGAAAAATCACTTCCACACATTTTTGGATCTTCATTCCCATCATCTTTCCTCCTAGTCACTCCTTGAATGACTAGGGAATCTTCCTTAATCTAACCATCTTTTTCTAGTTTCAACGTTTTAATTTTCTATGAAATGATGCTAGTTTGTAACACCATCTCAAAGAGGGGAAAAATGTAGACATCTAAATTTCACCACTTATTTTTTGCCAAATTTACCTTTTTCGTCTAAATATCCTTTTATCCACATTAGTTAAATAATGTTACAATTATTTAATTGATACCCCTAAAGTCTTCTAAATCCCTAAGGTATTTAGTTAAATAACTAAATACCTTACCCCTTTATCCCTTTCTTCCAAGGAATTAAATAAATAACCAGCTTATTTAATTCCCTTTATGTCCCATCCACACTTAATCCTAATTCATCTCCTAATACCATCATTAGGGATGTGATACATCCTTAATCCATTATTAGGGATGTGATACATCCCTAATCCATGATTAGGACGCGTCACATCCTCCAAATTTTGCAAGTTGGCTCTTAATCATCATTAAACACCTAACCCTCTTCTAATCCTTCATCACTAGTCTAATCAGTCCTTTAGTAAACTCTTCCCACATCCCAATTGAATTTTTAATTCCATTTTATTCTCCCAACAACCTTAAATGAAATTTTAATTCCATCTCCTCTTTCCCATGTGAATTTAACATTCACATTTATTCATCTCATGCATTTCTCTTCCCCGTATTCTCTAATGGGTCACATCAATCACATGGGACAAGGACCTCCTTTAAGAGGACCTTATCTTATCCACATGATACTTCTAATCATTTGAATTTAAAATTAAAATTTATTTTTTTAACAACTTCTCCCATCCCCATGGTGAAAAGAGAGGACATTCTAAAATTCCTCAGTTGTCACCATCAGCCTCATATGGGGACAATAAATTCCTTTTTGAGGAAATCCTCCCCCAATCCCAAGGTACTTGCAAGTACCTCTACCTCACATGTCCTTTTCCACATCATTTGTCTTCTTCAAACCTCACATTCCACATGGAAAGATGTGAGGACATGTGATTCCTCAACTCACCACAACCCTGCATCTTGTCCATGATGGTGAAATATTATCCATCCATTATTATTTGAATTGGAAGAATTTGTCGCAAATTAAGAGGTTAAAGAAAAGAGTTAGATCATTTTGCATTCACTCAAGCAACTAGATCATTCAAGCATTCAATCCAAGCCATTATCATACTTAGTATTTGCAGCCATTGAAGCTTTTATTGCATTCACATACCACTCTCATTACAATATCCATATCTAATATTGCAATCCTCATCCACTCCCTTCCATTTTGCATCCATTATTGCATGAATTTTCCATCAAAGAAGCACGCAACCAAGCATCATAAAAGTGCCAACCAGCTTATAAATCCCAGCAAAAGGTATAAGATTTCGTTTTCTTTATTATTTTGTTTGGATTCAACTAAGGCCTAATCTTGAGTGTTTGTTTTTGTTTTTCACTTTTGCATTCCATTTTGTTTTGCATTCCAAGTAGAAAAATAACTTGCACATAGGTATATCTAGGATTTGTGATATCAGTGGCTGGATTGAAGATGGATGCCGAGAAGGTAAGAGCTATTTTTGAATGGCCTACACCTTAAAGTATTGGAGAGGTAAGATCATTTCATGGATTGACTAGTTTCTACCAAAAGTTCATTAGGAATTTTAGTTCTATTTGTAGTCCTATGACAAAAACAATGAGAGGAGATAGGAAGGATTTTAGATGGGAAATATGGAGTAGACATGAGTTTTTAATTATTGAAACAGAAGGTGATTGAGCAACCTATATTGTCTTTACCAAATTTTAACAAGGTATTTCCAGTAGAGTGTGATGCAAGTGGAATTGCAATTGGAGTAGTCTTAAGTCAAGAAGGAAGACCAATAGCTTATTTCAGTGAGAAGTTGAATGATGCTAGGGAAAGGTATTCAATGTATGATTAGGAGTTCTATTCCATAGTTAAAGCTTTGAATTAGTGGAGAGATTACTTTTTTTCTAAGGAGTTTTTGTTGTATACAGATCATTAGGCTTTACAATATTTTAATAGTCAAGGTAAGTTGAATCAAAAAAATATGAGATGGGTAGAGTTCTTTTAGAGCTATACTTTTGTTTCTAAGCATAGGAGTGGAATGCCAAATAGAGTCATCGATGCTTTGAGTAGGAGAAGGAATTTGCTGGCATAGATGAGAGTGGAAGTATTAGGGTTTAAAAAATTGAAGAACCTGTATGAGGAAGACCCATATTTTGTAGAACCTTGGAGAGCATGTAAAGAACCAATTTTGGAGGATAGGAGTCAATGGTTGGATTATTTCATTCAAGAGGATATCTTGTTAAGAGGAAATCAAGTTTGTATACCCTAGAGCTCAATGAGGGATAATTTGGTGAATGAGAAACATAGTGGAGGATTAGCATGACACTTTGGAATTGATAAGACAATAGCATTGGTAAGTGAGAACTACTTTTGGACACCCCTTCATAACGATGCCAAGAAATTTATGGACTGTTCCAAAATTTGTCAAGTTGCAAAAGGGAGTAGTCAGAATATTGAACTGTATAAACCTTTGACAGTTCCAAAAAGACCTTGGGAGGATATCAACATGGATTTCATACTTGGTTTTCCTAAGACACATAGAGGTAATTATTCTATATTTATGGTGGTGGACAGATTTTCTAAGATGGAAAATTTCATACCTTGTAAGAAGACAACAAATGTAGTGCATGTAGCATATTGTTTTTTTAGGGAAGTGGCTAGATTACATGGATTACCTAGGAGAATTATTTCAGGGAGATACAAAATTTGTTGGCTACTTTTGGAGGACACTTTGGAAGAATTTGAAGATAGATTTGAAGCTCAGTTATACTTTTCACCCATAGAACGATGCACAAACATAGGTAGTAAATAGAATTTTGGGAAATTTGCTAAGATGTTTGGATGGAGAGAAGACCAGAAGTTGGGATTTAGCCCTTGCACAAGCAGAGTTTTCCTACAATAAATTAGTGAACAAAAGTAATGGAAAGACATGTTTTGAGACTGTTACTGGAGTTCATCCTAGAGGTATATTAGAGTTGTGAGATATTAGTAAAAATGATAAAAGGAGTGCAAAAGCAGAGGAATTTGTAGAACACATGAAGAAAGTACATACCCAAGTGAAGAAATAGTTGGAAGATATGAAAAAGAACTATAAGGACCGAGTAGATGAAAAGAGGATACATAAGAAATTCAAAGCTGGAGATGAAGTGATGGTGTATTTGAGGAAGGAAAGGTTTCTAGTTGGCACATATAGTAAGCTCAAGATGAGGAATTTTGGACCCTATAGGATTTTGAAGAAGTTTGACTCAGGGAATGCATATGAAGTGTAGTTACCAGATGACATGGGTATATCACCTATATTCAATGTTGTGGATCTTCATCAAAACCATGAATAAAAATTCAATGATAATAGTAAAGAAAAATTAGAAGAAAAACTTCCTAAACATCAATCAAATGAGATAGAAGATATTTTGGATGTCAGAGATGGAAGGAAAACTTGTGGAAGACAGTACAAAGAATATCTTGTGAAATGGAAGGGTAGACCAATGGAGGATTCTTCTTGGATTTCTCAAGCTGAGGTAGACCATCTTGGTTTTCCTTTATCCCAAATAGAGTGAGGGACTCACTTTTCATTAATGTTGAATGTTTGATGCAAGAGTATCCTTGCTTCTTGGCAATCTTGCATCAACCAAAAATATTTTCATTTAGTTTTTGTTCTTGTTCAGTTCTTTCCAAGTTCAAGTTTGTAGATCCAATATTTCTTCATGTTTTCTCACTAGATCTTGCATACCTATGGTTTTATCGTGAACATGTTCAATTTCCTTATTTCAAGTTTTCAGCTCGATTGGATGTGTTTCTAGCAAGTTATCACTTTTGGATTAAGTGATAGTTTTTAGAACTGGCCCTTAAATAATTTCAAACCTAACAGCTAGTTGGATTGATCATGGATCTCTCTCGTAGTTTTTGGATCCTCGTGGTGTGTTCTAATTTGTTCCATGTAGTGTACCCAATCTTAACTTTAGGTCCACACTTCATCATATGCATCTATCATGGAAGAAATTTAAATTTGAGGCTGACCTATTCTTGCATATGGTACATTTCCTTCATCAGAGATTGTAATGATCTCCTCCAAACATAGATGTTTCTTGACCCATGGATATAATATAAAGCTTGTATTAGATTCTTAGAATAACAAACAATCAAGATCAATTCTATTAAGAAGAATATAGTGTTTGATCTACAAGATTTTTGTTTGCATGTATGAGTGTTGTATTTTGAACGTGTTGTAATTAGGCCTGTGAGCCGAATCTATAAGCCCAAATGTGATTGACTGTATGTAATCAAGATTAATGATAATAAGAATGTTTGCATCTACATTTTCCTCCAATTTCCATGTTGCTTCCATTGTGTTACTCTTGATGCACGGTCTAGATTTTTCTCTTTGAGGACCATCCTATTGTGGTTGCACCAATCTCCTTTTATTTATCTTCCTCTTTTTCTTCTTACTCTCTACAAAAGGATTCATCACATTCATATCCTTCTATCAACACTAAGTTCTAATGTGGTTCTTGATCCACTTTAATACTTTCACTTTCAACTATCTTCTTTAGCCTCTTATCTTAGTATCTATATGCATTTTTGTTTGTAGAATATCTATGGAATATTCCTTCATCTAATCTTGCATCAAACTTTCCTAAGTTTTCTTCATCTCTCCTAATATAAAATTTTCTTCCAAACACTGTAAAATATTTCATAGTAGGATTTCTTCCATACCATACCTCATGGCGAGTCTGTGAACTATTTACTCTTTCTTGTCCTCTATTGAGAAATTAAACCGCAATGTGAATAGCCTCTCTCCAATAGACATCTAGTAGATTTTCTTCCTTCATTAGGGTCCATTTTGCTTCTTGAAATATCTTATTCTTTCTTTCCACATTTCCACTTTGTTGTGGTGTCCTAGGATTTAATAAAAGTCTATTTATCCTATGATCTTCACAAAAGTTTATAAACTAACTCACCACCTTTGTCAGACAACTGATCTTTAGAATATTGATCCAAATTTTGTGCTTCCTCAATAGAAAAAACTTTAAAACTATAGTATTTAGGAAGGGTTCTCAATACATTTTTCACAACTTCACTATCCTATAGCTTTCCATCAAGACCATTGATGGAATTGACCACTTCATCCACTATGTTCTTGTATCTTCCAATATCTTCATTTTTTGAAATCCTTATGGTTTTAAATTTGGCTTTGAAATTTTGTATCTTTGATTGCTTGACCCTATCATCTCCATCATAAAAAATTTCTAACTTCTTCTAGTTCTCTTTACTAGATTTGTAGGTTATCACCTTCATAAGCTTTGAATATGAAAGTCCACATAAAATATTATACCTTGCTTTTCCATTGATCTTATACTCTTCAATATAATTATCACTTGGGAGACTAGTAGTAGGCATGGTATAACCATATTGAATTCATTTCCATACTTCATACCTGAACAAGACAATATAACCTTCTATCATGGCCTTCTAGAAAGAGTAATTTGTTCCACCAAACATAGGAGACTTTTTTGCAAGAAAGGAAAGATTGAAGGTGTTGTCATTGATGTCAACTAGTCAACTAGCTATCAACTAGTTGTTGTTGGTTGTATATGTCAAGGATATTGAGAAAATTGTAATGAAGATATGTTGTAGATATTCAATGGTTGCTCTAGGTTTTGTTATGGATTTGATCCTATGTTTTTGTGGTTCGAACATGTTGCTCATGGTTATTAGAAGATGCTATATCTAGATTTTTGGTTGCTGATTTATTGTATAATGCAAGTTGTGGTCACTAGTTGTGAACTATGGTTTTTTGTGTTTCTAGTTGAGGTCCAAGATAAATGTTGTTGGTCTAGATTTCTCTTTGATGAAGTATTATGACTTATGATTCTAGATTTTAGTTACCTTGATTCTATTGAAGATAGTTTCAACATCTGGAATATTCGTGCTTAATTGTTCTATGTGTTTTACACTGGTTTGGTTGACCTTGTGTGAAATACTAAATTCAAGGTTGATGAAGCATGTTGGATCTTTTTTGGGTACCTTGAATCATGTGTTTGGGTAACCCTCATTCTAATTCCACCCTAGGATATTTTGGTGTTGACCTAATTTGAATCTCAATTTGGGTGGCCAAATTTTGATATGTTTTAAAGTTGAAGATGGTACAAATACAAGATGAGTTAGTGGTGAAGAAATATAAAATAGCTAAGAAGAAGAGTGATAAGAGAAAAGAGAAAGTGCAATTAGATGTTAAATTGATTCTATTAAGTGATTGTGTGTGTTGTGGGTGTGGCCAATCAGTGTGAAGCCTAACACTAATTTTCCAGATGTAGTGAGTAGAAGGTGAACTCTACCATTCATGCATGTTTGTGATTGTTTGTGGTGGAATCCTTTGTTTCATTGGGATTGTAGTCTTTATGTAGCAAGTCATATTTTCTTTCTTTGTATCTCTATGGAAGTGAGCCCTCCGAGTTGTTAGCCCTGTTGGATAGTGAGTCCTTGCTCTCGATAGTGAGTCCTTGTTTTGGAAGTGAGCCTTATTTTAGGTAGTGAGACTCTTGTAATCAGTTTTTATATTATTTATAGTATAATTCCTCACTATGGTTTTTCCCTTATTGGGTTTTCCATGTAAATTTGGTGTTATTGTGTTTATGTGTTGGATTTGAGTTTTTGCATTGGCATTTGATGATTAATCATTTAAGAAATATTAAGAATTAGGTCTAGTGATTAAATTCAAATTTTAATTTAGTGGGAAATGATTCACCCCCCTCTTAGTTGTCCTATTCAACAATTGGTATTAGAGGTTGGTTCCTTGATGGAGAGCTTAACCACTTGAGGAAGGTCTAGGATGGCTAGAAAAATAGTTTATGATTATCCCAGGTTCGATGAAACTAATTGTGGTATCTACAAAGTATTGATGGAAGAAATCTAGAGTATTCTAGATATGATGTAGAGAAAGCTTACAAGAATCCTTACACTCCTCATTCTAATGGTTTGAGTACCCCTGATGAGACCAGAACACATGAAGTGAACAATAAGTTGAAATACATCTTGAAGAATAGTTTGGTACATTTTGAGTTGATTAAGGTATAAAATTTGAATATTTCTAAGGAAGCATGGCATGCTTTGGAAAGAGTGCATGATGGTGATGAAAGAGTTAAAGAGGTGAAACTATGGAATTTGGAGACACGGTTTGATCTTCTACATATGTCTGAAGATGAGAATGTTAAATTTTATATACAAATATTGAATGAGATAGTGGTTGGAATGTGAGGACTTAGTTCTACTATAGATGAAACCAAGATTCTAAAGAAGATTCTCATAAATCTTCTTGATTCTTACAATGAGAAGGTGAGTACTATTGATTATACTATAGATTATAAGAACTAAACTAAAGATTTACTACTCGGATTTTTTACATCTTATGAGATGAGGAAGCTAATTCTAAGGAATGGATGCAAATTAGAGAATGCATTTAAAGCCACAAAAGATGAAGATCTAGATGAAGCTAAATTTGTAATAAGGATGAGGAAAAGGCTCTGGTAATTATAAAGGTACGTTTCCCTTTAAATTCTTTAGTTGTGGAGAAATAGGTCATTATGTTGCAAGTGTCGGGAAAGATCTAAAAGGAATAAACAAAGATATGAGAAAGAAAAGAAAGGAAAGAAGATTAATAAAGCTTATTATGTGAATGATAATGCTAGTATATCTGATGAGGATTCAAAATATGAAGATCCTAATGAAAATGAATGATTTTTCTTTATGACTAAGGATGAACCTACTGCTGATAATTCTTAATAATAGGTAAAGGAAATCGCTCTAGAGAAGGAGAAAAATGAAGGTTCGGTTATCTCTGCCCTACATAATAAACAAGAAAAAAAATATTGGGTTGTTGATAGTGTTTGTTCACATCACATGATTGGTCATAAAATTAAGTTTTTTAAACTTGAAAAATATGATGGAGGCCTGGTTATGTTTGGAGATGATACTAGTGCTAAAATAAATGGGATAGGTTTAGTAAGTTTTGATGAAAAGCATCATATTGACGATGTCTACTATGTTAAGGGTTTCAGGCATAATCTATTGAGTGTTTGTCAGATGTGTAGAAAAGGATGTGATCTTGTGTTAAAGGATGAGAGATGTGAGATCTAAAAAGGATCTAGAACATTGGTTTCTATAGGAAATAAATATGGAGGGAATATCTATTAAATTAAAGGCGATGATGGATGATGCTTTATGACTCAGATTAATGATATTTGGTTAAAGAATAAGAGAATGTGTCACATTCATTTTGATAACTTGGAAAGGATTAGTTTTGTTCACGCCGTGAGACATTTATTGAGAATTACAAAGCCTATTGATGATATTTGTAGGAATTTTGAATTTGGAAAGAAAGCAAGAAATCATTACAAATCAAGGGAACAATCCACTACTAGACTACTAGATTTATTTCATATAGATCTCTTTTGATCCACAAGAGTGAGAATTCTACTTGATGAAAGGTACTTTATGCTTTTGATTAATGATTATTCTAGATATACATGGGTTACATTTGTTAGAGAGAAATCATATACATTAGATAGATTCAAGGCATTCAAATCTATCGTTGAAAATGAAGTGAACTTGAAAATAAAATGATTAAGGTATGATAGAGGTGGATAATTCACCTCCCATGAGTTTCATATGTTTTGTGAAGTGCATGGAATAAACATATAGTTATCTGCTCTAAGAGCTCCTCAACAAAATAAAGTTGTTGAAAGGAAAAATAGAACAGTTCAAGAGGCTACTAGATCAATGATTGTTGAGGCTAGTTTACTGGAAGTCTACTGGAAAGAAGCTATTCATATTGTTGTTTATGTATTCAATCGAGTTCAAGAAAGATAAAAAAATACAAAGACTCCTTATGAGCTATGACATGGAAGAATTCCTACAGTTAAATATTTTATGGTATTCAGAAGAACATGTTATATTAGAAGAGATGAAGAAACTTTGGGAAAGTTTGATGCAAGAAGTGATGAAGGAATTTTCCTTGGATATTGTACTAAAACTAAGGCATATAGATACATCAATAGAATATTGAGAAATATTGTAGAAAGTTCAAATGTCAAGGTTGACGATACAATGAAAAATTCTATGGATATTGATGGATATGTATTTGATGAACATGATTGTGTAAGAATAGAAGAAATTATGGAAGAAGAGGAAAGAGATGAGAAAGAGAAGTAAGATGCTCTAGTGATGTCCCCTAAGACACCAAGATATGTACAAAAAAATCACTCAAAAATTTAGATTATTGGAGACAAGATAAATGGTGTATCAACTAGAAGCAAAGTTGTTGTTAAAGTGAATCTATGTTTACTATCCTAGATTGAACTGAAGATTATAAGTGAAGCATGTAAAGATTAACATTGGAAGGAAGAAAAGAAACAAGAACTTATGCATATTGAGAACAATCAAACTTGGGAATTAGTCCCAAGATCGGTAGACAAAAACATCATTGGATCAAAGTGGGTATTCAAAAATAAGTTGAATGAGAATGGAGAAGTGGCTAATAAAAAATAAAGGCTTGTGTGTAAGAGTTACTCACAAGTTGAAGGAATATATTTTTAGGAAAAAATTTCTCTGGTAGTGAGAATGGAAGCTATAAGTATGTTCTTTGCATTTGATGTTCATAAAGACTTTAAGGTCTATCAAATGGATGTCAAGTCAACATTTTTGAATGGTGAGCTAGAAGAAGAAGTCTATGTGCAACAACTAGAAGGATTTTAGTTGAAAGATGAATCTGATATGTTGTAAAAATTGAAGAAATATTTATATGGATTAAAGCAAGCTCCTAGAGCTTGGTATGTGAGGTTAGACATGTATTTGATTTAGCAAGGTTTTAACAAAGGTATGACAAATATTAATCTATACTTTAAGATTGAAAATGAAAAAATATCGATTATAGTTGTGTATGCTGATGATGTTATCTTTGGAGGAAATGAAAATATGTGCAAGATGTTTGTGGAAGAGATGAAAAAATAATTTGAAATTTCTATGTTTTGGGAGATGAATTTATTTCTTGGGCTATAGATTAATCAAATAGAAAGGAATTTTCATTTTACAATCTATGTGAGAGAGATATTGAAGAATTTTGGGATGGATGGTTCCAAACTAATAAGTACTCCTATGGTGACTAGTTGCAAATTGGGTGAAGATGATAATTCACCTAAGGCTGATTAGAGAAATTATAGATCTATAGTTGGTGGACTATTGTATTTGACTACTAATAGATTAGATATCATGCATATTGTTTGTCTTGTGGATAGATTTCAAGAATATCTTAAGGAAACACATGTTGTTTCTATTAAAATAATATTCAGACATTTGAATGGCACTCCCGATTATGGATTATGGTATCCTAAAGATATTGACTTTACACTTAGTGCCTATAGAGATGTAGATTGGGCTAGATGTGTAGATGAAAAAAATAGTACAAGTGGTGGTGCATTATTTCTTGGATGTAGATTGGTGGCATGGTTGAGTAAAAATTAAGATTCAGTCTCCTTGTCTATTATTGAAGTTGAGTATATTGTTATTGCATATTCTTGTACACAAGTTCCATTGATAAAACGAACATTGAAAGATATCACAGTGGTATACGATGATCCCATTTCTATTTTTTGGGATAATACAAGTGCAATTAACATTTCAAAGAATCTAGTGATGCACTCAAGCACAAAGCATATATCTATTAGGTATCATTTCTTGAGAGAGGTCATGGAGAATGAAGTAAACTTTGATTATGTTCCGATGAAGGATTAGATTGCTGATATTTTCACAAAGGATCTTCCTAAAGATAGTTTTGAGTATCTCCATGAGAAATTAGGGTTTATTTCCCATCCTTTCTTGAACTAGATGCATATGGAGATACATTAGTCTAGTGGATCTATAGATCTATCTTTCTTTTGGACTAATGTTTTGGTGGCTACCTCATAGGGGGAGTAGGTAGTATCAGGTGTTGTCATTGTGAGAATTATGTTTTTTATGTCAAAGGAGAAATCAATATAAAATATTCTTTTTATTTTTCCATTGATGTAAAAGGTGGAGAAGAAGCATGTGAAAAAAAAAAGAGGAAGAATGGAAGAAGAAGCATGTGAAAGAAAAGGAAGAGTATAAGATATTATCTACTAAGAGGGAAAATAAAAAGAGGTGTAAATTTAGAGTTGGTATGTTGTCTTTGTTGGTTTTTGACATAATGTGTTATAATCAATGACAAAGGGGGAGATTGATGAAATAATGGAAAGATTGAATGTGTTTTCATTGATGTCAACTAGTCAACTGGCTATCAACTAGTTGTAACTAGCTGTATATGTTGGGCATATTGAGAAAATTTTAATGAAGATATGTTGTAGGTATTTAGTGGTTTCTTTGAGTTTTGGTATGGATTTTCTCCTATGTTTGTGTGGTTTAGACATGCTTTTCAGGGTTGTTAGAAGATGCTTTATCCATATTTTTTGTTGTTGATTCATTGTACAATGCAAGTTGTATTTGCTAGTTGTGAATTGTGGTTTTATGTGTTTTTGGTTGAGGTCTAGGAGAAATGTTGCTGGTTATAATTCTCTTTGATGAAGTCTTATGACTTGTGCTTCTAGAGTTGAGTTTCCTTGATTCTATTGAAGATATTTTTGGCATCTAGAATATTTTTTCTTAATGGTTCTATGTGTTTAACATTGGTTTGGTTGACCTTGTTTCAAATATTACTTTGCAAATTGATGAAATGTGTCAGATCTTTTTGGGTCCCTTTAAGCATGTGTTTGGGTAACCCACATTCTAATTTCACCATAGGATGTTTCAGTGCTAACCTAATTTAAATTTGAATTTGGATGGCCAACTTTGGATATGTTTCAAAGTTGAAGATGGTATAAATACAATATGAGTTAGTGGTGAAGAAATATACAAGAGCGAAGAAGAAGAGTGATAAAAGAGAAGAGAAAGTGTAGTTAGATGTGATATTGGTTCTATTTAGTGAGTGTGTGTGATGTGAGTGTGGCAAATCAGTGTGAAGCCTAATTCTAAGTTTTTAGATGTAATGAGTAGAAGTTTAACTCTATCATTTATTCATGTCTATGAGTGATTCTAGTGGAATCCTTTGTTGCATTGGGATTTTAGTATCTTTTTAACAAGTCTTCTTTTTATCTTTGTGGTAGTGAACCCTTCAAGTTGTTACCCTTGTCAAAAAATAAGTCTTTTTTGTGGATACTGAGTCCTTATTTTGGAAGTGAGCCTTATTTCAAGTAGTGAGCCTCTTGTAATCAGTTTTGATATTCTCTATTTTTTGAGTTAATCCTCACCATAGCTTTTCCCTTATTGGGTTTTCCACATAAATCTAGTGTTATTGTGTTTATGTGTTGGATTTAAGTTTCTGCATTGACATTTGATGATTAATAATTTAAGTAGTATTAAGAATTAGGTCTAGTTATTGAATTAAAATTTTAATTCAGTGACAACTGATTCACCCCCCTCTTATTTTTCCTATTAAACATATTTTCCACCTTTCCTTTACGCCATCAAATTCTACCTCAATCAATTAATCTTTATTTAAACGAACCTTTTCTATAATACAAATTGTTAGACACACATGACAATTGAGAGGGGGGTGAATATATTGTACATTTAAACCTTCAAAACCTCATTAATGTTCAAACCCTTATTAATATTTAAACCATTATTAGTATAAAAAATGAAACAAAAACACATCAAAAGTAATATACAATAAAACACCAAATATTATGTGGAAAACCCAAATTAGCAAAAAAACAAGACAAGGATCAACTCTACATATGAAATCTAATTACAATAGGCTCACTTACCAAAGAACTAATTGCAAAAAAGAAATGAAAGAAGGGCTCACTATAAGAGGTTTACTACCAAGGTCTCACTACCAAGGACTCACTATTTGGAATAAACGAGAATAGAAGAAGTTTTTTATAGGGAGGCCCACAACCTCAAAGCACTAGGATAATCAACCACAATAATTCTACACCATTTTTTACCTTTAGCTCATGGCCTCCAACAACTTCTAGCAAATTGAAAATGTAGAAACATTCTACTCACTACTTCCAATAGCCTTAAGCATTCAAGCTTGCACTCATATCTCAACACACATTCATTTTTTGCAATACACATCTCATCACATGCTTGAACTTGTATATATATCATTTACAACCTCAAAAATAATCTCCAAGTTTGCCTCAATGAAATGTATGCACCTCAAATGTGCAACCACCAAATAGGTCAACACCAAACACCTCTGTGATGGAAAGAAGTGAAGGAAAACCACACTAAAGATTAACTAGGACCCAAATATACAATAACAAATTACACCATGCTTCCCCAAAAAATAAAGAACATCCACACGCAACAATAACACACTAGGTCATCCAAACTTACATAAACACTTTTCGAGCAATAACATTCAGCCTCTCAAGTCTAAAAAAACCTTATGAACCACTTAGTAATATTATAAAACTCTAGAATATTTGAACATTAATACAATATCCAAAATCACTTCCACAAACACATAAATTTTAAGAACATTATCATTCTGTGTAACCAATCAAACGACCAGTAGATACAAGTAATGAATCTAAGCTTGCAAAAAAGCTAAATATGAACCCATCCAAGGAAAGGTAGATATAGGAAAAATTACATCCCAAAATTTGCAAGACAAGTAATCTCAATGTAGAGCAATGGAAAGAAATTTCATTTGTCCCAGAAAACCTACTTCACAAGAAAAACTTTTCCAAGCACACCTTTCACTACCACATGATCCAAAACCTAAAGCACTAGATATAACACCTAAGAACACCACTGATAATCACATCCAAACAACACAAGCCCTCTTCAAGGTAGAATAAATGTGGATTTGAACGCTTAACACACTTTTTTCACCTTGTACACTCATTAAGGAAATTTTTCTCAAAAGCATTTAGAAACTAGGTGAACATGCTACATCAGAAACACTTACTTAGCACTGCAAAAAATTCTCATCATAGATCCACACTAGAGGTTGACACTTACTACACAAATAGTACACTTAATATCACAACCATACTAGAGGTTGACATCTCATCAACAACACACTATGTCAACACATACTTACTACACTAGAAGTTGACATCAAAGACAACACTAATGAAAACATAGTTCAACAAAGATATGAGACAATAATTTTTATTTATTTTCAAAAGCTAATTTTAAATCATCATGTTTTTGAATATTTATGTATTAATGAGGTTTAGGTGCAATAAATGCATGAAGAGATACATTCTATTCATATTAATGATACTTGGGAGCTTATAGAGCTTCTACATGACAAAAGAAATATTTGTACGAAATGGGTCTACAAGACTAAGTACAATAGTAATGGGAGTTTTGAGAGACACAATTCAAGATTAGTTTCTAAAGGCTACATATAAAGGTACAAGATTGATTATCAAGGGAAATTTTATCATAGAAAGAAAAAGACTATTAGAATGTTGATTTCTTTAGCAAGCCAAAAGAAATTGAGCGTTCATCACATGGATGTGAAAAGTGACTTTTTGAATGGGCACATTTTAGGATTTAGGCAGATCAAAGCAATAAACATTAACAATTATATGAGATTAAATAACCCAAAAATAACAATGAAGAATACCACAAACAAGATCAACACATAAAATTAACACAGTTCACCCAATATGGGCTACATCCATAGAAACTTAGCCATCCAATGATTTTATTATCAAATGCAAAATAAATTACACTATCATGAATTTCATACCATAACTTACATCCCAACCAATTATAACAAGACTTTTGGAAACTTCTAGAATTAGGGTTTTAAAAAGTTATTTTTCATTTGTTGGTGCAAACAATCAATTACATGATCAGTAAATCTACATAGAAAAACCATAATATTTTGAGGTTCAAGGAAAATAATATCAAGTCTACAACTTAAAGAAGGCCTTAATGGCCTCAAACAAGGAACACAAACTTGGTATGCTAGGACTTATGGTTATTTTCAATAGAATGACTTGACTAGAAGGAAGAGTTAACCTACAATAAAAAAAATTTAAATGATCTTATTTTTAATTTATATGTTGATGAATTTTTTATATATAAGTATCAATTCTAATATGAATTATGAATTTGGAACTATGAATTTTTGCACCCATTACTACATTCTAAAGAGTTTCAACTAGTTGGCTTTAGTGATTTTGATTGAGGTGGTAGTATGGATGATCAAAATTATACAATTGCAATTGTTTATCCTTTGGTTTTGAATTTATTACATGGATCTCAAAGAAGTGAAACATAGTCTCCCTTTCCCTAATAGAAGTAGAATATGTTGTAGTCACTTTTACAAGAACTCAAACATTATGGCTTAAGAAAGTTCTTGAAAAAATTTGAGAGAAACATATTGTATGCATAATAATATTTTTTAATACTATGAGATTAATCAAATTGGCCAAAATTCTAGTGCATCATAGTAGAAATAAATGATTTCATCTTAAGTATCATTGTATTAGAGACTTAGCACAAAATAAGGTAGTAGGAGTCGGGTATATCAAGACTGAAGAACAACTATTTTAACTAAGGCTATTGCAAAGATTTAGTTTTAGATTCTACAAAATTACATTGTGAATCCTTTCCATATCAAAGGATATTATGTTGGTAACTGATATGAATTAGCTAGTTTGCATGCAAGTCACTATCATGTGCATCATCCAGTTTAATTATAATTCACTACCACAGATTCTATTAATTTAGTACGTTTTACTTTACCAATTAGAAAGCATCCAACACTGCATTGTAATCAGTCTATTATTATGATTTTGTTTAAGTTTTTCCTTAATGTTCTTCTATGTTATGAAACAGTGTATTGAATGTTTCTTATATATTTGGTCTATTCTAAAAAAATAATATAGTGGTTTTTTGTGTGTATAATCTTCATTATTGTTTATTAGAATTTATAAAAAATATAAGGTAATTTATTTATCACTAGTGATATTATTTCTATTTTTATTTTGTTTGAATTATCTAGTTTAAGATTAAATTCTAGGTAGTTTCTTCATTTTCTTGAATTTACCTTATGGGTGATGTTGATCATTTCACAGGGGCACTTCCATTGTTTAGGAAAAAAATTCATGAAAGATCATAAATGAATTCAAGTCTTGTGGAGAAAAATAAGTGAGTTGTTCAGTGCACACTATGTAACAATGAAAACTTTTCCAGAAGGGATGGTACAAGCATTTATTTCTAGATGATCCCTCTCATTGTCACCAACCCCTTCCTACTGGTTATTAGACAAACAAAATAGAATTAAATATTGTTTAAGTAAATATCAGGTGAGGAAGGTTAATATTCACCAATGTAAACTAAACCTATAGTTTATAATTGTGTAAATATTTGATGGTTGGTTTCCAAATAAAACTCTAAACTCCACACATCATATAAAGTGATAGATTAAGTTTGAGGTGCACAACCAACACCTTTCACATTTCCACTACTAGAGTAGAAACATGGAATTACTATGGTGCATCAAGAATAGAACTAAACACATTAGTTCACTTTGTTCTTGTGCTTAGATGTTACTGATTTTTTTTAATAACTTATTTCATTATTATTAAAGATAGGAAAGATAGCTCTACTTTTCTTATCCTCCTCTCCTATGAGATGTGAGAAATGTAGGAAGATTTAAACACAAAGGTAAATAAAATATCACAATAGTTTTTTTCTTGGAAAGATATTACAAAGATTAAGAGTATGGGGTAAAACAAATAGTGAAAAAAATTGAGAAACATAAATGATTGAAAAAGAGGTATAGGAAACACATGACACAAGACATACTTAGAGTTTTTTTTACGAGGTATTTATCACTGATTCTTCATTAATGTTCCACTAGCCTTTTAAAAATACCAAGGGGAATTATTGGTTGTGTTTGTTCCCTCCTTATCATGGACTACAGATCATGCTTTATCCTAAATGGGTGGTGGTGAAACAACTTGTCAAGAGGGCTGAGTAGTTGGTGTTGTTGAAATAACTAAATTAATCTTCCTAGTTTGTTGCCATAGACCAATTGTAGGTCCAATCCACATCAACTCAATCATCCATGTTTTACTCACAATAGTTTACTTCAGTTGTCCACCATAAATATTGCAGTTAACTTGATGATACAATGAACATAGAATTTATTGTATACTTTTTATAAATCTAATGCTTGAGCCTATAATATTAATGCTCCAAATCTGCTCTATTTATTTTCTTTCCTTCTATTTTCTTGAATTTTTTTTAATGGTATCAAAGCCACATGGGCTCTCTAGTGCCTATTATGTGAATTTTCTCCAATACTCATCATGGGTGGATGTTTGACCTGACATTGAGTTTTGAATTATCCTAAAGTGAAATAAAATAGTTGAATGAAGGTGCCATTCCATGCAAGTCATTATTGATGAGCAAAGGAATCCAAAAGAGTGAAGAAAAGGAAGAAGGAAAGTGTGTTTTAGAGGTGAGCTAGGTTGAGTGAATCCATTCCCTGGTATGTGAATAAACCAATATGTGTGATTATTTTTTACTAAATTGTGGTTGCTAGTGTTGTTGAAGTTTTCTTTATTGGTGAACAGAGTCCTCATATTTTATTATGATTATATGCCAATGATTATTCAAAGAATTGTAAGTTTAATCAAGTACAAGAGGAGCTAACATAGCTCATTTGAAGAGTTCAGAGAAATAAGGTATTTGAGATGAAACTCTCATTTATATTTGTAAGCACAAATTTATAAAATTCCTTGTTTGTTTGGTTCATAAGAATGCCAACATTAAGGCATGATTATACACAAATTTCATTTTTTTTTATTGGTGGGGGCTTTATTCTTTAATCCCTTTGTGTGTGTAGACATGGAAAATATACAATTCAATCCAACACACTGGATCCTGATTTACTAACACTATTTTTTCTTGAATCACACTCTCAACTTATCAACACCTTTCATCCCTTGATTAAATAAATCATTATTTATTTAATTAGGTCTTTCCTCTGTTGATTAAATTAATCAATTTAATTTAATCCTCTTATATCTTTGTTGAAGTAAATAAATCATTTTATTTGATTAAAGTTTCTAAAGTCCTCTTATAAAATTTAATAAATTAAACCTTATTTGATTTAATCTAACATTTTCCCACTTAGTTAAATAAATCAAAAATCATTTATTTAATTAATCAATTCCTCTCAATTCTGATTTAAATCAATTCATCAATTTAAATCAAAATTGTCAAATCATCTAATCCTTCATTAAATTAATCAAAATCTTGATTAAGTTAATCTCTCACACTAAAATCTTCTAGAGAATGCAACTTGCACATGAAAATAGATTTAATTCATTTATTAAATCTCTATTTTCCCTCACATGGCATCAAAAGGGAATATTCCCTCAAATTTGAACTCAAAAAGTCCAAGTGGATTTGTACATCCAACAAGGCATTCACTCCTCTTACATGTCCTTGTGCATTGAGCCAAGTGGCATTTATTTCATTCCTTTTTCCCTCTCACATGTCATTTCCTCAATTTCAAATTCCAGCTAATTGCATTTATTGACACTTTGGCCAAAATGTGCACAACCATCAACCATTCACATCTTGACAAGTGGCACTTGGCCATTGGATGTTGAATGATCCCACATTGCTTGTTTTCACTCTCTTTTCCATTTTGGAAATTTATAAATTGGAGATTTCTCTCCTCATTCAAGAATCCACAATTTGATGCAAAGTTACTCTCTTGACATTGAGATCCAATTTTGTGCACATCATTCCACATATTAATCATTTTCACACTTCATAGCTAGGTTATGCTCAAATCTTATTGGAGAGGTTTGATTAATCTATACATCAACATTGAAATTCAAGGATTGGGAAAGGGCTACTTACTACACAACAAAGTGGCACCAATCCACTATGAGATGAGGGTTTAATCATGTTCTTTGCATATTTTTCTGTTTAATTTGTTTCCTGCTCATTATTTGCATATTTGAACATGATTAAGTATTTCATAGGGATGTTAAATTTTTTGATTTAAACTGACTTGTACTAACAACATGAAATTGGTTTAAGTCTCTCTCTCACAAATTTTTGGCATCCATAGTGTGTGTGCCTTGAGATTTTTTTTCTTGTTGTTATGGTTGCCTCTGAGATCTCTAATATTGTGATTAGTACAAAGTTAGATGGTTCCAACTATGCAAGTTGGAAATTTGAGATGAAATTGATTCGAAATATGAAAGGATTATAGGAGCTAGCAGTATAAGATAAACCTAAAAATGAAAGTAATCATGAAAAATGGAATAAAATGGATATCAATGAACATGATGCCATTTTATGGAAAATTAGTCTTGGGATAAGGTGTCATGTTCAAGATTTGAAAACAATAAAGAAAATATGGGAAACTTTACAAACAATATATGAAAGAACTAGAAAATTAAAAGTGATGAACATCAAAAGGAATTTAAATCATTTAAAAATGAAGGGAGGAGATAGCATGAATTATCATATTGCAAAATTGAAAAACTTGAGAAATAAACTTGCAATGATGAAGGTTGAATATGAAGAATTTGAAATTATATGTTTGTTCATTTAAATCCTTCTAGATGAGTATCATAAATTCATCCACACATTAGATCTTATTGGGATATTTGATAATATCACACTAGAAGAAGTGTATGGAGCTCTTTTGAATGAAGAAGAGAAGATTAAAAAGTTCACAAATAAGTCTAGCAAGATTTTTCAAGCATTTATGGCTAGAATAAAATATAAGAACAACAATTAAATTAAATTATACCAAAATCTAGGGAATCAACACAAAAATAGTCAAAGACAATGGATTCAAACAAGGGATAATGAATAGGGGAATGACTTTCAAAAGGCACAAAATGAATGGAGAAATAACAAAGATCATTATAAAAGAGAGAAATCTATCACATGTTATAATTATGTAGAAGAAGGGCAGAAAAGTGATCAATGTCCTAGGAAATCACATGTAGGAGGACAAAAAAAATTTTATCAAAGAAGGAAATCAAATTTTTACTCAAGAAGATGGCAATAATAATACAATGATACCCTCTTTAGCTACTCAAGGAAACTAAAATAACACATGGTATATTGATTTAGGATCTAGCCAACATATGAATTACAATAAAAACTTCTTTAATTATTTAGAAGAAACAAAAGGTGCAAGGATATTTCATGGGGATGATAGTTCACATGCAATTGAAGGAATAAGTTCAATTTCAATGAAAGGACATGATGAAAAGAATTTGGATGTGAAAAATGTGAATCTTGTACCTAAGTTGACTAAAAATATTCTCTTAATGAGTTAAATTACTCAACATGGTTATAAGGTGGAGTTTTATTCAGATAAGTGTCTAATCAAGATCATTAATGGTGGATTCAAAATTGTGGGTAGAGGAGTTGAGAGTGATTTCATCTATAATTTTTTATCATATTTTGATAAGAACGCTTACATCACTACTAGTTCCTTCACAAGTGAGTTGTGCCATCAAATATTTGGTGACTTAAATTATCAAACTTTGGCTATTTATTCAAAGATGAATATGGTTAATGGACTACCTTGGATAAAAGTAAACACAAATGTTTGTACAAGATGCTTGGTTGGAGAAAAAAATAGGGACAAGTTTGAAAGGTCTACATACAGGTCAAGTAAATCTCTTGAGCTTGTCCATATTCATTTATGTGAGCCTATGAATTTCCCATCGAAGGGACGATTAAGGTACATCTTAAAATTCTTGATGATTTTTCAATGAAATTTTGGGTCTACTTCCTTAAGGGGTGATCCCACAATATTGGTTTACAATTTTTGGCCAAACTTGACACTAAACTATTTTTTTCTAACTAAATATTCACTTCTAGAAACCTATAGTGGCTAAACCATGGGGAATTTGAAGATGATGCAAACTAGTGATTTGTGAAATTTTGTCTCTAGATTGTAAATATATTTTTTTCAAAAGTTTTGGAATCAGATTGCACTTCTTTTTCTATCTCCTTCGAAAACTATTTTTTTCAGCAAACACCATTTTTAAGGAGTGATGCTCACCGTATAACACATATTTTTTTTCCATGAAGGATTAAATTCTAATTTTTTAAAATTTAAATTTTGTAACTACAATAGCTAGTGCTTCCAATTGGTTTCATAGTGTTTTATTGAATATTTATTCCTTAATCAAGTTTCAAAGTCAAACCAATTACAATTTAGACATAGGAAGACCGTATAACACATAGCTTTTTCTGTATGTATCAAAATTCAATTTTTTTTTTTTTGTTGTATCAAGGACTTCAATATTTGGTGCACTCATATTTTTATTTTCTTTTTTATAATCTTCTATTTTTCCACATGTGCAGAATAGAGAGCTTGATTTTCAATGAAAAAACTACATTCCCAAGAAATAAAAAATAAATATAATAATAAAAATAAATTTATTTAAAATTATACTTTTTGGGAAGCTTATAATAAGAACTACATACTTACAAAAAATAAATTTTAAATGAGTTTATTTGATCCCCGAAAAGGTAAATCAAAAGTAGTTTTTTATTAGCATTTTGATAGGTGTAAAGAAGACTCCATTATAGGTATGGCTTAAAACTAGAGAGGTTATATCCAAGGAGGTTTGATCTAAGCTTGTTTGATCAAACCCTCTTCAATTGGAATCCTTAAAATGGAACTTTTTAAGGCTTAAATCATTATATTCTCTAAAAATTTGTAATTTCATCAAAAATTAGAATCTCCCAAAAATTGTAAACTAGCATTGTGGGATCACCCTAAGCAAAAAGATGAAGTGTTTAGAAAATTTGAAATCTTAAAATAATTTGTGGAAAATAAAAGTGGGAATAAGATCAAGAGAGTGAGAATAGATAATGGTGGAGAATATGTAAACAACAAGTTCAAAGCCTTTTGTGAATATCATGAGATCGAGAGAGAAATGACTAACACATATACTCCTTGGAAAAATGGTGTTGCTAAAAGGAAGAATAGTACCTCAGTGGAAATGACACAATGCATGCTACAATCCAAGGGTCTCCCTTTGTTTCTTTGGTCTGATGTTGTCAATACTATATCTCATCTTTTGAATAGATCTCCTACAACTTGTTTGGAGAGTATCACTCTTGAAGAAGCATGGAGTGGAAAGAAACTAGATCTTAAGTATTTAAGAGTATTTGGGTGTGAATAATTTTCTCACATACAAGATGAGATTAGAGAAAATAAATTTGATAGGAAGAGTGTTAAGTGCATCTTTGTGGGCTATGATGATCAAAGGAAAGGATATAGGTTGTATGATCCTCATGTAGAGGATGTGTTCACAAGTAGGGATGCCAAATTTAATGAAGAGTTTGAGTATATGATACAATCCTCCCATATTCATATAATGGTGAATCCTCTAAGCCTTTTGAAACCAACGAAACTTATAAGGAAATTTATAATGTATTTCAAGAATGTAGTCCTCCTCCAAACACAAGGAGTCCTCAAGAAATTTATTAAAATACTCAACAAATTAATTATGCTCTAATGACCACCATAATGAAGACCATTGATCCTCAAACATGTGATGAGGCTAAGGGAAAAAATGAATGGGAACAAGCTATGAAGAATGAAAATGGCTCTTTTGTTGGTAGATGGTAAGTTCTCCCCTCAAGATTCGTGACATGGCCTAGCCACATCTCATGGATCAGTTAACTTTGGAAGTTGTATCGGGCATTAACAGGTTGATCTTTTTGGGCAATGACAACTCTAGGCCAACAAGTGGTATCGGAGCCAAAGGTTTTGGGTTTGAATCCCCTCAGGTAATGCTGAGGGGTAGTTTGTTGAAAAATGGTTAGCACTCCCCTCAGGATTCATGACATGGACTAACCGCATCTCCTGGATCCATTAACTCTAGCAGTTGTATTGAGCATTAATAGGTCAATCTTTTGGTGCAACGACAACTGTGGGCCAACACTTTTATCAAAAATAAAACATGGGAATCAGTGGAATTTCCCAAGGGAAATAATGTGGTCAATAATAATTGGGTGTATAAGAGTAAGTAGCTTATAGTGTATACATGAATTCTTGAACAACTTTTTGGGAATCAAGTGTAATAAATGTGAAATAAGGGAAGATCGGTAATTATAAAGTGAAATTTCAAGTCATTCTTAATCAATTTTTCATACTTGGGAGAAACCAAAGTGAATTGAAGGAAATCTGGAGGCAACTTGAAGTAATCTAGTAAAATTCCTAGTTCTCATTGAGAATGAAAAAGGTATTTATTGCTATCTATGCTTTGAGAGTTTTCATTGAAATTAATTTCATAAGTATTTGTGGTAAAATTGAGGTTGAAATGGATACACCAATTGTAGTTGAGATCTCTAAAATCCCTAGACCAAAGTTTAGGAGGTTTTCGGGGAAGGTTTTTGATAATGACCCTATCGATGAATTTTTGAAAATTCCAATGTTTTTCCTATCAAGGACACAATAACCTATATGCATGGAAAATCAGAGGAGTATGATCACCAAGTGCTTAAGAATCTATTATTATGTGAGCTAACAGGAGATGACTCTTTGCTTAAACCAGAGTATGTAAACTTATACAAAAGATGCTAAATGTTTGGAATTCATCCCCCAATTTAAGTAGTAAATTAGATGCAAAATATGTGAGGATAGCTCTGAGTAGAATACATAATAGATTCATGTATATATATATGCCCAGATTAATCTCTAAAAATGTAATCAATTTTGTAACTAGATTATGTGATACCAGACCCATACCAATGTTGAAGTTAGTAAAGAATAATGTGATTATGTAGCTAACTAGTGCCACATTTGATAGGAGAGCATTAACAACCAAATGCATTACCAAACCTACTGTGAAGTATGCATCAATCATGATTTGCCACAAACTATACTTCAATAATAGAGATAACTCAATATCTACAGCTACAATCTATGTTGTACATGATATGGTAGTAAATCAGAGAGATTATGATCTATGTGAGTTGCTCAGGCGAAAACTTCTAGAGAAATTGCACTAGACCAAAATGAAGAAGTATGCTTTTAAATTCAGAAACTTGATTGTGTGCTTGATACTCTACTTCTTGAGAGAGCTACCCAAAAGGAAAACAAAATTGTGGGACATAGGTAGACCAGTGGCACACCATTTTTTTTTTACAACATTGGAGACTATCAGGCTTAGGATGATGCACAAACTACATTTTTCATAGTATTTCAAATGAACATGCATGAGAGATAAACAATCCCTAAATTCTCAGTGGAGAAATATGAAAATGATATAAAATTTCTTGTATCCATTGGTGAATGCATAATTGAGGTGATTTAACCTAGATCAATATGGATAGAGAACCTAGGATATGAAATTGATGATAGGATGGCTGAAAATTTTATTGTAATTTTGTTAAATAGTCTTAAGGACCCTTCCCTACCTAGACATGGCACATATGAAGAAAAATCAGCTAAAGTACTTATGGAAATATCAACACCTAAAAGAGCTAAAAATCAAACAAGTAGGTTGAATAATTATTTGGGTTTCATGGACTTTCAAAAGATTATGTTGAAAAGTTGAGGGAAGTTGCAACAAAGAAAAGGACCAAAGTTGTAAGTGAGCCCTCCAGACCTTGCAAATCAAGAAAATCAATTTCCAGATCTACATTGCCAATATCTTCAAGTACAACTACTATTGAAGAGAAGAAAGTGGAGCCCAGTGCTTTAGCATCAGTTAATGTGTTTGCACCCTCCAAACCTTAAAGAGGAAAGATGTACCTTTGGTAGCACCTCTTGATACCTCAAAAAGAAAAAGAAATAAGAGAAAAGAACATAAGTGATACTATGGAAGAGAAAATTGAACTTGGTTTGCAAGAAGAAGAATAGTTGTCAAGAAAAAGAAAAAGAAGTGATGAAGGTGCCTCACAAGAGGCTCATACTTAACTCAAGAAAGATAAGGGTGATATTGTGGATACCACCAAAGAATATGAGATAGAAAATGATAAATAATCCTACACAATACTTGTTCACAAGAAGTTTGACCAAAAATGGAAAGAAAGCAAATGAAAGAACATCAATACCAGAAAAGGAAATGTCAGAGTCTCCTCTTGTAAGAGCCCACTCACCCTTAAAAATGGAACCTTTGGTGAATAATATGATAAAATCTAATGATTTATTAAAGCAACTACCAAATTGTATGATGAAGCTAATAAAGAAGATAAGGAAACTATCATAAATTCATTTATTTCATATATGATCATTTTAAAAGAAATTATGGATAACATGAAGAACAAGGTGACTAAAGCAGTATGGAAAGTCTTGGTAAAAATAATGCATGAAGTTGTTAATATAGAAGACAAGATAAAATATGATTTCTTGAATGAGGTTCTATCCTCCTAGTCTGTAGATGATAAGGCTACACTACTAGAAGAATACACTAAGAAATTTAGGGTCAAGCAAAGAATTACCATTCTTATGACCAAAGAAAAGGAATACACAAAAAAATTGAAATTGGGAACCCTTCACAGAGTGAAAGATATGGCACATAAAATTGGGATGATTGTCAATTCATCATTTGACACAACTCAAGTTAAGGAGCTTGACAAAGACAAAGGTATTTCTACAAAATTACATGTTTTCAAAGAAGCTATTGAAGAATTAAATGATTATTCGGTAGAAGAGACTCCATATTTGGATGTCTTAGGAAACCCAGTTGATGATACACATACCTATTTAGAGACTTCTCCTTTAGAATACATTTTAATTCCCACTAATGTAGATGAAACTTGGAATAAAAAGCAAGAGAAAGAAAAGAAGAATGATGTTTATGATGGAGATCACTCTAAAAAATAGGATGAAGGAACACAAGAATAAGGGCAAGGAGAGAAAGAAAAAAATGATAAGAATGATGATGAGGAGAAAATGGAGGATGAAAACAAAGATGATAAAAAGAAAGAACCCTCTGGTGAAGAAAAGAAAGAAAAGAGAAAATATGAGTATGAAGTTGGAAAGAATGAAGAAGTGTCTCCAAATACCATGGAACAACTAAATCCCTCTGAGTAATCCTCTAGAATACCACTCAAGGGAATTTTGAGAAAAAAAAAAATCCCACTGACCTATCCTCCCTAGTTTTTACAACTCCCACTATGCCAAGGTAGTGTGGATCTCAAAAATATTCCACTAGTTCAAAGATTGGAGCCAAGATATGCCTTCCTTGCCTCTGGAAGGAAAGTAATTCTATAGACAAACCCAAAGGGAATGGAATTGATCAATGATGCAATCAAAACCCTATAGGAAGCTACCCCCAATAAATTTATGACTCTCTTGCTCCTATTAAAAATTTGAAAATTCTAGTTGATTCTCTCAAAGAATACACCTCTAATCTTAAAGTGAAGACTAAAAAAGAGATAGAATCAAGAATTGCAGAAAAGAGGTTACTTGATCTATAGGATAAATGCACATTTGTGTATGTAAAAGTGGGAAATTGTATAACTGATGTGCAAGAATGTGAAGAGGAAGCTAGTTTTTTTTTTGTATTGTATGAGATGGCCAAATGATACCCAAGGAGTTAAGGATTTAATGGATTCTATTGAGTCACAAATAACCAGAGCCATTGGAGCCTATGACCCAACCCATGTTAGAGATTATACCTCATGGACTACCATCACAGACTTACAAAATAAGTTTTCACATTGAAAAAGTAGAAGGAAGACATAATAAGAAATTTTGGTCAGTTTGGGGACTTCCTGAAAGCCAAGCACATTCCGATGTAAAGTGCTCTAGTAGATGATGAGAAATTTTCAAAGATAAATCTACATCCCACCACTCCAATATAAGTAGAGGAAAACAATTTTGAGTTGGACTCAATGTACAAATTACTTACATTGGCCAAGAAGACTTGGGATGAAGGAAAGCCTACTTGGGAAAAAATTCTCAAGGAGCTTGAAAAGGCCTACTCCTCCAGTTAATCTATTATTCACTTGCATACTCTTCTATACATAAGGGTATATCATTTATCTTAGATAACTCTCTTAGGGGGAGTTAGATCACTTCAAATTTTTTTATGTATATATCTATCATTTTTTTGGCTGCACACCCTTTGTCCTTGATGTCAAAGTGGGAGATAGAAAAGGTTAAAGGGGAGATGATGATTGTTTGTGCAAATGATGTCTTAAGTTTTTTTGGCACATGTTGTCATGAATGACAAAGGGGAGTATTGTTGGAAGAATGAAGAAGGAACTCATTTTATGTATTTTCATTGATGCCAACATTATTTGGTTAACAATCTATCTACTCTAGTCATTAGATTGAAGTCAGTCTAATCCTTTATTTGGTCCACAATTTCACATATGATAAGATCAGCATGCATTGTTTTATTATGTTGTTCCTAGCTATTATTTTCATATATGATCAATTTTCCAAATTTTTTGGATGTACAAGTTGAGAGTTGCAAATGATAGAAGTTTGGCACTTTGTTCTATCATTATTCGGTGAGATAGATATGCGTAATCTCCTCTGCATTTATCTGATGCTTAAAATTAGTCTTTAAAATTTATTAATATTATGTACAAGTGTCAGCATTTTCTATATTCCAAATAGTGCATGATTTTGTTTTTATATGGTTCATCAGAAATTTCTTAGTTGGGTTATTTTGTGATTAAGTCTATTTTTGGGCTGACCTAATCCTTTTCTTTTATTAAGAATGACCTATGGAGGTTATGTTGATCCAATTTTGGGTTGTGCTAACCTAGATAGAGTTTTGAATGTTTGGTTGAGCATGAGGATGAATCTTGATTCAAATATGAAGTCGACAAAGATAGTTTTGAATTAAAATAGGGCTAAACTTAATTAGGCCAACCTAATTAGTGTATGCAGATGGATTGGATATAAATGTAGAGCCTTTTTTAGAGTGAAAAGGTATGATGAGAAGTATGAGATAAGGTATGTATGTTTTCAATCTTAAAAATTGCAATCATTAAATAGTAGAGTTGTATTTTTTAAATCAAAGCTTCAAAGGAACTGAATTCAACACAAGGAAGCTTCATTTTGTATCAATTCAAATATTGGTAGTGAGCAACTTTATATTTTTTAACCAAATCATGTTGTGAGCCTTATAAGGATAGTGTATCTTGGCAGCGAGCCCCTGCAATATCTTATAATCAGTTATAATAGATTTTGAGTTAATCCTTATCATGGTTTTTCGCGTTTTAGGTTTTCCACATAAAAATCCTAGTGTCTATGTGTTATGATATGTGTTGATTCCTTCATGCTCTCAATTATTATTTTAGTTGGTTGGGTACTACTTAATGGATGGCTTTTGATCAATTTATTTAATAGCATATGGTTTCATCTCCCCTCTTAATATACCATGTGTTCAACACTCTTCTCCTTCTTCTGGAGTGCTAGGTGCAAGATTCATCTTTGTAGCTTTAGTAGCAATTAAAAGGGTAGTGGAGAAAAATGAAAAAATTTCATTCACCAACTCCCTTAACTCTCCAAACTAAAAAATGACATTCTCCATTTGTGCATGTAGCTAGAAGAACTTCTTATGCAAAACCTCAATTATATTCCTTGTGTAACCAGCCAGATCAAGTGTCGAATCATCGGTATTAGAGGCTTTGTTGATTTGAGACACAATGGTTTCCATCTCATTCCTAATGCTCTATGTTGATTTGGGCCACTTCACACCATATTGGTCAAGATAATTTGTCTCATCTACACAAATTTATGCATCCTTCAAGTTCTCTAGAAATTTTTTATGTGCAAGAACATATTTCACTATGATTTTCATCATCTTTTTATCATTCATTTTATTTTCAATTTATTTCTCCACTTCACCTCTAAGACCAAAGGCATATTTATTTTAAAATAATCAATTAAAAGGTTTAGGTTTTACATACTAGAAAGTGATGTGTAAATTTTTGCACTAGGTATGGCCTCTTGCAATGCCTTTATTGCTTCTTCCATCAACTCTTTGCTCTTTTGATGCATTTCAATCATCTCCTTCTAGGAAGACATGCATGAAATACATCTCCCAATTGTAAATTTTGGAGGAGGGAAATCTTGTCCAGGTCTATATTTCCTTGTTGCATTGGCAGTTGTAGCAATTGTGAAGAAATAATAGGTTGGAACTAGAGTTGCATGCTCATTAGGTTCTTTAAGCAGTCTCTGGAGGAGCCAGAGGATTCACAAAAAGTCTTTGTCATCTCTACAAATTTATCTTCCACTTCCTTTTCCTTTCCCATTTTGGAGACTACATGTGTTTCTTCTTCCTTATCTTCATCTCCCCTCTCAACATTATCTTGTTCATCTTCCTTCTTTGCATCACTAGTTTCCTCTTTAGCATCTTCATTCACATTTTCTCCTTGTATAGATTGGTTTTAGTTTTCCTAAGGAGGATTTTTTGGTATGCCTTGAGAAATTTCAATATTTTTTTCAAGTACAATAGGAAGAAAACTATCTTCCTTTGTTGTTTATTCTCTTGTGATATTCACTCCTTCAACACTTTTCTCCACTTCCCCATCTTTTTGTGCCAATTATTCTATTACCAAAGGGACCTTTTCCTATAAATATTCTTCTTCTACTACATGTTCATGTTAAGAATCAATGATCTAAAATCCTTCACTTGTAGTTCTTCTAGAGAAGTGTTATATGAAATAATACCATATTTCAGTGCAATGTCAAAAAATTTAACAACTGTCTCCTTATGTAGCTTCTCAAATTCATTGTTGTCTCTACCCATAAGGATAGTTACCCTTTTCTTCACTTTGAATTTTGTGTCCAGCATAACTCAGCTAGTGCGGCTTTGTTTTCCTCAGCCATAGAAGCACCAAATTTATCCAATGTGTATTCATTTATCTTTACTTCTTCTTCAATTACTTCATGTCTTCTCTTCACCAATACATTCCAAAGCTCCGTAGGAATTTTCTTTTCAATATTTTTCATATGAACTTTTAACACAATTATTTACTTAATTTTAGCCTCAACAACGGTGGACTTGTCTACCTTATTTACTTCACTATATAAGGTTTTAGTCTCCCCAAACATCTTATACTACAAAATTTTATTGAACAATGCTTCTAATTTCATCGAAGAGTGAGGTCTTATTAGCTATATTTTTTTTCTCTTTGCTCCCATCTTGAGTTTTCTGGTGGATTGTTTTGTTCTCTTATTCTCTGATGACATCTTCTTGGTGGCTTCTTTCTCCTTATTTCTCATCTAAAATAATTTTATTTTACTTTCTTCCTCTATCTCTTCTTTGTTTTCAATGTCAATAACATCAAATCACTTTATTTTGACACTAGCTTCACCTTGTGAAGCTTCACTTCCCCTTTTATAGACCAAATGTGGTCCTTCTTTCTCTTCTTCTTCTTCTAAATTCGTACTTGTATTTTTTATCTAGAATCCTTTTTCTTTTGTCTCTTCTTGGAAATATTCGCAATTGGTGTTGTTGTAGTGGTTTTCTTCTTCTCATCTCTTGTAGTCTACACAACCAGAGAGGGTTTCTCATTAACCAAAGGACTAGAAATTTTTTTCTTCTTTTCTCTAACAGAGGGCATAGTCCCTAAAGAATTTTTGATAGCAAGAGGGATGGTAGATATCCTATAAATTCTTCTTATGCTTATTGAACCTTCTATAACACTTGATTATCCCTTAGCCTTTTCTCTTGCATACTAAACTTGTTTCCTTGAGATGCCCATTTCCTCCACATACTTTTCAACCATCTTCCCAACATTTTTTCTATATTATTTGTTTCCTATGTGTCCATGTGCACTTCCAAATATTTTCCTTCATAGGTTCCATACCTTTTCTTAAGTTTATATGTACGAGTCTTCAATAAAATATTGAGGAAACTACTAGTTTCTTGTTCATTGATCTCATATCCCAAGCCAAGAATCCACACTATCCTTGGTTCTACTACTTCCATTATACATCATCTATTGATACTAGGAAAGTGATATCATTTTAATATTTTTCAACAATTTTCCATTGGATTATGTCCCTTTCATGCATCCTCTTCTAAAAAACTACATAGAAATTAGAAAGTGCCTCATTTTTTTTCTCCCCATCACCAATTCCACTCATATAATCTTTTATTTGATGAGAAATGGGTCTACCTTTCAGCTATGTCACACTTTGAGTCACAAGAAGTTGCTTTAGGAAGTAGAAAAGTAAACACATAAATAGGGTTCCATAATTAAATGCATACTTCTTCTCCTTTGCTTGCTGCAAATTCTCCATCAATTTTTTTCTTAACAACTCACAAAGATTATAGTCACATGCCACATTGATTACAATGGACAATATAAAGATTTCTCAATTTGTGAAATGAATTTCATAACCAATCATCATTTTTGCATATCTCATAGCTAGATTTCTAATGAGATTTACAGCTAAAGCTCTCTTATCATAACTTGCACTTGTGAGTTCCATTTCAACCTCATTATTGATCGATTTCAAAATAGGAACAGGTATAGTGGAGCATAGACTTGTAACCTCTCTTATCACCTCCTTTATTATCAATCTAGCCATGTCAGTCCAAATAAAATTATCATGAATTTTCTTACTATAATCCTAAACCATTTATGATCAAAACAAAAATTTGAAAGCCACTGCCATACATCAAGCTTCTTTGTGACTAGGTTTTAGAATTTTGGTTTTAGGGAAAAGCACTCTCTAGTAAGCTCATTTACCCATAAATCCCCTAGCTAACTGTGATCATATTCTTTAATTTTTCCGTGAATGTAAATCCTTATACCCTCTATAAAAAAAACCCATACGAAGCAAGCAAAAATAACCTAACGAGTCATCTTCTACGAATTTTATAAGGTATTTATTGAATCTAGGTTGTGGGCTAGATAAAAAACCTTAATAACCCTTGGTGTAGCCATTGAAAATGAACTCAATTTTTTTTTCATAAAACATTTCTATGAAACTAGGGAATAAAAAAGATTGTAAATACCTTTACTTCATTTTTTAGGTTTGCACACACCAAATCAAAAATCACCTTTGATCACTATCAAATCATTTCTTCGCTACTCTAATCCTTCTCAAATGATTTTTTAAATGAATTTTCCTAAGTGATCACTTTATGGCACTTCAAACCTTACCTAATTTTGTATTAAACACTTCAAACAATAAAGATAACAACCCTTTATTTGTATGCATGGTCAAATTATTATGCTCTGCAAACTTTTGAATTATCATATTTTCTTCTGCAATCTTCACCAATAGATCAAGCATGTTGGTATACATCACATATCTCTATGTTGAGGCATCAACACCTATTTTTTGGTAAGGGACAAAATATTTCAATTAAATATCCCCTTGATCCAAAGCTCTCAGCTTAGTTTATAGATGAAACATCTACATCAGATGGTGGTACAAGTTAATCCTTAACTTTTGTCTCTTCCATATTTCTCCAAATATTATCCATATCCTTCTTTGTTTCTATGGGATTAATATTTTGGAGTGGTTCATTCCTCTTTATTGGATTATCCTTCCTCATATTTATACTTTTGCAAAACTTATAAATGTGTCCAAGCCTATTGTAATTGTAACATATGACATTATTTTGACCAATATTCCTTTCACTCATTTTAGATTTACACCAATTAGGTTTATGCCCAAATCAATAGCATGTATAAAAATAGCCTTTAAATTATTAATCATTCTACCATTGTTCTAACCATTCATTGTTTGACTTCTGCACTCATGGGCTCTATGACAAAATTTCTTACATGTAAAGCATTGGCTAGAAAAGGATGGAACATTCTGATTCATTCTACTTCTACATTTAATTTTCTTATGTCCAAATTTATTGCAAGAATAATAGAAATGATTAAAATATGGGTACCTTTGTGCAGTTGGTTATCTAACTAGTGATTTTCTAGCTTCAATATTTGGATTTTGGATTTTCTTTCCATTGTTCTTCTTATCTTTAGTCTTCTTTGGTTTATTGATCTCATTTTCTACATTTGAGTTTTCACCCTTTTCAAATCCTAAAACTTATTTTTCATTAGAGCCTTTCTCAATTGTAATCTTTTCATTAAGCTTAATAGAACTCGTCTTGAATTTTTCTTCATGATTCTTTTCTTTCTCTAGATGTGATCTTTGATTTACCACTTCTTGTTCAAGCCTTGTAAATTCTTCGGATTTATTTTTAACATTGCATTCAATCATTCTTCAACTCTTTTCTTTTATTCAACTTGAAATTTTAGACCAGTAATGGTTTCATTTTCCAAGCTTCAATTGTTCATTAACTTCTTTATTTCTTTCTCTGAATTTCATGATTTTCTCTCTCAATTTTCTTATGCATTCATTTGCTTCTTCGAAAATTTATTTCAAATATTTGTTTTCACCTTCAATCTTCTCTAGATCTTCAAGAATAGCTTTGAGTTTTCCATCTTCATCAAGTGTGCAATCTTCTTCTATGAATCCTAAAATAAGAATCTCTTCTAGAGGAGTGGGTAGTCTTCTAAGATCCATGTGTTCAACCTCCAAGCAATTAATCTTCTTGTAAGGTGCCAATCCTTGATACCAATTGTTGAACACTTGGAATGTTGGGAGAGGGATACATTAGTATTCTTTTAAACCATTCAAAAATTTAAAAATCTAATCACTAAATCATATTCAACCACAATAATGAAAGAAACAATGAAACATACAACAACATCACATAACACATGAACACATATTTTTACATGGAAAACCAAAAATGGTAAAAACCATGGTGATGATTAGCTCACAATAAATTGTAACCAATTATAATATATTTACAAAAGTGCTCACTATAGGTGGACTCATTGTCCAAGTGGACTCACTTCGCACTAAGAGAGTGGGATAGAAGAGATTTTGTGGCTCATAGCCTAGATTGAACCAATATAACTGTATCTAACTTATGCATGAGATACAGTTCCAATGAAGCTCAATAAATTGATTTTACACACTTCATATAATTTTGATCTAACACCCTACTTTCCTTTGCATTCACATCACTCTAATATTCTATTCAATATTCACAAGTTAAATTCATAATGGGTCTTCTTAATGATTATCATTTGCATCACTTACAAGTCTTACATTCAACAAAACACTAAAAATGATCTAGCATATATATCTGCTTCAAGTATAACATCAATTAGGTTTACCTAATTATATGTAACATAAATAATATATAAGATATAAATTTTCGGCTCAAATCCTTCCATACACGCCTCACACCAAGATTCAAATCCTTAAAAAAATTTAAAATAGGTTAGAATGAATCAAAAATAGATCCCACATAACTCCAAAATACTTATTTAGCCTTCACATATCTTCACATCTATTAGGTCAGCACCATAAAAGATGTAGTACAAAAATTCTTCAATTGTGTATCCATATTCGAACACACGGATCTGAAAATTCAATACCAACTGGAATTAAAACACTATTTCAATCTCTTAAAATCTCCTTAAATCTACAAATTCACAAACCTATTTATGGAGAAGTGTGGACTCTCCTAATCATATGCACTATATATGAAATTACTATAATTTAGTAGGTCAAAATTCTATTACTTATATCTCTCAAACACCGAGCTAAAACATGACGAAATTTTGGAAATAGATACTACTGATACCCAAAAAAATTTTATAGAAGTAAAAAGTGAAAACTTCATTCAAAAACTAGTGCAAACCCAAAGACTGGAGCTCTATTGCACAATATTAATAGAGTTGACAGATAATGATGCGGGAGCATCCATGGCCTAGTGGTAATCCTATTTCAATATATTTTTTAAAATTTTAGAGTGATGTTATTTTATATTTTTGGCTTGGATTACATGTTGAGGATGGCTAGATATTTATCTTCAGATAAATTAACTTCTTGTGCAACTTTGACAAATTTCCTTATAGGGTGAAAAAACAAAAAGAAGAATAAAACATTTAAAATTTCAAAATAAATAGAAAAACACTACAAGGCATTAAAAATGGATAAGGGAGATTCAAAAACATTAAATTTTGATCCCTAAAAATTAGGGAGTGGGAAATGCATTCCCAAAACTTTCCATGGATTTTATCTTTTTTCAGGAGTCAAAAAAAGAGAATAAAAAAATTGAATTTCCTAACTTGAGAGGGTTGTTGTGAATGGATTTTAAATGTGTTTTAAATAATTTTTAAACATTTTTTTGAGATTTTCATGTGCAGAAACATCATGGGTCGTGCCATATTGGAGAGGCCCAAATAAATCATGAGAAATTAATTTCATGATAGGGTGTGAGAAGAAACTAGAAAAAAAAACCACTTTTCATTGAAGAATTGTGGAAGAAGAATTGGGGGGAGACAAAAAGAGGAAGACATAGAATTATTTGTGAGGGTTTTTTTGGTGTGTTTTTGCAACTTGGGTCTAATTTGAAAAACCACATGAGGATGCTAGAATAGTTGGATTGAATTTTTAAGAAGTGTAGGTGAAATAGAAGTGTTCGGATATGGTTTTGTTTTAAAATGATCATGTGTCTAAGAATAGTTTGGTTGTGAATGAATTTAATTTTCATATGTATTGTATGTAGGGAGATAATGTGTTGTATGTCAGTCCATTAGTGACTTAAATTTCATTGTAATATGAGTTTATTAATAAAGCATATCATTGGTTCCTTGTGCAAGCAAGTTTCAAAAATTTATTTGTAAACTTTTGTTTCTGTTTGAGTTATGTTGTGAGAATTTTAGAAGAGGAATTTGTGAGCTTGTAATTGATTTTTAGAGAGGTTTTTTAGTGTGTCAAGCTCTTTCTACATTATTGTTATCAGAGAAACAAGATCTTGAGTGTGTAATAGATCACCGAAGAAAGGCAGTTGCACTAGGACTATCTTGTGGGTAATTAAAGAAATGGATGGGAGAGGAGCTCGTCATGGTAGAGGAAGAGGAGATAATTTTGGAAGAGATGATGATTTTAGAGCCTTGAGAAGGCAGGTTGAAGCTTTGAAAAATGAGATAAGGAGAGGATTTGCAAGAATGAGAGACCCATAAAGTGATGATGAAGAAGATGATAACACAAAGAATGATAGTTTAAATAATGAGCAAAGAGAGGACATTGCAGCAGTTGCAAGAGATCTATTATTGAGAGTTTTAACAAAAATGGGGAAAATAACAATTATTGATGTTCCTACCTTTAATGGGAGTTTAAATCCAAAAGAACTAATAGACTGGATAAATGATATGGAAGATTATTTTGAACTTGAGAAAGTTGGAGACCTAGATTGAGTAAGGTTTTCCAAAAAAAAATTGAAGGGACATGCTTCAATTTGGTGGAGAGAAATTCAGTTGGAAAGAGGAAGAAAAGGAAAAGAGAAGATTACAAGATAGCATAAAATGGTAGAGAAAATTAAGAGGCAATTCATTCCAGTATATTATGAGTTGGAATTGCTGAAAAATATGCAAAGCTTGAAGCGAGGAAGCAAGACAGTAGAGAAGTACATAGAAGAGTTTAACATAATTCTTATAGGGATTGGAAATTCAGAGGCAACCAAGAAAAGGGTTGCAAGATACATAAATGGGTTGAGATCAAGTATTCAAGAAGAGATGACACTTGTTAGAGTTGTACAATGCAAGATGCTTATCAAATTGCATTGAAGATAGAATAAAGGATGAGCAAGAGGTTTGAGAATTAAAAAAAGGGAAGGGATATGGCTTATGTGCAGAAAAGAGAGGGTGAATATTAGATTAGAGAAATTAAGGGCAGCAAGGATGAAAGATGTGAAAACTCAAGCAAGCCTCATGATCAAAATTTTAGAGGAAGAGAAAGATCGGGTAGGGGATTTGAGAGAGGAAATTTTAAAATAAAGTGATTCAAATGTGGAGAAGAGGGGAAAAAATCATTTTAAGTCTCCTCATTAAAATGAAATACCAAGAAGAAGAACTATAAGTTAGAATAGAGTAGCAAACACAAATGGATAGGATGCATATTCAACACATTCCAAAGAAGTGAAAGATGGTGAAGCCTTGATGATGAGGAGAGTTTTGATTAATGAAAATAGTGAACCCATTAAGAGGAGGATATTATTTCATACAAGATGCAAATGAAAAGATAAAGTTTGTAAATTCATTATTGATGGTGGTAATTTACTGATAATATTGTTTCTACAGAGATGGTTGAAAAGTTGCAGTTGGAGAAAAAGAGGCACCTGCATCCACATAGGATCTCATGGTTGAAGGATGATCACAAAGTGTTGGTAAATGAACAATGTATGGTAAGATTTAAGATTGGAAGTTATTTTGATGAAGTATTGTGTGATGTTATGAACATAGATGTTTGTCATTTGTTGTTGGGTAGACCGTGGTAGTTTGAAAAGAAAGTAGTGCATGATGGATGTGCGAACACTTATAGTTTGATGAAGAATGGAGTTCATCATAAGTTAAAGTCATTGGATGAGAGAGGAGGAAAGGTATATAGAAACATTGGAATTTGTTTGGTTAGTGATTTGAAATAGTTAGAGAAAAAGAATGAAGGAGAGAGGAATGGGAAATTTTTAGCTAACACAAAGGTTGCAGCCAAAAGTAATGAGGTAATTTCTGATTTTTATACTACTTAGATGAGAATAAAGGTGTAGTTGCAGAAATAGATGTGTTGGAGATAGGTGGGAGTGATAAGCAATATCTAAATGTCAATTTGGGGATTTTTGATGATTCCTTGTTTGAGAATGATGAAGGCGAAGATTCCTTGATAGAAGAACTTGATTAATTGTTGCAGAAGGTGGATGATGAGTCACAAGATTATCATTCTAACATTTTTTTGGGTGTAGAAAATCAGTTTACAGTAGTAGATTTTCCTTCTAAAGACACCAATAGAGTGGCAAGTTGCATTGAAGATAAGGAAAAAGGAGGAGTAGAAAAAGGTTTAGCACCAAGAAAGGTAATACAAGACATGGGTTGCATTGAAGGAGGAGGTATGAATACCATTTATTTGTTTCATTTTGATAAAGCACATTGGTGGGAGGTAGAGTTTGGTAATTTATATTTCATGGGATGAGAAAAGGAGGGAAGATGAAAGGGAGTACAAATGTAAAGTTGCAGGATGAGAATAATGGAAAATTTCTAGTGAACAAGGAGAAAAGGTGGATCCAAGATAGACAAAAAGTATACAAATGTTTGAGTTTAACTCATGAAATTTTTTATTCTAACGTGGGTTTCTGATGTAGGAGCATCCATGGCCTAGTGGTAATCATGTTTCAATCTATTTTGCTAAATTTTGGAGTGATGGTATTTCATATTTTTGGCTTGGATTACAAATTGAGGATGGCTAGATATTTATCTTCAAATAAATTAATTAATCAATTAATTTCTTGTGCAACTTTGAAAAATTGCATTGTAGGGTGAAAAAGAAAAAAGCAGAATAAAACATTTAAAATTTCAAAATAAATAAAAACCCACTACAAGGCATTAATAATGGATAAGGGAGTTTCAAAAACATTAAATTTTTATCCCTAAAAAGTAGGGAGTGGGAAATGGATTCCCAAGACTTTCCATGGTTTTTTTCTTTTTAAAGAGTCAAAAAGGAGAATAAAAAAACTAAATTTCCTAACTTTAGAGGGTTGTTGTGAATGGATTTTAAATGGGTTTTAAATAATTTTTAATTATTTTTTTTAGGTTTTTACATGAAAAAACATCATGGGTCATGAAATATTGGAGAGGACCAAATAAAGCATGAGATATTAATTTCATGATAGGGTGTGAGAAGAATCTAGAAAAAAAGACTACTTAGGTGAGAAGGAAGGCATAAAATTCTCTATGAGGGATTTTTTGGTGTGTTGTTGCAAGTTGGGACTGATTTACAAAAACACATGACGATGACAAAACAACTGGATTGAATTTGTAAGAGTTGTAGGTGAAATAGAAGTGTTGGGATATGATTTTTTTTGCAAATGCTCATGTGTCTGAGGATAGTTTGGTTGTGAATGAATTTCATTTGTATATGTGTTGTATGTAGGGAGATAATTTTTTGTATCTCAGTCCATTAGTGACTTAAATTTCATTGTAATATGAGTTTATTAATAAAGAATATAATTGGTTCCTTGTGCAAGCAAGTTTGAAAAAATTATTTGCAAACTTTTGTTTCTGTTTGAGTTGTGTTGTGAGAATTTTAGAAGAGGAATTTGTGAGCTTGTAATTGATTTTTAAAGAGGGTTTTTAGTAAGTAAAGATATTTCTCATTACATATTTAATTTTCCATCACAACCAACTTTACCAAATCAAACCATCTTATAAAAATGTCTTCGACAAGCACTCCAAAACCTTCTAGAACCAACCAAAATTGTCTGAAATCATCTACGCAATGATATCCACATCAAGATGCAATATTGATATCACCATGATATCCACATCAAGATATAATGTTGACATCAATGAAAACACTACAAAAAATATTAATATAGATATTTTTCTTATCCCTAATGCTCATGTTTCCACCAATAGTATCAATGAAAAACTTCTCATTCTTTCGACGATAATTCCATTCTATTGTGGAGCCCTAGGATTTGATAAATATCTTTTTAACCCATGATTTTCACAAAAGTTTATAAACTCATTAGAGGTAAACTCACCACCTCTAGAAGACCTTAAACACTTTATTTTAAAATATATTTCATTCTCAACGATATATTTAAAAGCTTTAAAATTATCTAGAGCCTCTAATTTTTCTTTAAGAAAGATCACTCAAGTCATTCTAGAGTAACTATCAATTAATAGCATAAAATACCAGTCCCTTTGAGGTTTTTTTTTTCTAGTAGGTCCACATAGGTTTGTAAACACAAAATCAAATGGTCCTATGATAGAGAATTCCTTAGTTTTTAAACTCTTTCTTGGTTGCTTTCCAACTTGACATTATTTGAAAATTGCATTGATAGGCTTATTAATTCTTGGAAAATCTCTCATAGATTGAGTAGAGTTGATCTTCACTAGGCTATTAAAATTGATGTGACCCATTCTTCTATGCCATAGCCAACTTTCATTGATTTTAGCCATAAAATACTTACAACTAGCACTTTTGAGTTGGTAAACATTTCCTTTTTTCCTTGCTCTTGTTGCAACCAAACTTCCAGAGCTTCCTTTTTTTATTTCACAACCACCATATTGAAATACCAGATTGAATCATCCTCTACACATTTTTCCTTCATTAAGAATATTATGTTGAAGAAACTTGACATAAAGAGCATCATCTATCTTATGATTTCCATTAAAACTAATTGAACCTTTTCAAAAACAATTGAGCATGTGTATCATCACTAAAATTCACAAGACCACCATAAAAATTCTCAAGTTGAACAAAATTATCTTTATCACCTATCATATTGTTTGAGAACTTTCTCTCAATTATCCAATAGTTTCTCTCCTATTTTACATGAAAAGTAACCAACATAGTTCCTTCAATGTTGTGACCTTTTTTCAGAGAATCTTCCTTTACACATATTTTAGGGTTAGCAACATTAGTTTAAAAATTCAAATCCATGAACAAGAAATCATCACTTTCACTATTTAGATAGTCAAATTACTCATCATTAGATATGCCACTATCTTCTTTAACATAATAACTCTTCTTGATAGATTTTTCTTTGTGATCTTTTTATTTGTCATTTGAAAGTTTTTTTGGATATTTTGAAGAATAATGATCTATATTTCCATAATTGAAACACTTGAAGGGTAACTTACTTCTATATTTTCTAGTTCCCTTTTTCAATCTTCTCAAAAAAATTCTTCCACCTCATCAAAAATCATCCAGATCAGATTCATCATTACTCTCTTTCTCGATAACTTTAAAAGTGGTCTCTTTCCTCCAATCATATAGGAAAAAATATCTTAATTCAAAGTAGTTAAAGCACAAAATAATTGATCTCTAGAATATTGATCCAAATTTTGAGCTTCCTTAATAGAAAAATATTTAGAGCTATATAATTTAAGAAGGGTTCTCAATACCTATTTCATCACTTCATTCTCCTCCGTGTTTACAACAAGATCATTGATGACATTGACCACTTCATCTAATGTGTGCTTGTAGGCTACACTATCTTCATCCTCTAAAATCCTCATGGTTTAAAGTTTTTCTTTGAAATTCTACATCTTTGCTTGCTTGACCCTATCATCTCCATCATAAATAATTTCCAACTTCTTCTAGATCTCTTTATAATATTTTAAGCTAATCATATTCATAAGTTATGAATAAGAAAGTCCACTTAAAATTGTATACCTTGCTTTCACATTGATCTCATACTCTTTGATATCATTATCACTTGGCAGATCAGTAGTACGCATTTTATAACTAGCTTAAATTAATTTTCATACTCCATACCCTAAGGAGACAAGATAGCCTTCCATCATGGTGTTCTAGAAAGTGTAATTTTTTCCATTGAACATAGGATGGTTGACACCTTTCTTGTGTGCTATCTAGATCTACCACAAGTGGTTAAGACTTTTTCAAAGGAACCTCTTCTCTAATACCAATTGTTAGACACATAGGAAAACTAAGAGGGGGGTGAATTTGTTGTAAACTAAAACCTTCAAACCCTCATTAATATTCAAAATATTATTACTATTTAAACCCTTATTAACTTATGAAACAAGTGAAACAACAACATGCAATCATACACAATAAAACACAAAATTTTATGTGTAAACCCCTAATTAGGAAAAACAATGATAGGGATCAACTTTGTATATGAAATTTGATTACAATAGTCTCACTACCAGAAGGTCTCATTGCCCAAAGCACTAACTTTTCAGGAGAAATGAAAGAAGGGATCACTGCAAAAGGGCTTACCACCAAGGGTTCACTTCCAAGGACTCACTATTTAGAAGAAAAGAGAATAGAAGAAGTATATTACATGGAGGCCCTCAACCTCAGAGGAATAGGAGAATGCGCCACAATAATTATACACCATCCAAAACCTTCAACTCACTACCTCCAACAACTTCTAGCAAACTAAAAGTATAGAAATATTTTTCTCACTGCTTTCAATAGCCTTAAGCATTCAAGCTTGCACTCATATCTTAATAGACATTCATTTATTCCAACACACAACTCATTACACACTTGACCTTGTATATTTATCATTCACAACCTTAAAAATATTCTCCAGGTTGGCCTGAATGAACATATACAACTCAAATTTACAACCACTAAATAGGTCGACATCACATGCCTCAATGATGGAAATAAGCGAAGGTGGACCACACTAAAGGTTAACTAGGACCCAAATATACATAGATAGATTACATCATGCTTCCAAAAACAATAAAGAACACTCCCACATAACAATAGCACACTAGATCACCCAAATTGACATAAATAATTATCGAGCAACTACATTCATCTTATCAAGTCTAAAAAAACCTTACAAACCTCTTAAAAAAATTATATAACATTCTAGAATATTTGAACATCAATAAAATATCTAGGAACACTTCCACAACCACATAAATTTGAAGAACATTATCATTTTGTGCAACCAATCAAACAAAAACTAGATACAAGTCATGATTCAAAGCTTGCAAAAACATTGAACATGAACCCATCCAAGAAAAGGTAGATAGAGGAAACATTAAGACATCCCAAAATATATAAGACAAGAAACCTCAATCCAAAGAAATTAAAAGAAATTTTATTTCTCCAAAACAACCTACTTCATAGACAATTTTTTTTCAAGCACATCTTCCACTACTAAACGATCTAGAGCTTGAATCACTAGATATAACACCTTTGAACACCTTTGGTCATCACATCCAAAATGCACAAGCACTCTTCAAGATATAAGTAATGTGGAGCAAAACACTTAACACACTTTTTTCACCTTGTACAATCATTGAGAATTTTTTCTTAAAAGCATTTGGAAACTAGGTCAACATGCTGCATCAACAACACTTACTTAACAGAAAAAAAAAATCTCGTCGTATCCACACTAAAGGTTGACATCTCATCGACACCACACTACTGCAACATATAATGCACTAGATGTTGACATCAATGACAGTGTTGGCTTCTTTTGTGGCATTTGTCCTTGATGTCAAAATTTCCCTAGGTTGGTGCCTTGGCATTTCACAGTTTGGCCTTATGGCATTTGATTGGCATATTTTATATTTGGTATTCATTTGACATTGGCACAATTGGCATAGTTTCTTGATTGCTATCTTGGTTTTCATTTGATGGTGCCCATTTCGCATTGATATGATAAAGGTTATCTTTCTTATACATATGTTGGGTTCATAACATTTGCATTTAATACATATATATAGGTTATATTTCTTAGACAGGTGTTGGGTTCATAAGATTTACATTTAATACAAGGGAAAGCAATGGTATTGGATTTCAGACATATAAAGGCTTTAACTTATATATATTTACAATGGCTTGACTCATTTCTATTTGAGCTATGCACTGGTTATACATCCTTCATATGACTTTATCATCACACTTCATTCAAGAGAATTTGATGGTATCTGTTGGTTGTTTTTACTGTAACTATGTTGATCTTCTAATCTACCAATGGAATTGCCAATTCCAATCAAGGGCAGCTCGAAGGACCTAGACCAATGGATGAGGGTTTTAATAAACCTCCTAGACTTTGGGCTCTGCAAGACCCAGGAGGGTGATTCCTTAATGTTTTTACAAACTTTGCACCAATATTATAAAAAAAATTAACAACAAAAAAAATCTCATTTAATAGCTCAACATAACAGGATAATGTCAGAATGAATTGGCTATTCATCAATAATATCAACTATTTGGAGCATGAGATAATTACAACAATATTTCATAGCTTAAGATAGTCATTGATTTTCAATTTGTAGCAAGATCTAAGAAAAGACAAAAAATACTGAACCTCACAAATAAGAAAAACTTAGACCAGTGACATATACCATTGGGGGAGTCAAATTAATAAGCATCTAAGGATTCCTAAAAGATTTAACACATAACATATAAGATCTCTGACAATATTGCCTTACAATATCACCAATTTGTATTCTAACCCAATAGTAGTTATCAAATCCTTATATAAGAATATCTACCTATAACCCCATTCAAGCATTTTAATTAATTCTTTGAATTAAAGCTAAAATGAGAATCACACACACCACAACAGTGAGATGAACGAAACAACCCTTGATCATTTTATGAAAGATTTTGATATGCTTATATAATGGAAAGACATGAGTTCAAAATGAATCATTTCCATTCAAATGCTAGTACTATCATGAAACATCAAACTCCCATGAATTCAAAACCTACTATAGAATGACACAAAACCTAAATTGCATTTTCACTAAACCAATAGGCCTTTTACAATTTTCTTTGCAACTTTACTTAGACTCGATCCAAAATTATCTAACTTGCTAACCCATATTTCTGGCCTTGAAATCCTTCTTATAGAGAATTAAGGAGCAAACAAGCATCGCGCTAGAAATACACATGTCACTAGTCACTTGGACCACCTTGTGACATTTTAAAAAAAACTGTTACAACAACTAAGTCCTTGGAGAGTCTTCTTTCTTATCCCATCCGTTGAAAAAGGTTGAGGTATCCACAAAACTTCAAGAAGCCTGTGCCAAAACTGCCATCAAACATAACTAGAATCGATTATAACTACAATGGCTAAGTTGTTAACTGCCAGTAGCCAACTTTGTCTTACTCTTCCTTGGTTAACTATTTATTTACCCATCTCTAGTATTCTTCATCTGTCAGGCAATCAAAATTAACCACCTCATTTAACTTAGCACTATAAGGTGTGGATTTCACTGCTACCTGATTTGCCTCTCTCTCAAAAGACTCCAAAAATGTGCTGGTGCTAATGATCTTATCCATACAACTCACCAACAGGTCATAGTTTGAGTCATCGCAAATCAATTTCATTTGTGCGTTGATGACCTCATCTGCTCTATCCTACCACTGTTGCAGTGTTTTAGCTTTTCCCTATGCATCAATTATATCAAGTAAAGATGTATCACTCCAATCATCAAAAATATTTACCAATTCTCTGATTTTCCTACTTAGATCATCTGGTAAGGCTTGAAAACCTTGCAATGAATTTACAAATATTTCAGTAGGCCTTAATGATTGGGGCCTATTATTTGTGTCAAATCTTGAGGCTTTATTCATTATATCTAAATCATTGGCCCTAGGGATCCACTTCTCAACTAAGGGCAATACTACTTCTTGATCCCTACTAATGTTACTTATTGCATCCAAAAATAAAGAATACTCTGATGGAAATATGCCATCAACCTTTTTCATTTAAGTGCCTCAAAACTATGTCAACAACCTCACTCTATTTTACAAGTGCTCATTCCTCACTTGCCTTCAAAGTTGCATGTAACTTTGTAATCTTATTCAACAACTTCTTCTTAGTAGGATCCATAGAGTATTCAATATCTTCTTCAATTGGCTCTAATGTAGGACTGAGAGAAGGAGTTTGGATGGGGGACCCAAGAGTAGAAAAAATTGGAGAAGTAGGAGGTACTGATCCTGATGTGGAACGAAATGTAATCATACTAAGAGAACTTGAGGACTCCTCAAATTTCCTATACTTTAACCTATCCACCTCAATTTATAGCTCAAAATTCCTTTGATGCACCCTATTGTACTCTCCAATTATAAAATTGTACTTCTCCATTAAGCTCTTATTTTAAACTTCTTCCCTCTCAGCAGTCTTTTGGGCCAATTTGGCCACATTCACAGTTATGTTTTTAGCCTCTATAGTTGAATTTTCAGAAGCTCTCTTTATTATTAACCCTCCCCTTAGGTTTGGGCTAATGTTAGTAACATTAGGCTTTCTGCCCTGAGGTGCCAATGCCCAAATTGCTAGGGTATCATACTCTGCACTATAGGAAAATTCTTGTAGTGCTGCCTTGACCTCTTCCTCAAAGTTCTACATGGGATGCTTGGATTTTAAAATAGCATTAAATGCTATTGCATCTGCTATATCCCATTCAAGGAAAAATGGTACACCAACCTAAGTTACTAAGTGAATATAAAGATGCCAATTCACTGTAGGTTGATATGTTGGCCTTGTTTTAGTAGGCCTCACATCTAACCTTTGTATGCCAAAGTCCAAATCCAAGTTGATCTTCTTTGTCATCAAAATACCCATGATCTCCTTGAATTTGTCCATCAAGAAATCAATTTTCTAGTGGAATGTGGTGAATTCCATTAATGGATCATATTTGGGATCCATTTTATGCACAATGGCTAATAGCTTCTCATATGCTATGCATTTTTCTTTTTTCAATTCCTGCTTGTTCAATTCAAATTCATTCCTAATCAAATCCTCAAGAAAATTGAACTCATGTGAAAACTTTCCATCCTTTATTCATTGTCTAAAAAGGGCAAATAAACCCTTAGGGTCATGTTGTCGCTTGGTACCACACCTTAAATAAAAATAATCAAAAAATCTCCCAAACTGGACCCATCCTCCCCTGGAAAATACAAAATCAGACAAAACAATTTAATCAGGGAAAATAGTCCCTTTTCCCTTCCCTATTAGGTTGTCTTCATGAATACAACCTATCTACCACATAACCTTAAAAAAAACTACTCTTGTTGGCACATTGAATGGGAGGATATGTGGAGTTCCTTGGAAGCCATACACCCTTAAACCCATGTTGACTAGGTACAAGATAATGTCACCCCAATTGTGACAAAATTTTAAATCTGGCTTCCTCCTCTTTGGTCTGAGAAATTCATGTAAATCCTCGGGGATTCTAGGCACATTTACTATCAACCGAGCCCTCAATCTGGAAGCAAAGCAATTGTCAAATTGCACAAAATTGTACTTTGCCTATTATATGATAAATCAACAGTCCATGCCTGCACTGGTAATCTTTCTCCATATTCTTTGAGAAGAAGTTAGCATTATTGTACAAGAACATGTACATCAACAAGGAATACCAAAAGAATTGAGTTCCTGCATCCCCTTAATGCAAATTTAACAACACTTCATGAATCTTCTATGTCATAAAAGATGAAAAATCATAAATCATAGAGAAATTAGGGTGTTGTATTTGCACCCCCATAAACTTATAGGAAATGGTTTGCAAAAAACCTTATCCTGAAAGGGTCTTGGTCATTTGGGCTGATATAAATCCTTGAACTTCCTGCCCTTGCCAAATGAGGAGGAAGCAAATTTAACTTGAAGAGTGACTTTAACTTTGCATACTCCTGCTTCATCTGCTCAAGATTAATCTGAACCAAGAAGGGACTAGGTTCACTCAGGTCAAAAACTTGTTGAACTTATTCCTTGTTTATAATTAATAAGACCCCTCCACCATGATCTCTTATTAGCCTTGTAACAGGGTCATAATGTGTTGCCACCACCCTGAGAAAATCCATAGCGGGGAACACATTTGGCACCACTAGCTTCTCCATGTCATATCTCCAACCATTTGAGAAAGGGTGAAGCAAATTTTGATGTCCATACCACAACCTAAACATCTCCAGACCATTCATAGGAACCCTAGCATCTGCAATGTTAGAAAATATTTTCTTGTATACTAATCCCTCGCCTGGGGTTCTTCCATGCATCAGAACCAAACCCCTCTTCCTATCATTTGTTGACAATGGGAGTTGATCTAGGAAATAATTATACAAATTCCTTTGCAAATAATCAACATGGCCAAAATGCTGCTTTGGCGGTGCCATCTTAAGTAAACTAGGGCTTCCTTAAAATTTCAAATCTTTCGAACAGACTAGGGCTAAACAGAAAATCAAATTATAGCAAATAGCCTTGCAATTTCTCACAATTCAACTAACCAATATCCCTAAAACAACTATCAACAAGATTTCTGACAAGAAAACCATAATTCTTCCCAAAATCTCAATCAAATTATGAGGAAGCATAGAAAAAAACTCACAATGTTCATTCTTTGTAGAAGATCAAATCCTTTTTGTGACAACTCGTAACTTCATCCTTGGCTCTGAAACTGCTTTGCAAAGGTGCTTGAAAACTTTGTGAGAAAATAGAGCGAAAGAAAATCACTTTATGTCTATCAAATTGAGCTAGTAGACGTCTCATCTGCTATTAAAGCTTACTTGCATGCCGTGCCAATGAATCTAATCGCATTTAATACAAATTTAAATTCCAACCATCGATCCATAACTTTTGTCAGATCATTGAATGACTACCTTCAAAAAGGCTAACATAATCTCCATCTTAGCACCAAGGTCCCTCTACATTATGCATCGCCAAAGAAATCCACATGGCACAGGCCCGTGATATCATGATCAATAAACACCTTACATCTTTTGATCACGCAATGGTGGGCAACCATTGATCTCCACCATCGGCAATTGTGTTCACTCAAAACAGTCACCAGCGTTGAACGTAACCATCGAGAAAATTTTCCATCAAGATTATAATATCTCTATTGGTTTTGAGCATGAGCATCTCATAGATGCTTTAGTAACCTGCCATATAACATATTAAAACTTGATAGATATATTAAAGAACTTTGATTATCTTTTTGGCATCACCAACTAAGAGACGTGGCGATCGCCCGTGTATCACAATCAGTTGAGACTCTGTGGTGGGGTCATCATGGGATTGCGGGGAACAACTAGGACCAATCAATGGTCATTTAAAATTGTTCCCTACAAAATATAAAACATTTATTAAAAAGACAATGGGACATTGCCTAGGCCAATGACAATCTATGGCTTAAAGTTGTTTTAAACGTGGGGGAACGAGACCAACCTAGACTTAGGGAATAATAAACTCAGGTGAAAAATTTAAATCAGTTTATTAAAATGGAATTCACAGAGCAAAATTTTGAAGTTCCATCAGTATCTATATACCACGGTTTACATAGTTTCTCTAATTCACAATATATTCATATTGTGATCAGATTCTACTTTGCTCTAACTTTATATGTCATTGGGCTTCACTTATTTATTCTGGCATCAGGCTCAAATTCATCTATATGTTACATTGGATCAACTTTACTTTATAAGACATCTACCCAAGTCTTTGAAGTCAGCCTTCATACTACCTTGACTTGGCATGCATTATTGGATAGTCGGCTGACATATCATTGGTTGTTTTTATATCACATGCTACCTTAAATAGTTGGTATACATTTATTTTGGTATTGATCAATCGATGTTATATCATTGTGGTTTAGTGATATAGTGTAGTGGGTTTCAATTTACCACATGCTACTTTGGCTTTGGTAGTGATATGACTATGATGACTTGGAATGAAAACTCAAATAATTGTGTTTTCATTACTCACATGGATTGTGAGTGGGAGAAAATATGACAATTGATTGCAACATCTTTTTTTGGTATTATGGAGATCATTGGTTTCTTGGATAATGGTTATCAAGTGATAATGTTGACTCGACACTTCCTTGAGAAACTATCAATGTGATTTTATTATCAGTCTCCTTAGTAAAATGCTTGACCGCGAACTTGTACTCATTATAATGTTTTTATCACTTATGATTTGTTGCGGACTCCAAATGATGTTTTTTGTTTTGAAAATTCTTCGAAAGACTTGAGGAGAGAGTAGGGAAAAGTCTTGATTATTTCATTGTGTAAAATTGTGAACCCTAGCCGCCATCATGAAAAATGTATTTGCAGATTTTTTGTTTGACAGTAAAAGAAGATTGTTTTTAAGCTCGACTGTGGAAGGAGATAGTGTGTTGACTGTGAAAGTTGGGTTTATCTTTCAGCTGGGCAATTTTTCGAAGGTCTTCAACAACATTTTATGGTATTTGTTTTATTTTCTCCCACTGTGATAGGTACTTGTTCTTGAAGCTGAAAGATCTTGTGTCGTTATATAAGAATAAATGAATATGATAAAGTGGTATAGAAAATGGTCTGCAGTGGTTGTATAACTCGAGTTCTTCACTCAAGAGTTTGATAGTTATTGGCTATTAGAAATATAAATGTTTTTAACTACATTCATTTTTTGTATAAATGTTTGGCATTTTACTGAAGGTTAGAGATTTTGAGAAGAATATTGAGTTTGAAAAAGGTAGTTGGCAACTAAATTTTTTAGTTTCAAAACTCTAACTTGAGGGTTGTCACTTGACTTGAGCTTTGAGCTTTGACATTTTTGGTTTATGGGTTTCAGTTTTTTTCTTGTATATAAAGAATGGAAATAAGACATTATCTATGCAGAAGTTTGGAGGAAAATTCAAAGCAATTGTTGATCATAATACTATTATATCTGTAATATTAGAGAAGAGAAAAGAGGGTTTTATTTTGTAAAATCTCTAGTTCTTATAATAGAGATATCATTCAGTTTTGTGAGAAAATATTGTGACATTGTTATGTATAGTGCATATTGTAGTTTGAATCATTGAATATCTTTTATATTTATGTATTCATTAGTGATTTTGGGACTACAGAAAAAGTGCAGTAGTAAATTCATTGATGTTTTACATTTTTAGATAGTGACTTTGTAAATTGAGGGGTTGGTGCTCCTATGAAGTCGGTGCTTCAGAAAAGGTGTTGAGTTGGTTCTCCACCATTTTTACAGAGCTGGTACTCTTTAGTTAAAAAAAGTGAAATTTTAGCGAGTGGTTTTTTATACCCCATGAGGATTTTTCCACTCAAGAAATCTTTGTGTTATGTGATGTGTTTTTGTCTCTCATTCAATTAGTCAATCCTCTGATACTTTAAGTTTGTTCAAAAGTTTAATGTCAATTTATTTAAGTATGTATTACAAAGTAACCTGTGCAAATCTGATCATTAAAAGTCTTTCATAAAGAAAATTGAAATCGACATCTTATACTCCATATGTGAATTTTCAAAATTTTGTCAAAAGCAAGTCAAAGTTGCATTTTGTGAAGTTTATAGTTTTGTTCATAAAGCACAACTAAATTGTTCATATAGCTTTGATTGAACAATATCATATGATGATTTTAATATGGACTCTAAATGTTATTCAAGTTTCATGTTAATGGATGATCTAAAGTGTTAATGTTCACTTGCTTAAAACAATCTGTCACATTGGGTTAAAGTTAGTAAAAGTTTCATTGTACTTTCAAAGTCAAAAGTAAAAATTATTCCACTCTAATTCACCCTCCTGTCTCAAAGTGAACCCACCTCCAACAAGTGGTATCAGAGCATAGGGTCATGTATTAGGTTTCATACCTAGGATTGATTTTGGTTTTTTGGAAGTCTCTCAAACATATCTTGAATTGAAAGAAGATACCTTTTGTGTCTTAAGTATGTTTGAGTTAAGAACTTTTAGTTTTCTGTCTGAATGGAAAAGGTCGAAGGAATAAGGGAAAAAAAAGTTCATAGCAAAACATTAACAATCAGGTTTTGTTTAAACCTAGTATAAGAAGTGATGAAGACGTGATCATCAACAACAACTTTGAAATGATACAACATTCTATGCATAGAATACCTCAATTTGAAGGTACCAACTTTATTTTGTGGAAGCGTCGAATGGAAGATTATTTTTCATCCTTAGGGTTTGATGTGTGGGAAACAATAGAAAGAGGTTGCATTGTATCTATAGCATCTCCTTCCACACTGAAAGAACAAATAGTTCTTGAAACCAATGCTAAAGCTCTAGATGTTATTTTCAATAGTCTGCCAAATGACACTATTGCTAAGGTTATGCAGTGTAGAGATGCAAAGGATTTTGGGACAAATTGATTGAAATATATCAGGATGGTGAGTTGCAAGAAGAGATATCTTTGAGAACCCAAGCAAGTTGTGATTCATTTGTAAGTGGTGATTGTGAAAGTCCTCATAGTTCTAAAGAAAATTAGTTTGAGTCTAAGTCTATAGAGATTACAGATGAACATTCAAGTGGCCAAGAAATTAATGCAAAAGAAGATCATTGTTTTAGAGAAGTTAACCCTGAATAGGAATATGGGAAACAAGAAAGAGAGTTTGATTTGGAAGGTGAAATCCTATTTTTTTTAGATACAATTAAGCAGCTGAGAAAAGAAAATCAGAATTTAAAAAGGCAACTTCAACAAGAAAAAGATATCAAAGATAAGATATGTTCAGATCTTATAGAAGCAAAGATAAAATTCGAAGAAACTAGGAAAATTGAGGAAGAAGTTAGAAACCAACATAAGGTAAATGAACAGAGTATAGAAAAACTTGAGTGGCAAGTGGTTTTATTGAGGAATGTTGATAAAGCACCAAAGCAGTTAAGTGATGAGAAAATTAATGAGAATGGCTCTATGTCCTTTAATAAAATTATTGGTGCATAGAAAGCTCCTAGTGACAAAAGTGGTTTTGGTTTAGAAGAAGGACAATGCTCTAAGGTTAGAAAAATACCTAGAACAAAGATAGAATTAAACTTTCATGTTGTTGATCTTAAAACTACAGGAAAAAAACAACATGAGGATATCAACAGAGAAGGAAGAAAAAAAAAATAGATTCACTAGATCTCACTCTACCAGGCAAGGTAAATTGATGAGGTATAATTGTTCTTTTTCAAGATATTGTTATTGTTGTTTTGAGTATGGCCACAAAGCATCTGAGTATGTGTTCAAAGTGAAGAAAAGTGATAGGCAAAGAAACTATGGTAGTGTCACATGATTTAAATGTAGTCAATTAGGTCATATTGCAATAAACTGTGATAAACTATCTCTAAGGGGTAACACAAGATATTATAAGTCTTTGACTGTACGTTATAGATGTAATGGTTTTGGACATAAAGAAAAGTTTTGCAAGGGTCGATGGAAGAAAGCATCTAGAAACAACAAATAATTTGATAATATACTTAATTCAAGGAAAGAATCACTAAGGGTCTAGAGAAGGAAGCAAGAAAATAAAAAAGAAGAACTAAATCTTGTGCATTTTGCACAAGAATCATTTCTAAGCATTTAAAAGATATTATGAAAATAGGGGAAGATGAGTAATTTTTTTTTAATAAACCCCTTTTTGATATCAAAGAAAAAGAAGTAGAAACCTATTATTTCATAACCTATTTACTGTCAAAATGAAAGAAACATATTTTTTTTATTGTCTATGTTGGGAATAACAGTGACAATGAGTTGATGATAACTATCTTAATGTTATGGCTCATATATATCATCATTCTGGTAGAAGATGATTTCTCATATGACTATTGATGCAATAGTTGATGCTTTTTTTTTCTTTGGGAGTGTCCATAGTAAAAGATACTTGTGACTCAATTACGCTTTTCCCCATTTGTGGAAAAAAGTTTATTTACCTTAATTTGTTGTAATTTATTGTTTGTGCCGGAAGTAAAAATATTTCCTGTACTTGACAAAATCAGTGATGGTTTGTGTTACTCAAGAGATACATGAGATTAAGATGCTTGAAAAATGAAGCAGTGTTCATTTTCTTTGTCATCAAATCTTGTTACATTATCTCATCATTGTTTGGTACTTTGAAACCATATCTAACAACAACTTGATACAATACAATGCCTTGATCTATATCAATGATGTTTCAGCAACAAAGCATGATAAGACAATGATTTGGTTGAGGTCTTAATTGAAATAATGATAAAGGTGGCTAGCTGAAAGACATTAATGGTAAATGTTGAGTTATGTAGTGTTGTGCTTGGAAAACATGAACAACATACTAGGTATTTGCTATATCCATTCAAAAAATCAATTTTCTAGAGTTGTGGTTGCAGGTGTAGCATTTTTTACATTGATTATGTTGGTATAGAATATATGTGTACTTGAGAATAATCAAACAACATTGATAGAAGTTTGGGTATTCTTGGATGATGAAGATTTCAATATACATCTAATGATCAATATTTTCTTTTGAAAGTTGATTATTACGAGATATTGTTTGTCTAGAGTTATATTGTGTCTTGAGGCTTGTGTATAGATGTTGTGTGGACTATATGATACAATTTTAGTTGCTTTGTGTCATTGTGGTGGTCAGGATGAAAGATGTGTTTCAAAAGAACAAGGTTAGTTTCAATGAAAATGAGCTTTCCCAATAATCTTAGTACTAGTTTAGTAATTAAGTTTTGAATATGCAGTGGTATCTACTTACTTTTTGATGTATATAAATCTAGTTCGGTAGTAGTATACTTCAGTGTTTCATTTGCCAATGAATTTGATCATCATACTATGCTTTATTATGTTCATGGAGAAATGTGCAGTAATTTATTGAATCAATGATAAAGAGTCACTGATTGAAGAATTTGCACATTTGCAATAAGCTTGAGAAAAGAAATGGTGTCTTACAGATCATAAAGGAATTTTTGTGAAGCTTCTTTGTAGGGGGAGCTTGATTCTATTGTTTCTGTCTTACAACTTGCTTACCTTTTTTTGCTACTCTAATTGTATTTGCAGTAGTTTCATTGGTTGTTTGGATTTTAGATGTTTATCATTGTTGTTTGTCTTTGGTTGCAATATTGGCTTTGGTAACACATTTACATGATTTGGGTGGCATATATTGTGAACAGTTGATTCACATGTTTCATGTTGACAATGGAGGATGAAGTTTAACATGACCAAAAGGTAGTCTGATCAACTAACTGATCTTCAATCCTTGATGAAAAAGATCGCCATGACATGTTTAGGATGCTTGGATAGTGGAAATACAATGAAAGTTTTTGTTTGGTCTCTCAATGACAGTGCATATAATGAATCTATATCACAACTTTTCATGATTAATCTTACCCCTACTGATGTTGTTGGATTTTAGTTATTTTTGTTTGTTCTTGATGTCAACTCTGAGATTGATACATTTGTTTAGATTCATGACATTAAGATGATATCCATTGGAATTCATGGTGTGGCAACTTAAAAAACTTATTTGTTAGGATATTCATGCTTCCTATTCATACTAATCCTTTGCAAATGCTTATGTTTTTTGTTGGAGTGACAGTAAGAATTATGCTACAGGTTATTCAGGATCATGAATTCAGTTTATGTTACAAGTCACAATTTTGCATGGGCATGTATTTGTTTAAGGTTCGGCTTGGTATCATAGGTGACCACAGTATTGGTTCTTAAAAATATGGTTCATCTACATCCGCATCAAAACAAAGGTGCATGAAAGTATTGGTTCATTGTTTTCTATTCATTATTTTGGTGATCATTATGGCACATATTCTTACCTTCACCAAGCACCATAAATTGTTTTGATTCACTTGGCTTATGGTATTGGGTCTACATTTTTGCTGCATTATTTCTCTATTTGCAACTGAGTATTCATTGGTTGTTGTATTTCATGGCATATCACAAGTTTCTTCCTTTATCCTTGTGACAAAAAGGGGGAGAAAATGGTGGTTTAGATGGCTCATTTTTTTCCATCAAGGGCAAAGGGGGAGTTTGTTGGCTTCTTTTGTGGCATTTGTCCTTGATGTCAAAACTGCCCTAGGTTGGTGCCTTGGCATTTCATAGTTAATACTTATGGCATTTGATTGGCACATTTGATATTTGGTATTCATTTGACATTGGCACAGTTGGCATAGTTTCTTGATTAGTATCTTGGTTTTCATTTGATGGTGCCCAGTTCACATTGATATGATAAAGGTTATCTTGCTTATATAGATGTTGGGTTCATAAGATTTGCATTTAATACATACATATAGGTTATCTTGCTTATAAAGGTGTTGGGTTCATAAGATTTTCATTTAATACAAGGGAAAGCAAAGGTATTGGATTTCAGACATATACAGGCTTTAACTTATATACATTCACAATGGCTTGAATCATTTCTATTTGAGCTATGCACTAGTTATACATGCTTCATATGACTTTATCATCACACTTCATTCAATAGACTTTGATGGTATCTATATACCATGGTTTACATAGTTTCTCTAATTCATAATACATTGATATTGTGATCGGGTTCTACTTTGGTCTATCTTTATATGTCATCAAGGTTCACTTATTTATTCTAGCATCAGGCTCAAAGTCATCTATATGTTACGTTGGATTGGCTTTACTTTATAAGACATCTACCCAAGTCTTTGAAGTCAGCCTTCATACTACCTTGACCTGGCATGCATTATTGGACAGTGGACTTACATATCATTGGTTGTTTTTATATCACATGCTACCTTGAATAGTCGGTATACATTTGTTTTAGTATTGATCAGTCAATGTTATATCATTGTGGTTTAGTGATATGGTGTATCGGGTTTCAATTTACCCAATGCTACTTTGGCTTTGGTAGCGATATGACTATGATGACTTGGAATGACAACTCAAATCATTCTGTTTTCATTACTCATGTGGATTGTGAGTGGGAAAAAATATGACAATTTATTGTAACATCTTTTGTTGGTATTATGGAGATCATTGGTTTTTTGGATAATGGTTATCAAATGATAATGTTCAATCGGCACTTCCTTGAGCAATTATCAATGTGATTTTATTATCGGTCTCCTTGATAAAATGGTTGACCGCAGACTTGTACTCATTATGATGTTTTCATCACTTATGATTTATTGCAGATGGAAAATGATGTTTTTTATTTGAAAAGTCTTCGAAAGACTTGAGGAGAGAATAGGGCAAAGTCTTGATTGTTTCATTGTGTAAAACTGCGAACCCTAGCTGCCATCATGAAAAATGTATTTGCAGATTTCTTGTTTGACAATAAAAGAAGATTGTTTTTAAGCTCGACTATGGAAGGAGATAGTGTGTTGACTATGAAAGTTGGGTTTATCTTTCAGCTAGGCATTTTTTTGAAGGTCTTCAACAAAATTTTATGGTATTTGTTTTATTATCTCCCACTGTGATAGGTACTTGTTCTTGAATGTAAAAGATCTTGTGTCATTATATAAGAATAACTCAATATGATTAAGTGAGATAGAAAATAGTTTGCAATGGTTGTATAAATTGAGTTCTTCACTCAATAAATCCCATCAAAATTGTTCATATAGCTTTGTTTGAAAAATATCCTATGATTCTTTTAATATGGGTTGCAAATGTTAGTCAAGTTTCATGTCAATCTAATCTAAATTGTTAATGTTCACTTGCATAAACAAATCTATCACATTGGGTTAAAGTTAGTAAAAGTTTCATTGTTCTTTCAAAGTCAAAAATTATTCCACTCTGATTCACACCCCCTCGCCCCCTCCCCCCTCTCAGAGTGAAACCACTTCCAATAGACAAAACTAATGACAACATAGTTCAACAAAGATATGAGACCATATTTTTATTTAATTTCACATGCTAATTTTGAACCATCATGTTTTTGAATATGCATGTATTAATGACATTTAGGTACAATTAATGCAAGAAGATATATATTCTATTCATATGAATGATACCTGATAGCTTATAAAGCTTCCACATGACAAAATAAATATTTTTACTATATGGGTCTACAAGACTAAGTGTAATAGTAGTGGGATTGTTGAGAGACACAATGCAAGATCAGTTACTAAAGGCTACATATATAGGAATGAGATTGATTATCAAGGGAAATTTTCCCATAATAAGAAAAAAGACTATTAGAATGTTGATTTCCTTAGCAAACCAAAATAAATTGAGCATTCATCACATGGAGGTGAAAATTTCCTTTTTTTATGGGTACTTAGAAGAGTAAATCTACATAGAACAACCACAACGTTTTGATGTTCAAGGAAGAAAATATCAAGTCTATAAGCTAAAGAAGGTATTAATGGTGTCAAGCAAGCACCAAGAAATTTCTATGATAGGATCTATGGTTATTTTCAATAGAATGGCTTGACTAAAAGTAAGAGTCAACATACAATAAAAAAGTAATGATCTTATTTTCAGTTTAGACGTTGATGATTTTTTTACATATGAGTATCAATTCTAGAATATGAGATGAATGAACTTGTGGTGAAATATTTATGTCTCATGTAATATTTTCTAGGAATGAAGGTTTATGAAAAGAAGGATGAAGTTTTCATTTGTCAAAAAAATTAGAGCAAAGGATATATTGAAGAAATTTGATATGGTTGGTTGTAAACCAACCTCAACTCAAATTTCTCACGGAGTTCTATTGTGTAGAGATGATGGTGTTGAAAGAGTTGAGGGGACAACTTATAGAAGTGTTATTAGAAGTTTGATGTTTCTAACCCACACAAAACTTGATATTTCTTATAAAGTTTCTCTTGTTTCAAGGTACATGAGCAACTCTTTTAAAATTCATATGAATGCATTCAAAATAATTTTGAAGTATGTGAAAGGAACTCTAAATTTTGCCACTCATTGCTATAATTCTAAGGAGTTTCAACTGGTCGGCTTTAATGATTCTGATTGGGGTGATAGTATGGATGATCAAAATTCTACAATTATAATTGTTTATCCTTTGGACTTGGATTAAGCTCAAAGAAGTGAAACATAGTTTCCTTTTCCTTAATAGAAGAAGAATATGTTGTTCACTTCTATGTTCTTGAAAAAAATGGAGAGAAACAAATTGTACATATGAGATTATTTTGTTATAATATGAGAACAATCAAATCGGCCAAAAGTCTAGTGCATCATAGTAGAACTAAATAATTTTATCTTAAGTGTCATTTAATTAAAGATTTGATGCAAAATAAGGTAGGAGAAGTCAGGTATATCAAGACTGAAGAACAACCTGCAAATATTTTAACTAATGTCGTCGCAAAGATTCAGTTTTAGATGCCCCAAAATTGTATTGTGAATCCTCTCCATATCAAAGGAAAGTATGTTGGTAATTGATATGAATTATCCATTTTGCATGCAATTCATTGTTATGTGCATCATCAAGTTTACTTGCTATTCATTGCCACAGTTTCTATTATTTTAGTATGTTTTAGTTTGTCGTTTGAAAAGCTTCCAATATTGTATTGAAATCAGTCTATTATTATGAGTTTGTTTAAGTTTTTCCATAATGTTTTTCCTTAATTTTTTTCTATGCTATGAAACAATGTATTCAACGTTGTTATGAAGCTGGTCAATTTAAAAGAAAAAAATACAGTTTTTTTTTTTGTGTAAAATCTTCATTATTGGTTATTGGCATTCATCAAAACTATAAGGGAATGTATTTATCACTAGTGATATTATTTGTACTATTATTTTGTATGAATTATCTAGTTTAAGATTAAATTCTAGGTAGTTTCTTCATTTTCACGGATTTCCCACAAGGGTGATGTTGATTATTTCGCAGAGGCCACTTCCATTGTTCGAAAAACTTTGTCACGAAATATCAAAAATGAATTCAAGTCTTGTAGAGAGAAACAAGTGAGTTGTTCAGTGCGCACCACTCAAAAAATGAAATTTTATCTACAAGGGAAGGCACAAGCATTGCTGTCTGACTGATCTGTCTCACTATCGCCATTCCCTTCCTACCGTTGGTTAGACACACAAACTAGAATTAAATACTGTTTAAGGAAATATCAGGTGAGAAAGGATAATATTCACCAATGTAAACTAAACCTATAGTTTTTAATTGTGTAAATATTTGATGGCCGGTTTCCAAATAAAACTCTAAACTCCACACATTATATGAAGTGATTGATATATATACTACATTTAGTAACATTGTAGGTTGTACAAGATTTTTATTTATAATCAACCAAGGTTTCATTTTCACTTGTAACATAAGAGCATATCATGTTTTTCAGATCTGTAATAATTGGTTAAGTTTGAAGCCCACACCCAAGACCCTTCACATGTCACTAATTTTTTTTATTTTTATAACTTATTATGTTATCGTTAAAGATCAGAAAGCTAGCTCTACTTTTCTTGTCGTCCTCTCCTGTGAGATGCAAGAACATAGGAAGATTTAAACACAAAGGTAAAGAAAAGAGCAGAAAACTTTTCAGCTTGCGAAGTTATTACAAAGCTTCAGAATATGGACTAAAACAAACAGTGACGGAATCTGGAAAACACATGACAGTGTATTGAATGGACAACTCAACACAGAAACACATAACACAACACATACTTAAGAGTTTTGTTTACACGGACTTTACCACTCAGTCTTCATTAATGTTCCACCAGCTATTTACATATTAACAGATGAGTTAGTTGGTGCACCCTGCTGATTGTTCTTCCATGAACCGGAGTTTCGCTGGCTCTGATCGTTTGTGCCTGAGTTTGTGCCCGAGTTAATTGTGCCCGAGTTTCCCGTATTTTCACCTGAATAGTTGTTTCCCAAGTTTGTGCCCGAGCTTTTCGAGTAGTTGTTTCCCGAGTTTACGCCCGAGTTAGCATTGCCCGGGTTTCTTCCCGAGTTTGTTCCCTGCTCATTCCCCATTGAGAGCAGTAATCCTAGATTGCTCAACCGCTCACAAAACAAAACCTTTGAAACAATACAACGGATGCCAAACACAAGGATTTTTGTTCCTTATATAGGCTTACAAAACGTGTATTGCGTCGTAAGCTCAACACCCGAAACATAAATGACACGAATGCAGACACGAAAGTCAGGACCAGAGCATCGGAATACAAACACGAATGTCAAGACCACAGCCTCAACCCGAATGTCAGTACAATAGCAGCCGAATAAAGAGGCGAAAGAAATATGGCATGACGTTAGTGGTATATCTAGAAGGAATCAGGATTATGTAATCCCTATCTAGAAGGAATCAGGATTATGTCATCCCTAACTAGAACTACATCGCCTATCAATAAATATAGTGACCCTATTCCCGCACCCTAGAACACAGTGATCCTAAGTTCCTCTCCAAGCAGAAAGGGGAGTGGAAAGCTCAACACCAGAAAATGAAAGTCAGCACGAGAGCATCGGAAAACAGACACGAATGTCAGGACCAGAGCCTTACTCAGGACGAAAGTCAGGATGAGAGCATCAGAATACAGACACGAAAGTCAGTACCATAGCATCAGAATACAGACACGAATGTCAGGACCGGAGCCTTACTCAGGACGAAAGTCAGGACGAGAGCATCGGAGTACAGACCCGAACGTCAGTACCATAGCATCAGAATACAGAGGCGAAAGAAATATGGCATGACGTCAGTGGTTATCTAGAAGGAATCAGGATTATGTAATCCCTATCTAGAAGGAATCAGGATTATGTCATCCCTATCTAGAAGAACTACGTCGCCTATCAATAAATATAGTAACCTTATTCCCGCATCGGAGCCAGCTAACTCCTAGATAAAATTCACTTACTTACATAAGTAAACGCATGAAAACATGCATAAAAACGTATAAGAACATACATGAAAGCATACATGACAATATGACCGGGGACGCACCAGAATACGAGCGACAATTGACAGCCGTTAACGATTTCTTTCTGCATTTTTCCGGGTAAACGAAGCGGGAGTTTTTTAAAATGGACTGCAAATTGTCGAGGCTGTACGTACTATCTGATTTCTCCATCCCTCCGTCGTCCGTGCTCTGCAAGTATTCGATGGGTTTTTCAAATTTCCTGGCATGCAATTAAAGAAACTAATACAAATGAATTAAAACATGCGTAGGTGCTTTGTACAAGTTACATGCATGTTTTCTTCTTCAACCAACAATTAGGGGAGAGGGTCCAGTAGTCGTGGGGGTTCAATAGTCGTGCAGTCAATTGTAATTATTCATATCAATACTAGAATGAATTAATATTATATCTTGTATTTATTCATTTCACATATTAATCAAAATATTACCAAATATGTGACATTATGGGACCAATAGTTGTACAAGTAAAAAAAACATAAATGCATTCATGAACAAGTATCCACTATAAGTGTGTCATTTATAAAATTAAAAGCTTATTTATAAAATAAGACACTCATTTAAACAAGTATTGTTATCATATTGAACAAATATTGTTCTTATGTGTACAACTATTGGGGTAGCAATGTACAAGCATTGGAGTATTTAATATTAATAGTTTGTCCTATCACAAATATAAAAGGTGAGCACAATAAATACCACGTATTTTTTCAATAAATGTGAAGAATTTTTTTTAAAATTAATGTTCAACTATTGGTCCATTTTTGTTTGATATAAGTTGTAATTTAAATAATTGAGTGTTGTTTTTATAACAACAAATAGTTTTTATGTGTTCAACTATTGGTCCATTCGTGTTGAATATAAAAGCTAGAGATAACAAAGATTTATGATTACCAATAGGAATTTGGTCCATTTAGGTTGCATATAAGTTTTATTTTAAATAAAAATATAATATTCTACAAGCAACAAATGATATTTTTTTGTTCAACTACTAGGGGTATCATGATTAAGTTTTGGTCGAACCTTTAAAAAGTCAAATTTTGGACACTTTTCAGTAAATGTCTTGATGTGGCAAGTTGCATGATGAGCCATACATCCAAACCTTAGTTATAGATAGATAAGAGGCTAGTCTACATTTAAAAAAAAATGAAGGTCCTACAATATTCCAATCAATCGCTACATGTTGATGACATTAGCCTACACGACTATTGGTCTCTCTCCCCTATTGATTTGTTCCCTCTTAAGACCAAAACATCGGTAGTGTGCATGATCACTGTTGGAGCCATCTAAAAAGGGGTTGGCTTAACCAGCACACTCTAAGCGTTGATCGCTTAGGTGGCTGATGTGGGCGCTCTAAACCTTTTGTTTCCTCTACTATTTTTCATTACGTTCCTTTGTCTCTCCTCTGGCTCTTCACGTGACATTCAACGCTATAGTTAAACTTGAATTCAATTTGAATCTCTCTCGCCGAATCCATTGAAAAGAAGCCCGCACATTTTTGTCCTATCGTTTTGTGATGTATATTGAGCGGAGCTAACAAAGCTTGGCATACAGATAGTGTCATTGGTATTCGCTTGCCCTCTCAAATGATTTGGTGCTACATGGATTAGTGTCTGCTTCCACTTGATCAAATTGGTTATCTATTAACCAAATGCTTCATAGTTTATTGAGTTCATCTAGAATTCAAAAGAATATTTTTAGTGCGGGGAGGATAATCATTGATGTGTAGTAGAGGGAAATGCTTGCATCTATATAGCTTGAGCTATCTGGTGATTTCTCAAATTTCTACTTCGACTAATATTTAAGCTTCTTATTTTTGTCCTCTCGCTAGATAGCTCCTTTGAAATGGGTAAAGAGCTTAATATTTTAATGTTGGCGTTGTAACTCTATTCATGCGTAGGAAAATATATGAAGTTTGCTATCGTCTCCTATTGTGCAAATTGGCAGAACAAAATTTTGATATCCAAAAACACCGTGAAAATCTCGCTAGATTAAAAATCTTATAAATGCAATACATGAAATCCTTCCCTGATATTTCTTTTCTTGTCGATTATATTTTGGCAACCAAGTTTTAGTTTGGGTTTAATTGGAAATGTTTTATATCATCAAAATTTGAAAAACCATAGCTATATGTTGATGAAAAGAGAAATAAATATTAATGCAGGGAAAAAAACAACTCAAAATAAGAAAGAAAGCCATAGATTCAATCCAAACAGCTAGGAGCGCATGACCACCGCCCTGCACAATATTTTTGGCAAGAGACTTGCATAACTAGGGATTTTCAAAACTTTCTCATATACCATCTCTCATTTTACTCTAAAATACAGAGTTTCGTTACTTTTAATTTCTTTTTGTATTTAAGAATGTTTTTTTGGAAAAAAAATTGTTATCCCATTTTACATGTTTTTGGAGTGCTCTTCTTTTAGTTCCTAGTATATTCTAAAGCAATATATACACATTTGTGAAGAAAAATAAATAAATAGGTTGATTAAGTAAATATACAGTTAATTAAGTGTAAATTAGTTTGATCAATCAATGTTTTTGATTAAAGTAAAAACAGGTTATGAAGGGACCTTGAAACCCTTTACAAATAGATTTTGAATGGATTTGGAACCCTCAACCAGAAGGTTGTCAAAACATAAAGACCAAAAAGCATAGATAACCAAAGAAAAAAAGGCTACAAAGTCACAAAACAACCAGTAGCTAGCCAAAAACCAGCCCCCAAACAAGAACAATCAAGATTTACATTTAGAATTACTCTTGTGGAGCAGAGAGTCATGTCAAAAGGAGGATTAGAGGACTTATCATTCTTGCTCCTTACTGTTATCCAACCCTCTTCCACTTGCGTTCCCTTATTAATCAATGTTATTTAGAAATAATAAATTAGATTAATTTTAATAGTTATTTTTGAAAAATAAATGTAATAATGAGGGTTTTTAGCTCTATGATCAAATAGTAATACATGTATAATTATAAATTTGGTTAACTTGATTTATCTTCACTTGTATTTTTTAATCTAAAAATCAATAGCATTCAAGAATATGAACTTGAGTGATTTCTCTTATTGTTAGAATTGGACATGTTTCCCTAGGTCAACTCCCTCTCTTAAAATGAGTAAACAATAGAAGAAATCACTCTTGAGTCATTCCCCTAAATTTTTTTTGTAGATCTAGATTCCTTTTATTACATCAATTGAAGTGTCTTCTTCCCTAAATGTGAATAAGAAGCACTTGGATGATCAACCAAATTCAAATAAACATCTTTAAATGCACAACTATATAGCAATAAATTACATGAATACTTTTTTTGTTTGGTCCAATGGCTCTAGGAAGGAAAGTAAAGTGTAGGATTGAAGAAAATTTGAGTTAAAGTTGAGTTATGGTTCAAAATTTATGAACAAACTAGTAGATAGATATGTTTTGACCATCAAGAAAAAAAGGTGAAAGAATTAATAAGCATTTATGGATTAGTACATAGATAGGCATACTAAATGAAGAATACATGGGGATGTGGATCAATTTTGATAAGGTATGGATAAAGGATGTGGGAATGTGTAAAAGTGGAGGAGTAGCAACATGGGGGAAAAATCTTGACTCCACACAAGATTATGAAATTTTTCAATGTTTATATGTATTAAGACATTCTCTTAAAATGGACAAAAATACTAAATGGGAAATGCCATTAGTATAAAAATTTCAACATTACAAATTTACATAGATAATCTAGGCTAATCAAGTAAATGTAAACAATGCATATAAAATTAATTTACATGTAATTAGGGAACAATGATGAAGAATAAATGTTGAAAATTTATAGAATCCAATTGTGAATGCTTTGATGGGTAAGATTCAATTATGACCTATGGTAATAATTTGACTAAAATTTTGTGTTTAGATCTCTTCATATTCATCTTTTGTGTGTCAAACTACCAAGGTGGTGACTACAAACACCTTCTAAAGGAGATTTATAGATCACTATAATCAAGTTATATCATAGACAACATGCACAACCATATAAATGGCTCAAATATAGTTGTCCCAAAATCTAAAATGATAATAAGTGCATATTGAATGTCTTAAAATACCAAGACACAATAATAGTTTACACAAAACATGTGCCAATTCAAGCCATAATGGTTATTAGGAAAGGGTCATAGCTTAGAAATTCGTATTTAAAATTTAAGAGTTTGGGATCAACCTTAAGCCACTCAAGATTGACCTAGAACAAAAATGTATAGGTTTTGACTCAATAAATGAATGGTGTGGACATGGCTTTGAATGTAGGATAATAAAAATGTGTAACTAGTGAATATATGAGAATGCATAAATAAGGGGGATAAGGTTGCGTTCATTGAAATAGTTATAAATGAATATAAACTAGATTGGTATAAGCATAGAATCATAAGCCAAACTTGACATTAAATTAAGATATTCCATCAAAATACCCTAGAACTATATGTGAATTAGTAGGGGTATACAAAATTTACCGTTAGATTTAGTCCCCAATTTGAGGTGAATGTGAATTTAATATGAACATACATTTCAAAGCATATGGAAATTCTTATCCTTTAAATGAAAAGTAAATATCAAAACATTTAAAAATGATATTTAGTTTGTGTAAATTAATTCACCATTATTGAATTCTTCTTTTTTTCTTCTCCTTAGAATGAGTAATCCATAGGGACTTACAAAATAGAAAAGGTATATGCTATAGATAGATTATCATGCAAGTGGAGAAATAAAAAATAAAAAGTGGTTTTAGTTGTCCATAAAAAATGAGTAGAGAAATATAGAAGGATTAGAGATTTTGCATGTATGAAATGTGATACAAGAGTACTTTACTTGATGCAACAATATTATATAGAACATTTAGTATGGACATATGATTCTACTCCACTAAATATAGAAAATATGATTTTCTTGATTAAAGTAATGCAATAGAACCTCGTTTAATTTTGGGCATGTAATGTGAACAAGATCCATCTAGGTATAGTGACGAGTCTCTATGTAGAATAAGTCATTACCTAAAATCTCTAACATGAAAATGTTGGTGAATTATATGCTCCTTCTTCAATTGGTTGCATCAAGTAGATGCAAGAAATTTAAGGAGAGGTAAAAATAATGCATGATAAAGAAGTAAAGTAATTGAATCACATAACCATGTAAGCACACATCGTCATTTGATAGGTAAATTCATGCAATGATTGTAATAAATAGCATCATGTGAGAAAAAAATAATAAATATTGAATAGTAATCATGTAATCATATAAATTACATGAGCACATAAGGTCATAAATTAGATATGAGTATAAAGGAATAAGGGTGCCCCAAAATAGGGAAAGCACAAAGTAAGGTTCACATTGAAGGCTAGGTAAGGATTATGTAAAAAAATTAAAAGATTAATGAAATTGAAGTATAGGAATATAAATGTGAATAAAAAAGATTGAAATGAAAATGAAGAGTAAAACTACACAAGATTATACTCTATTTCAATCCTAGCTATCACCTTAGATTGAGTTAGAAACCAAAAATAAGAATAAAATAAAACAAATACATTTTAGTTAGTAGTTCTTATTTTACCACAAATGTCATTGTGCTCCATGATCTTGTTCATTTGAAGGAATTTGGTTGCTCATACAAGAAACATGATGATGTATTTCAGATTGAGAACCCTTGAAAATGGCACATGGATGGGTAGATTTACAGGCTTAGGAATGGATTGATCAATGGTCAATATTAGATGAGAGATCAATGGTTGGGTAGTTGTAGGATGGATGGTGTAGAAAAAGTAATTTTATAATTATTTTATTTTAGGGAGTCAGTTATGAGATGAAAGGTGGAGATAAAATCACATTTCTATTTTTTATTGAACATTGAGTTTAAAAGGTTGGATTTGATATATAAAATATATTAAATCATGTGAAGTGGGAAGGGGAATAAATAAATTGTGTTAACTTTATTTATTTAGGACTTAGGAAAATGGGTAAATAGTTACATAAATTAATGTAATTTATTTAATTAATTAAAAACTGGTTAAGTGATGGTGATGTTAGTGTTGCACAAATGGTTGTCGATGCACCAAAAGATCAACCTGTTAATGTCCGATACAACCACCAGAGTTAATGAATCCATGGGAGGCAGTTAAGAAATGCCACAAACCTGAGCGTTGCGCTACACAACACAAGGAGACCAAGTGCGCACACCTCACAACAATCCCCCAGTGCAAGCAAGGGATTCAAACAAGTGACCCAACCTTTGATACAAATTGTTGCACAAATGATTGTTGTTGCACCAAAATATTGACCTATTAATGTCCAATACAAGTGCTAGAGTTAATGAATCAATGGAAGGAAGTTAAGCTATGCCACGAACCCAAGCGTTGTGCTCCACAACACAAGGAGACCAAGGGCACACACCTTGCAACAATTAGAATTATTAATATTTTTTAGATGCCTACAATATGTACAAATAAGTGGTATGTGATCATAAAATATCATGTAACTATGATCACCCCTAATATAGGTAATATGATAAGATAGCTCTATAAGTATGATAAAAAATATAGGCTCATATGGTGATAAGATATTCAAATAAGATAAGCATATGATAATTCCTCATAAGGCTAATGAAAATAATAGCTAAGGAATGACAATTAATTTGTCCTCTATGTTGAGTACTTAGTTTAGCATACATTCTAGTAGTATGTTCTAGGACTCATTCAACCTATTATTTGGACATATCACCTTAACTACATTATTAAAATCCACCTTATGTTTGATTTAGATATCACTAAATGTTTAAATTTGGATTATATGATTGATCCTAGAATCCAACATATTTTTGGTAGTGTCCTTGCTAGACAAAATATTTATAAAATGATCAATCCTAATTTTGATCTCTTCTAACAAATAAAATCCATTTTTTTAATCTTTTCTTTATTTTTCAAATAGACTTCAAATTATTTATAGAATATTACCCTTAAGTATTCAAATATTAGAAAGTCTTTTCAAAAAAATTAATTGTCGTGTTTCTCTATTGTTTCTTGTGCTTCTCTATAGCTTAGATCCTACCTTCTTCTATCTAGTTCAAGTAAAAGGAAGATCAAAAACATCAAAGAGATATTGATCTTCAATCCATCTTGGCATTTGGGAGATTTTAGGGATTAAAGGGTTGATATAAGTTTGGGGATAGAACAGAAATTTTATCCAAAAACAGGTCTTTCATTTCCTTCCATGGTGCTTAAATTTTTCACATCACCATGTTAGAATTAGGTGTGCTACTTACCTTGCAAATACCATGTATTGAAATTATTGTAATTATCCATGTAGATGATAAATAATGTATAATTTTTAAAAACTATGGATTGTGTAAAATGGGATGCCAAAATGAGGGTAGCAATATTAGTTATTCCCTAGGATACTTGGAAAAATATGTGAGAGGGCATTGAATAGAGAGGTTACACCAAAAATCTAAAGATGGGAATTACATGGACATCTTCTCAAGATAGGTGTCATGATAAGAAATTAGTGCACTCATGAAGTCCCTCAAATTGGGAAAATGACCTCTAAACACCTACAACATAAATTGAAAATTTACAGATGTGCTAATTAATATAGTCTTGAGAATGTGAGTAGAAAGTGATAGAAAACTATCCTCAAATTCTATTCTATTACATACTATTTGATTCTTATGCATCTCCTTCAACTTAGGACCGTGATCTCCTGCCACTGGTTGTAACCAATTTACATAAACTACCATGAAGAAAACATTTTTATTTTATTTTAAGGGCTTTATTTTTACTTTTTAACATAATTTGTAGTATACCTCTCAACCTTGTGCTATAGTTCAATTATCATGTTTGCATATGATTTTATTACATACTCAAATTACCTTAAAGTGATCAAGATAGTTTAGATTTGTTTGTCTTCACATGTTGGTGCATCCCCTTCACGTGACGGTTGTGGAGGATGCTCCTGTGGTAGAGCAAGAGCCCCCCCAACCTCTTTTCAGGCCACATCTTCTAGTGCCCACAACCAATGTAGCCAGATTGTGCATGAGTGTAAGCATTGGCTAAAGGATTTGGCCGAAGAGTACATAGCCTTGCAGAAGACCGGGGAGGAGCCTGTTGTTTTTGTTTCTTCTCCTACTCCTTTTTTTGTTTAGATCCTACTTTTTTTCTCCTGCTTTTGTCTTTACTTCTTCCTCAGTTCCCATCGCCTTAGTTCTTCTTTTGACTTCATTGGTAGATCCTAATGAACCTCACACAAAAAGGGTGCAAGTGTGCTTCAGTCCCTTGGTGGTGCCTCCCCTTCTTACTTCTCTTCCTGATATTCCTCCTTTCTCATAGCTTGTAGAAATGCCTTACACAAAGGTGGTTATTAGGTCCTAATTGTTTCTAGAAAAAGCTTTACTTTTTATTTGTATGAGACGCCACCATGCCACAAAGATGGTAGTGCATCACATTGTCATCCTTGGTTCACGCTCTTGTCCTCTAGCCAAGAGCTTGTTAGTCTATTTCCTAATACCTCTAAGGTCTATTCACCTGACTTATGAAGTCCTCCATCCCAAAAACCCAAAAATATAGTTTAGTCTTTATTTCATTTGTCATCATGTCACTTGAGATTTTGTCATTGAGGTAACCTAGAGCCATTCATCCCCTGTAGACTCTTCCCTATCCTAGAGACTCAAGAGTGGTGGATCCTCTCTGTTACAATGTGATATTGAACTCATCTATGTCCCTCTAGATACAAATCATAGATCTATACGTGAAATTAAAATACAACCTCTTACAACAAGTTGTTATATATAATGGGTGAACCCATAATAGTGGTGTACAATTTTTATGAGGAAGGAAATTTGAGAAAATTCTCATGCATTGAAAATTTCATGTTTTAAAGGGTTCATTCGAACTAGGGGGTTCGCACGAACCCAAAAGAGGGGTTTGGTCGAATCCCTAGTTCGAGCGAACCCCATTTTGCATGGTGGGTTCACTCGAACCCTATGATGCCATGTTCCCTTGTGGGGAATTCAAAAAAAAGGGGGGTTCGCTCCTTCAAATGAACCACCCTTCACCCTTTTGAGCGAAGGGGGGTTCGCTCGAACCCCCTTTTTTTCCCTTCTCCCCCTCTTCCACCATATTTTAGGAGAATTTTTCCCTTCGAAGCTTGGGTTGAGAATGAAAATGGAGGATACTTCACAAACCCAATTGGAAGATGGTAGTCCTTCGAATTATCTATCCAATGAATTCAGTTTTAATATGTTTTGGTTTTATTATGTATGTGTTTTTTTAGTTTTATTAAACATAGGTTTTTCACTGAAAGTCAAGCTCTATGTTTTGCACATGTGGAAAAATAGTAGATTATCAAAATAAAAATTTTAAAAATATGTTGAGGCTAGGTATTGATGTCCTTGATCCTTTAAAAATAAAAACATTGAATTTCAATACATATAGAAAAAATTATGTTTTATACAGTCCATCTATGTCTGAATTGCAATTGGTTTGACTTCGAAACTTGATTAAGGAAAAATATTCAATAAAAAACTATGAGACCAAATGCAAGTGCTAGATATCGTAGTTAAAAATCTAAATTTTAAAAAATTATAATTTTATCATTTATACAAAAAAAGTTATGTTGTATACGGTGAGCATCACTTGGTAAAAATGTTGTTTTCTGAAAAAAACTAGTTTTCGTGGGAGATGAAAAAAAAGTGCAATCTGATTCCAAAAATTTTGAAAAAAATATTTTTAGAATCTACAGAAAAAATGTGATGAGACTCTAGTTTTCATCATCTCCAAATTCCTCACGGTTTAGCCGCTATAGGTGCCCAAATATGAAGATTTAGTTAAAAATAATATTCTAGTGTCCAGTTTGGCCAAAAATTGTAAACTACTATTGTGGGATCACCCAATGATCATAAAACAAATGCTCCTTGTTCAATTATTTTATATTTAGTTCAATAAGAATCCTCATATGATCTAGAGCCTCCTCCCTAATTGTTGTAAGGTTGTATCTCACATAAATTCTCTTGGTTGAGCAATCTCTCCATGTTCTGTCTCATGCTTTAACAACAATAATAAGAAAAATGTGTTACGAAAATTTCTATTAAACATATAATTCATAATTCTAATAATCTAAATTTATACTATGAAATATGATAGGTAAGTACCTAAAAATCTTTGGAGTCATTGATTAGTTGACAAACCAAGGATACACTATTTTCAACCTTATTTCTTTCAAAATTTTCATATATGTTCTATGGGAAAATTGAAGACTAATTTGCATATAGTATGGAAGTTGATCCATCAGTGGCATAATCCCAATTACATAATGAAGTTAGAATAAATAACTTCATATATACCAAGTAAACTCAAAATAAAAAGATAAGATGTATATATATTATTATGATTTATTTATTTTTATTTTATTTTCAAATTAGATTATGATAGTAATAAACTCTACAATAAATAACTTATTCGATCAAAGCCTCCCTAAAGGATATGAGCTCATCAATTGTATAACTTCATATAACAAGTAAATTGACCATAAAAAGATAACATACATTTTATGATATTTTTTATATTAGTATTACCTAATTAAGGTATAATTGACCTTTGTAGCTCTTAATCCTCTATAAATTTCTTTAAGGAAACCTAAGATAGAAATTCCAATTTATTGTTCATTTAATTTCCAAAATAATAATATGTTTGCATGAGATTTGGAAATAAAATTTAATGAATGGTGGCAACCAATTTATAATCATGTTCATGTCTAGAAAACTACTAGATTCCCAAAGGAATTGGAGAAAGGGATAGAATAAATAGTAGGAAGATGGTTATTCCCTAACGACACTGGAATTTGACTTGAAGGAGATTCATTGATGTCTTGATTCTTCCATGGTATGTTTCTTCATATATCCTAATTAAACTAAATACAAGTGTATTTTTGTGAATATTGCTCTTCACCTAAAAATTTGGAGGCAAGCACATTTTCTAACTCTCATTAGAAAAATGTTGAAACTAATATCCCAAATTTTCAAGATTGGATGAGATTCCTAACTTCTTGTAGATTAAAATAATTAATTTTAGGTGATGGAAAGTTTTTGGATATATAATGAAAGGTAAATTTAAAAATAATTACTTACATGATAAATAATGGGAATAACATAATTCATATTATTCAAATTCCTCATGAATAAACAAGTGACTAGCACAATGGTCAAAGAATTTAGGGATTATCCCATTCCTACCAGGCTTAGGTTATCTTGAGCAATATATGCATGTTGACTAGTGATGTGACATGACTATTCATTGTTGGATAGCTTTAAAAACCACTACTTATTCCATTATAGAATCTCACCTCATGGTCATTGTTACCATTGCAATTAGACTTAAAAATATGCCCACTTTCAAAGAGATAAAATTCATGCAATTGATACACTCTAAAATACACTTATTCTAATAATAAAATGTGATGCTCGTATAAAAAAAAACTATCACATTCGATTACAATCCAATAATTTCAAAATTATAGCTGTTAACCCTATCTATTGTTAATGCCAATGCAACCCATTTGAAGGATATCTTGTAGGCACACCAACCACTCTTAGGTGAGCCTATGCCTCTTTTTTGAATTGGGGTTTTTATCTCACTACTCATTGACATGCATTTTATTTATAAAATGGGTAAATTCATGCCTAGATTCAAAACTCTATATTTCCCATTTTAGATATCTAAGATTGATACAAGAACGAAAAATGATGGTGATTAAAATTTTTATTTTATGGTTTTATCAAAATGAATGTGATTTCAGAATACAATCTTTTCATCTCAAGGGAAATGACATGTTAACTTTATTAGCCCCTATAATTTACCACATAATATAATAGAGTTCATGAAGTATTCAAGAAACCACATAATATGTTCAAGAATTATTATATGCTTCAAAAGAGGCCCATATTCATTATAATACAACATAAATTCATTATCCAACCCTAGATATTGGTAGAGAAATTTTTGCTTGTACAAATTCCATTCCACAAAAAGTAATTACCATTTTTATCGTTCTAAAGGGTGATCTTGGTTTCAATACATTTGCTTAAAGGAAGAGGATATAAGTGGAAAAGCTTGAGACAAAAAAAAAAAGGAAGACATCCTTGATTTCATATATAGATAGAGAGAATGAACAAAGAAGAATTGATATTGAAAAACTATAAAAAATGGTAGTATATGAATAATGTTTATGATTTTTTTAATTTTGTATCAATCCCTAGTTGTAAATAGAGAGATTCATGCATGTTTGAAAGCTTATTCCATAGAAATTGATCACCCTATTTGTTATAAACCAACATAAATTCAACATATAATCCTATCTATTAATAGAAAAAATCATGCCTAATCAATATCTTATTCCATGGAAAGTGACTAAACTTTCTCCAATAGAAAAGTTTTTCCACTCTCTGTACATATCTTGTAGAAATAAAATAATTATTTTCCTCTTCTTCACATCAAATGAATGAATTTTGTACATTAGATAAATGCAAAGTTGTCTTCACTATAAGAATGTGTGAGGAAGCTACAATAAAAATTGAAGTATACCCTATAAAATATATTACATTTAAACTAAAATAAACAAAAGAACTATTAAGAACCTACATCTATGAGAAAGTGCAATAAACTTTGGATTCCAATTCTGGTTGGTTTCATTATGTAGTGTGTAGAAATAACAATATCTATGCTATACATGTTTGCTACATCTCCACCAAAGAATCACCTATGGTATCTCGACCTCTATATATAGGGGACCCATCTTGACATCTCTTCAATCACCGAGGCTTATACATATATATGATACTTAATTGCCATCTCCTTTCTAGTTTTCAACATTTATTTCCAAAAATAAATCTTGCTAGTCTTATATGCAAAAAAAAGTAAATTTTTTTTGAATAAATTTATATTTAAAGACCAAACCCTTATCAATCATGCTATTGTCTTTCCAATAAATAAAAATAATTCTTTTAAAAGTAACAATCTTCAATATGTTGAAAAATATATTAACAAAACATATAAATATAATGCATGGAGTATCATTTCAATAGTTCAAAGTACCTCTTTTGATTGAAATTAAAAAAAAAAAATTGTATTCAAAAGGTCAATGCCATCTCCAAACTGACAATGATCTTTATCATGAAAGGTTGAATATATAACAATGTTTTTGATATCACTGTCAGCGAAGCATCATGGAAGGTTGAATATATAACAATGTTTTTGATATCACTGTCAGTGAAGCTTCTCAAAAAAAGTTGGAGCAACAATGGTGTGCTAAAATCTAATCAGTGAAAGCAAACAAACTATTAAAATTAAACCAAGTCAAACAAACCAAATTTATATGAAAACTAGGTCAACAAGCTCGCCATGTTGAACATAATTCTGAAGTTTGAATTTTTTTTATGTGGATAGAAAATTATTCTTACTACCCACTCGGTATCTAATAGAGAAATGCAAAGGAAGAAGAAGCATGCAATGGGTCTGCCTCTATGTGGACTAACCCACATTTAAAAAAAATATTTTTCTCCTCTTTCAATTCACAAATCAACGCTTTCCTATTTTCTAATACAGCTTCAAATCAAATAATTCATATCTTGGAAAAAGAAAAGGAAAAAAAATTCAGGAAAAGAAATTAAGAAAATGGAGAGCCAATGCTCTAAGATGGCATAATTCTTGCTTTCTAGATTCAAGGTCATGTGGGTCATTAACGTTGTACTCATACAGATGACTATCTATCTTGGAATACTATCTGAAGAAAGAATTTATGGGTCTGGTATGTTGAAAATTTCTGGAGGCATTACCCTATTTTGTGTTGTGGGGTTGGCTCTATTTTGTGTGATTGCAAGGTCATGAAGTAGTGGAAATGCCATAACTTTTCTATGGGTCGGCAAGGCAAGGGAATTTGCTGCATGTTTTTTCATCCTCACAAGAAAATGTCTGTTTTTGAAGCAAGTTTTTTGCTCCCAATTTTTTTAACGTAAATCGAGATTGCATTTTCCATTTACATCATTATTAGTTACATGATTTTAATCTAATCACATTTCTACGAGACCACATTTCTTTGAGGCATTTTTTCGAATAGTTCACGCTCCTTGTTCTATACTTTACTTTTTACATGCATGTTTATTAGAGTAGTAGCAACTACAACATCTGACAAAATTTCTCTATCCTTTATGCTTTGATGGATGCCCATACACTGCTCCAAAGATCTCATTTTGGCACAAGCTGGGAAGAGACTGGCTTTGCACTTGCCAATTGCATTTTCTTGAAATGAAGGGCTTCTAAAGCCTTTTTCAAAAAACCCATTTTGAGCATATCCTGCAATCATGGAATTCCATGAAACTGCATTTCTTTGACGCATTCGGTTAAATAGCTCATGATCCTTGTCTATGCCTCCACATTCTAAACGAATGCCTACCAGACTATTTCAAATGCTTCCATTTTAATACAGGCTGAGAATATGATGGCAAAATGTATAATGATCGGTTGGAGACCTATTTGTTGCATATAGTGAAAACGTGTAACTCCATCAAGACACTTTATGGCATCCACTAAACTTTTGCAGCTATGCGAGAACAATGTTTGAGATTTGAGTTTGGTTGTCTTTACCGACGAGAATAGTGTTTCAGATTTGAGGTCGGTTTTCTTTATGCGTGGGAACTATTGACTAGTAGCTATAATGGTGAGTGTCTCTTGGAACAAAAATGGGTAGGGGAATGAAATAGCTTAGGTGGGCCCACCAAAACACTCTGAGCAGTCAATGCTTAGAGTGTGCTAGCTAAGCCCAACCTCTAAAAAGGGTATGGCTATAGACAAATGTGCTCTGATGCCCTCCGATCCATGACCTTCTGCAAAGAGATTTGAAAACACCATCTCAAACACTTTGGATGTTTCGTTGGCCACTATTTCTCCATTTTTTGTTTTGTGTGTCTTCTAATGAAATCAAGACCTGCAAATACAATGACAATTAATGTTAAAAAGTATGATATTGTGTGCTTGGATGACTTAGTTTGCCATATTCATGAATGAACTAGTCGATACCAAGGAGGACGTTGTCATGTTAAGGAAGGGTGATATGCAAAGGTGTGATATATGAGGAAGCTAGTCAAGTTAAAAAAGATGTTGGAAGGATTCAGAAAGTTGCCTCCTTCTATGTTGAAGACTTTGGTGGAGATAGTATTACTTTTCAAGGGAATGCTTCTTTGTGATGGAATTCACGTAGGTCAAATGGACTCCTCAAACAAGTGTTAAATTATGAGCTTTCTAAAAGATGATGTGAATTCCTCCGTGGCAATGAAAAATCATTCTAAATATCATGGGATGGAGTGAGTTTAGGTTCAAGTTTAGGAGGAGAGTGTCTTCCTATATTACAGGTTAGAGAGTCAAAAGAAAAAAAATAAAAGTTTTAAGACGAAAATACTTGGCCTTAGCAATACATCCATTCAGTCGTAGGGTTGAAAGCATGAATTTTGTCAGATGAATGATAACCAAAACATTGAATTTATGAAAGAAATGATAGTCATGATAGGGAAGGTTTGAAGTAATATTAAGACAACATTGTTGAATAGAGATAAAAATGTTGATGCATTTATGGGATCATTGAATAGAGTTTCAATTTAGAGGATTTGAAGGCATAGATTACTTTGATTCAAGATAATGATGAAGTTTCTTATTTCAAGGAACATTCAATAGAATCAAAATCCATAGGAAAACATCTAGAGTTAATGGGAGTAATGTCAAACTCTAATTCTTCATTGACCATTCATTCTCATAAAATGGAGTCTACTGCCCAACTAGAAGGAGTCTATGACAACTTGACATACAAGACTTCAAGCTATACAATGGGTAGAGAGAAAATGGAGACCCTAGGCCCTACAATAGGACCAACTTGGGAAGAGCGAAAAAAGACAAGGCCAAGGAAAATAGTGTAAATTACATCGAAATGATAGGAAAAAGTGATTGAATTGGATTTTATGCCAATGAGTGCAATGATTGTAGGATATGCTCAAAATTATCAGAGAAATTAAGTCCTTTGAAATATTTGACTAGATACAATTGATAGGATTCAAGCCAAACAAGTTTATATTTATTAGTGTTTCTTTTGTATGTGTCAATCTACATCTAATAGAGCATGAATAAAAGGGCCTAATGTGGTGTTATGAACTACAATGATTGTTGGTTACTCAAATTGGAAATGGAGAAGTCCTAAAACTATATCATATAATGAAATTGGCAAACTTGAAGCCAAAAGAGTTCACTTGAACACTAATGTCCTATGTGCATGTGCAACATTAGCATGTTTAGAGTAGGGAATAGTGCATAAAGTGAGCAAAGAATTGGTCTAAAGAAATAAATGTTTCCTAAAGAACCAATGAGATTAAACATATCACTTACAACCCACTATGTTTTCCAACTTCAATTATATGTTGAAACTCTATACAAACAATGGAAGACTAAAATTAATCACTTAGAAAAGGAAGTAAAAGATAAGAAAAATATTTTCTCATGAATACAAAAGAAGGTTAATTTTAAGGCTCCTTTCATTACATTCATACTCTCTAATTAAGAAAATATTTTCATTACTATAATTGCATGTTGGAAAACACTGGGTTTTATGAAACCTACAACCCACATGTACAACTGTAAAACCCTCTACATGTAAGATAAATATTGAATCATCCAAAAATAGTCTATTTTTGTTTAATGTTTGATTTGTAATGTTTCCATTACATTCATAGTATTTTCAAAATTTGCTTGTTGGAAAACACTGAGTGTTAAGAATCTTGCCACCCACACTCTTGTGAAACCTTATACATGGAACAAACCCATTGGTTACTCACCCTTTACGTGAATTTGGATAGTTTTATGTATCCCCCACCTACAACTCCTCCTTGTCCTCCCCACCCTATAGCTTTGAAATTGCTGAAGGAAATAGCTGATAGGGGATAGTTTGTTTTCTAATATTGGAAATAATGTGAGCATTTTTTTGTTCCAATTAGATAAAGAAAGTGAAATGCAATTTTTACTGTACCAAAGTGTTGATGTAAAATTTCTAAATAGGGTGTATTGTACTTTCCCCTGTCAATTATATCCTTATAAAATATTTGATCTCAAATTTGAAGGACTTCATTACATTCTTGATGCAGAAAGTGAAATACAATTTTTACTGTACCAAAGAGTTGATCTAATTTTTTTTTGTTCCAATTAGATGAAGAAATAAATACAATTTTTACTATACCAAAGAGTTGATCTTAAATTTGAAGGACTTCATTACATTCTTGGTGCATGTGAAACAAAAACTTTTCATAAGGAAATAACTGACAAGGGACATGAAATAGATGACTACCTAGAGGACTTTTAGCATCATCTCTCACTTTCTTTGCTTGCATAAATTCATATACAACACAAAACCTCTTGAATTTATCCACTTTTGCATTGTCATTTTCCCATTGCACATATTGCACACACTCCTTCCTCAACTTCTCAAGAGAAGCAATAATCTCTTTGGTCAATACATTATCTATCTCATTCACTTTCATTTGCTCCTTATCAAGGTTTTTAAGAGAAAGTTCCTTTTTTATTTAATGCATTCTAGTACATATTTCTCTAGTTATGCGTTTACATTTTCCCAATGCATATATTGCACCCCCTATCTCCCCCTTCCCTCTCTCTCTCTCCCCCTAAAGTATGTTTCCTTTTGTCCTTCATCATAGTTTAAGTAAATTCTCTTTTTTATAAATTTATGGACTTATTGATTTGGATATTCTAAAGATACTTATATTTAGCCTTGATTTGTAAATTCACCTTCAAAATTAATAACAAGTCTTATTTAGAGTAAACTTTATTTTTGAATTTCTTCATATGTTCGAAAATAAAATGCATGGTATAATTGTAGGTTGGAAAACATAGTGGGTTTTGAGTAGATGGTTTATGAAAGTTGCAACCAAAACATTATCTATCTCATTCACTTTTGGCTACTTCTTTTCAATCATTTTTAGAGTAGATTCATTTTTTTATTTCATAAATTCTAGGACTTGCTGCTCCAACTGGCATTGGTAAGATCTCTGGAGGATTCATGTTTAAAAATTTATTGACATGCCCTTGCATAATGAGAAAATATCAATTGTTGACATTGAGCTGTACAAAATGAAAAATATTTTTTGCATGCGAGGGTTGTGCAAATTTTCCATTGATCTAGCACTTATTTCTCCCTCACACAACAATATTGGTAACATAATGTAACACACCTTTAAAATTTACAACAACTCTTAGTTAGAGTTCAATTTCTCTCTCCCACAACAATCTTGGTAATATAATGTAAGGAACCTTCAAAATTTACAACTCTTAGAGTACAAATTTTATTTTAGTTTCTTCATATGATTGAAAAAAAATGCTCAGAATAATTATAGGTTGGAAAATATAGTGGGTTTTGAGTTATTTCATTTTGTATGTTTAAAGCTAAGTGGTGGAGAGTGAGGGGTGAATTTCCAAGTGGGGGATACATAAAACTAGCCAAATTGAGTTGAGGGGTGATTAACCAATTAGGTTGTTGTGTGTTTAGGGTTTTAAGACTGTATATGGGTTGCAAGGTTTCATAACACCCAGTGTATTCTAACATGCAATTTTAAAAAATAATATGGATGTAATTAAAACCTTTTGTTATTTAGACAATAGGCGCCTCAATTTTTTTTTAACAAATGTTAGTTACATTAAAATCATATTTCAATTTCTTTATATGATTGAAAATTAAATGCACAAAATAATTACATGTCGAAAAACTCAATGTGGGTTGTCCATCATTTCATTTTGCATGTTCAAAGCTAAATGATGGAGAGCATGATGATGGATTGCATTTTGGGGATTCATCAAACTAAGAAAATTGACCTGAGGTTTGACTAAGCAATTGGGTTGTTATGTGTTTGTGATTTTAAAATAATATGTGGGTTGTAGGTTTCATAAAACCCAATATTTTTCAATTTGTAATTTTACACAACATTATGAATGCAATAAAAACCTTTTGTTAGTTACATGGTAATAATTTAATGAAAGCTACCTTCAAAATGTATCACAATTGTTAGTTAAAGTAAAAATTACATTTCAATTTCTTCATATGATTGAAAAATAAATGCACAAACTAATGCAGGATGGAAAAAATAGTGGGTTGTAAATTATTTGATTATGCTTGTTCAAAGCTCAATGATGGAGATCTTACGGAGGAGTTGTAGGTGGGGGATACATAATACTAACAAAATTGACCTTAGGATTTACTAACCAATTGGGTTGTTACATGTAGAGGGTTTTACAATATTATTTAGGTTGTAGGTTTCATAACAACCAGTGTTTTCCAACCTCCAATTTTGGAAAATATTATTAATGTAATTAAAATATTTTGTTATTTACATAACATGAGTGTAATGAAATACACCTTCAAAATTTACCATTAATGTAGTTTAAACTATTATAAGTTGTCCAAAAACTCCTTTGAATTTTGATCTATCAAAATGCTTTACATGACCATTATAAGTGAAGTGAGAATTTCCTAATTGAGCCTTGAGGTTCCTGATATCATCCTTGAACTTTTGAACTACAACAAATTCTTGTGAATGCTTTTTTTATAATATCTCCACGCACCCTTCTTCATAAGAAATAGGTCCTCCATTATTGTATTCATTTTCTCAACTTCATATCTTTTAGATTGCAATTCTCTCTCAATAGAATTAACCTCCTTTTCTTTTGATGATAAAATCTTCTTTTTATCTTTTACTTTCTTTTCTAAGTGGTTAATTTTATTCTTCTATTGTTTTTCTACATTTTCAACACTTCCAATTATTGCCTTTGCATCTACAAGTTGATCATCGACACATTTTTCCTCATCCCCATTACTCTTACTCATTAACATCCCCTACTATTTCATTTCATTATCTTCTAACTTATTTTTCATATCTTTACTTGAAGCTTTAGAGAAAGTGCTCCCTCACCAACCCTTAGGACAACACCATCCTTTTCTTTGATAGTGTTTTTAATTTCATGAATAATTTTTATGTAGCTTTGCAACCGTTTTTTTCTCTGATTTGAGAGTGTCTATGATTATATAATGCATTTTTTTCTTTTAATGAGCTCTTTAAAATATTTGTCTACCTTTTTAGATAAGACGTTCATGTCTCCACCCAATTGATTCTCTTTTTTTTCCTTAAGATCCAATTTTTTATTTTCCTTATCATCTATTTCCAGTTGTATTTGTTCCATATAATTCTTAAGCTCAAGAATCTTTGACTTCATTTGTTAAACTCCACTTATAGCATCATCTCTCACTTTCTTTTCTTGCACAAATTCATATACAATACAAAACCTCTTGACTTTATCTGCTTTTCATTGCAATTTTCCCCTTGCACATACTACACACAAACCTTCCTCAGCTTCTCAAGAGCAGAAAGAATCTTTTTGTCAATAAATTATCTATCTCATTCACTTTGGTCTACTTATTTTCATGTGTTTTAGAGAAGATTACTTTTTCATTTCATGTATTCTAGTACTTGATGCCTTTAGTTTTGCATTTCTATTGGACCATTGCACATAGTGCACATGCTCTTTCCTCAACTTATCAAGAGTAGGAATAATATCTTAAGTCAATACGTTATATATTACATATCCCTATCTCTCTCCTCCCCCATAAAGCTAAGAAGATGATTTTATCATCAAAATAAAAGGAGGTTAATTTTTAAGGTTCCTTTTATTACATTCATACTCTCTAATAAAGAAAAGGTTCTCATTACTATAATTGCATGTTGGAAAATATTGGGTGTTATGAAAACCACAATCCACATAATTTATTTTCTATTTTTAGTTCTTCTATCCCTCCCATCCTACCATTCCCTATCTCCCCCCTTCCCTCTCCCTCTCTCTCCCTAGAGTAACTCCTATCATCTTATAGACCTTCTCACTATTGTCATGAATTTAATTGTTGCATTCATAATCCCCCATACCTTCATCCATACAATTTTATTTTATACCATCCCTCATCCACATTTCCAATCTATTCCATAATCCTCACCTAATCATTGATTGAAGATATTCTTACTACTCTTCAAAATTTGATAAAGGAACATGTGCACTATTTGTAATGGGAAAATGGAAATGCAGAAGTGGATAAAATCAAGAGGTTTTGGAGTGATGGATAATAAAGGAAAGGGAGTGGTAGGTTAGGAGGGATGGAAGGACCAATATACAAAAATCAAATATTACACAGGGTTTTTTTGGTGGATGCAATCCTCTTTAAATACCTTTTCCTAGTCTTTGTTTGATGGATGTAATCCTCCTCTCCAAATATACAAAAATCACTTTGGTATAATTATTTTCATGTGTTTAGAGCAGATTCCTTTTTCATTTCATACATTCTACTACCTGTTCACTCCAGTTTTGCATTTCCATTTTCCCATTACACATAGTGCACATGCCCCTTCCTCAACTTCTCAAGAGTGGGAATAATATGTTAAGTCAATAAATTATCTATTATAATTCTTATAAACCATTTCTCACCACCCCCATCCATAATACCAACCCAAAAACATTATCCTTATCCCTCCTCCATCCTATAAATATGAAGTATATTTTCAATTTTCTTATTCAATTGACTTTAGTTGTGGACCAAACAAAGATACGAAACAAATACAATTAGAAATATATGATAAGGAAAAGGAAAAATAAAATATAACTCCATTGTGGATAGTCATGCATGGTAGGATGTGTCAATAAATGTCTTAGATGGTGGGAACCCAAGACATGTTTAGAAATAAATATGCAATATAGAACTATGAATAAGTACAATGAAGTAATGGTGTAAGTAGGGGATGTTATCATCCTAAATGTGTGGTTGTGCAACATATTATACATGAAATAGATTTACAAGAATTTATTTGATCTCCTCCATTTTCATTTTTAGCTACAAATGAAAGCATGTAGACTAATTCCTTTATGTATTTAACATTGTCCGCAATGTCTACCAAAAGTAAAAAATTCATGTATCCTAGTCGTAAATTATGGATGTTGCTAAACCAAAATCAACCCCAACATGAGTGATGAAAAGACACAAGCATTTATCATGGTGATATTTTTATGAATGTGATATGATTCTCTTTTTTTGCACTTAGATCTAAACTTGTTTTCCTTATTATTTATTTGCAATTATATTTGTTCATGGAATTCTTAAGTTCAAGAATCTTTGAAATCACTGTTTCACAAAAATCTTTTCATGATCAATGACTCACCGCTCTCTAATTTATGTATTGGGATGTCATATGCTTGACTCTTCATAAGCATTGTACCTCTTGTGCAACATGTCTTCTACCAATACTCTATTTTCTTTGGAAACATTCAAATATTTGTCTTATTCAAATACTCTATTTTATTTTGTGTCAAAGAAAGATATGAAGATCCCTACCACTCCATCCAAACTCATGGGATAAACTTATAAATTTATGGAATTCTTAAGTTCAAGAATCTTTGACTTTATTTATTCAACTCCACTTATAGCATCATCTCTCACTTTCTTTTCTTGCACAAATTCATATGGAATACAAAACCTCTTCACTTTATCTACTTTTGCATTGCCATTTGTGCATTGCACATACTACACATGCACCTTCCTCAACTTCTCAAGAGCGTAAATAATCTTTTCAATCAATAAATTATCTATCTCATTCACTTTGATTTGCTTCTTTTCATGTGTTTTAGAGAAGATTCCTTTTTCATTTAATGCATTCTAATACTTGATGTCTCTAGTTCTACATTTATATTGGCCCATTGCACATAGTGCACATGCTCCTTCCTCAACTTCTCAAGAGTAGGAATAATCTCTTAAGTCAATAGATTATATATTATCATTCTTCTAAAATATTTTTCACCATCACCCTTTATCATACCAGCCCAAAAAAATTATCCTTATAGATCCTCCATCCTATAATCCATTTTGGGTGCCTATTTCCCACAATCAACCATTACATCTCCCCCTCACACTAATTCCATTTTGGTTGCTATCTGTAGAGGGTTTTATAATAGTATGTGGGTTACAAGTTTCATAACACCCAGTGTTTCCCAACCTACAATTGTTGTAATGAAAACATTTTCTTATTTAGAGAATACGAATGTAATGAAAGGCACTTTCAAAGTTTATCATAGTGTGTTTTCCAACATTAGAAATAACTAACAGGGGATAGTGTGTTTTCCAATAGGGGACAATGTGTTTTCTAATATGGACAATGTGTTGTCCAATAGGGAGCAAGAAATGCTCACATTATTTGCAGTATTGGAAAAAAACATTGTCCCTTCTCAATTATTTCCTTATGAACTTGTAGTGTTGGAAAACACACTATCAGACAGTGTGTTTTCCAACACATGAAATAACTAATACGGGACAGTGTTTTTTCCAATAGAGAACAAAAAATGCTCATATTATTTGTAGTGTTGAAAACACACTATCCCCTGTGTAGGAAAAGTGGATAGGGGACATCATTAGAATGCAAGATGTCTAGAAATCACTAAGAGGGGACAGTTTGTTTTCCAACATTAGAAATAACTTAGAGGGGATAGTGTGTTTTCCAAGAGGGGAAAATGTTTTTTCCAACAAGCGATAGTGTGTTTTCCAACAGGGTACAGTGTGTTTTCTAGTAGGGGACTGTGTCTTTTCAAACAAGGAACAAAAAAATGCTCACATTATTTGTAGTGTTGGAAAACAAACTATCTCTTGTCAATTATTTCCTTATGAATTTACAGTGTTTGAAAAAAATATTGTCTCTTGTCAATTATTTCCATGGAACAAATACAATTGGAAATAGATGACAAGGAAAAGGAAATATCAGAACAACCATTTGGTATAGTAAAAATGGTATTTCACTTTCTTCATTTGATTGGAACAAAAAAATGCTCAAATTATTTGCAGTGTTGGAATAACACACTATCCCCTGTCAGTTATTTCCTTATGGAAATTTATTTATTTTTAAAACATATGAAGAAATTTAAACACAATGTTTACTCTAAGACTTGCTGTAAATTTTCAAGTTGAATTTCATTACATTCCTACTTTATAAATAACAAAAGGTTTTTCATTACATTCTTACTACTTCATAAAATTACAGGTTGGAAAAAATTGTGGGTTATGAAACTTGCGACCCACGTATTGTTGTAAAACCCTCTACAAGTAACAACCCATTTGGTTAGTCACTGCTCAGGTCAATTTGATTATTTTTATGTACGGTGTCAATTATCTCCCTTGATTTTTTTTGAATGTTTTAGGTTTATTTTTTTAGGGTGTTGGATAGTTGTGAAATATGATAAAGGGGGGAAATATGGCTTGAGTTCTATGTTGAATATCAAGTATAAATTCAAGTATCAAGGGAGGTCAAGAATAATTGGTTTATGAAACTTTAAACCAATATATTATCTATCTCATTCAATTTGGTGTACATATTTTGAAGTATTTTTAGAGTAGATTCATTTTTCATTTCATATATTTTAGTACTTGCACAAAATAATTGTATGTTGGAAAACAAAATGTCGGTTTCCATTATTTCATTTTACATGTTCAAAGTTAAACAATGGAGATTATGGGGGCTTATAGTTCAGGGATACATAAAAATAACCAAAATGATACAACATACATGGTGACTACTTTAATCCATACAAAGACCCTTATCTAGTTTAAAATCCAAATATTTTATACACCTTATCTGAAATTATATACTCTTTTAATTCATCCCATATTTATAAAACTATTTTTTTCACATGACACATAATTTAAGTCAAGGATCTTGTATATCCCCTTAATCCATCCTCTTAGGAATAGAGGTATAGGGGGGTAGAGGGATAGGGGGAGGGAGAGACATAGTGAGGTAAGTAAAGAGAGGTAAGGTTGAAGGAATAGAGGGATAGGTAGGTAGAGAGAGTGATGGGAGATATGGAAAGTGGAGAGGGAAGAGGAGATAAAAGTGGATAGAGGGGGGGAGTTGGGAAGGATGGAGAGGTAGGTAGAAATATAGGTGGGTGGGATGGATTGATGTTAAGATAGGTCAAGAGGGAGAGGATGAGTGTAGATAGAGAGAGGGAGGGAGGGAGAGATAGAGAGGGAGGGAGGAAAAGAGGGATGGAGGAAGGTGTATGTAGAGAGAGGTAAGGTAGATGAGGTAGGTATAAAGAGAGTTGGGGAGAGAGGGAAGGGTAGGTGGAGAGAGGTAAAGAGCACATGTAGATAGGTAGGATATGCGGACCATGCATGTTATCTCTAGACATCATCATACAAGTGAAACTTTTTTTTAATTCCATTAGTCAACATCATCACCACATTTAAAAGAGATAGGTATAGAGAGAGTTGGGGAGAGAGGGAGGGCTAAGTGGAGAGAGGTTGTGTGTAGAAAATTGTGAAGAGCATTGTCTTACTTATCAACTCAAAATATTATAATTTATACATTGGTTGTGTTTATGATTAAAGTTATGATTAAGAAATTTAAAGAAAAATAAGAAATCTAGAGAATGCACTCTTTATCAAATAAGTTTTGGATGAACAAGAAGAGGAAGATATAATTCTTTCAAAGATATTGAAAACTATTTCAAAAAATTATAAGGGACTTAAAATTTGGTGCAGTAAAAATGATATTTCCCTTTCTTCGTCTGATTGGAACAAAAAAATGCTCATGCTATTTGCAATGTTGGAAAACACACTATCCCTTGTAAATTATTTCCCTATGATTTTTGTTTGTTTTGTAGACACCAAAAATGTAATGAAGTCCACCTTCAAATTTTAGAACTCTTTGGTACAATAGAAAAGACATTTCACTTTCTTCATTTGATTGAAACAAAAAAATGCTCACATTAATTGTAGTATTGGAAAATACACCATCCCTTGTTAGTTATTTCCTTATGAATTTGCAATGTTGGAAAACAAACCATCTCTTGTCAGTTATGTAATGAAGTTCACCTTCAAATTTTAGAACAACATTGGAAATAACTAATAGGGGACAATGTGTTTTCCAATAGGGGACAATGTGTTTTCCAACAGGCGACAGTGTGTTTTCCTACAGGGAACAAAAAATGCTCACATTATTTACAGTGTTGGAAAACACATTGTCCCTTGTCAATTGTTTCCTTATGAGTCTATAGTGTTGGAAAACACACTCTCCCCTATGTAGGAAATAATTGACAAGGGAAAGTGTGTTTTCCAACACTGCAAATAATGTGAACATTTTTTTGTTTCTTGTTGGAAAACACACTGTCCCCTGTTAGTTTTTTCCAATGTTAGAAAACACATTGTCCCTTTTTGGAAGACACATTGTCCCTTTTGGAAAACACACTATCCCTTGTTAGTTATTTCCACTGTTGGAAAACACAATGTCCCTTATTAGTTTTTTCCAAAGTTGGAAAACAAACTGTCCCTTGCTGGAAAACATATTGTCTCCTATTGGAAACCACACTGTCCCTTGTTAGTTATTTACCCTTGTTGGAAAATACAATATCCCCTATTAATTATATCTATACATCTTACATTCTAATGATTTCCCTATCGAAAATCATTATCCATTCCCTCCTCGAAGCTACAAATCCAATTTGGGTGCCTATGTCCCATAATCCACCATCACATCTCCCCCTTCTACTAAGTCTATTTTGGGTCGACCTTCTATCCCTGCCACCCTACCACCCCTATCTCCCTCCTTCCCTCTCTCCCTCACACACACCCTTACCTCTCTTCCTACACCTTCCTCTTTCCATCTCTCTCCCTCCCTCCCTATGTATATCTCCACTCACACTCTCCCTCTCTACCTACGTTTCCCTTAATCCATCCCATCCCACCTCTCTTTCTAACTACATCTCCCTCCTTCCCAACTTCCCCCCTCTATCTTATTCTCTCTCCCCTTCCCTCTCTTATTTCCCAATCTTTATCTTCTTTTCTTTTCTACCATTGTTTGATCAATTTATAGACCTTATATTTATTCTTGTATATATTTCTAAAGAGACTTCTCCTTTGTACTAGATCTTTATCAATACCATCATTGTTTTAAAAAAAAAATAGTTGCTCTATCACTTTCTTCTTTAATAATTCGTAGCTTCTATACAAAATTTTGATATTTCAAACTCTCATCCACATGCCTTATAAACACATTTGAGGAAAATTATGAATGATTAATTATGATGATTGCATCAGTTACATGGTAAAAAAGAGCCTTCTTCAATTGTTTAACTAATCAATTATAGTGTAAATATGGATAACATTAATAATTTATAGTTTCATCAATTCATTATTCAATTTATTCGATTAATCATTTGTAATGCAAATATGGACAATATTGGTAAAAAAATGTATTACCTAAAAATCCATGTTGAACTTAAGAATTCCATGGAATAAATACATTCCTCTATACTTCACTCTATCGCTTCTCTCTCACCATCCCTCCTAACCTTCCTCTTCCCATAGGTGGAGAGAGGTATAGAGGGCTAGGGGGATAGGGGGAGGGAGAGACATGGAGAGGTAGGTAAAGAGAGGTAAGGTTGAACAAAAATGAACTCAAAGATTATTGAACAAAAATGATATTCAAATTAATTTAATTACTAGCCATATTAATAAAAACCATATAGGTTAGACAAAAATGATATTCAAAATTAAATAAAAATCTCACCCAATACCATTGAAATCCCTTGACGTGTCTATGATTTGCATGATTTTAAATGTATAAGAAATCAAATAAGAAACACATCAAGCTCTACCTACCTCCCTTCCTCTCTCTATCTCCACTCACCCTCTCCCTCTCTACCTACCTTCCCCTCAATACTTCCCACCCCACTTCTCTTTCTACCTATCTCTCCTCCCCAACTTCCCCTCTCTATCTACTTATCTCTCCCCTTCCCTCTCTCATTTCCCTCTCTCCCCTCACTCTCTCTACTTTCATATTCTAGTACCTACTATGAAGGATACCCTATGAAATTCCTACTAATTATATGAAGCAATTTCTTATATTAAGCAACATACACTTTGGTCTTCTTTTGCATAATGAGAAAATGTTGGTTGTTGACATTGAGAAATTTATTATATGAAGAAACATGTACAATGTGAAGTGTGTAATATGAAGGAAGGTTAGGAGGGATGGTGAGGGAGGAGATATAGAGAAAATTATAGAGGAATGGGGGAGGGAGAGGTCTAGTGAGGTAGCATGTGAAGGATAAAGGGAGAGAGAGGAAATAAGGTAGGAATGGAGAGGTACATAGAGAGAAGTAGAGAGGTGGGATGGTATGGATTAAGGGAAAGGTAGGTAGAGAGGGAGAGGGTGAGTGGAGATGGAGATAGATAGTTTATTGACCCAAAAACATTATCCGTATCGCTCCTCCATCCTATAAATCCATTTTGGGTGCCTATTTCCCACAATTAGGCATCGCATCCCCCCTCACACTAAGTCCATTTTGGGTCCTTCTATACCTACCACCCTACCACTTCATATCTCTGACCTTCCCTCTTTTTCTCCTTCCCTCTATCCCTATATCCCTCCCACCCTCCCACCCTACCACTTCCTATCTCCCTCCTTCCCCCTCTCTCTCCATCCCTCACACACACACAACCTCTCTCCATCTACCCCTCCCTCCCTCCCTCCCACCCTACCACTCCTTGTCTCCATCCTTCCATCTATACCTCACACCATACCACTCTCTATGTGTATCCCTGTCTCTCTCCTTCCCTCTTTCTCTCCCTCCTATCCCTAGCACCCTACCACTTCCTATCTCCTTCCTCCCCTCTCTCTCTCCCTCCCTCTATTATGATCTAGTGATAACTACTTTCAAATATTCATAAGCATTGTGATAACCTCTCCCTCCCCTCTCTCTCTCACCACCTCTCTCTACCTCTTCCACCCTACTTAGATCCCTCTCTCTAGCTCCTCTCTCTAGTTTGTTCACCTTACCTCTCTATAACTACCTCTCCCTATCTCCCTCCTTCCCTCTCTCTCCCTCCTTCCTAATTCCCTCTCTCACTGTATTTTTCTAAGCCTCAATTGCCTCCTAAATAGAATAAATATAAGTGTTATAAATTCATCATAAACAATGGTAGAAAAGATAAGTAGATAAATATCGAGAAAGTAGAGAGGGAAGGGGAGAGATAAGTAGATAGAATGGGGAAGTTGGGAAGGAGGGAGAAGTAGGTAGAAAGAGAGGTGGGATGGGATGGATTAAGGGAAAGGTAGGTAGAGAGGGAGAGGGTAAGTGGAGATAGAGATAGGGAGGGAGGGAGAGAGAGGGAAAGAGGGAGGTGTAGGAAGAGAGTTAAGGGTGTGTGTGAGGAAGAGAGGGAAGGAGGGAGATAAGGGGTGGTAGGGTGGGAGGGAGATAAGGACCCAAAATAGACTTAGTAGGAGGGGGAGATGTGATGGTGGATTACGGGAAATAGGCACCCAAATTAGATTTAGCTTCAAAGAGGGATAGGGATAATGTTTTTGGATAGGGATAGGGATAATGTTTTTGAGATAGTGTAATGGAGGGGGATGGTGACAAATGGTTTGGAAGAATGATAAAACATAATGTATTGACTTAAGAGATTATTCCTTCTCTTGAGAAGTTGAAATGGAAAAGGAATCCAAAGAAGTAGAACAAAGTGAATGAGATGGATAGTGTATTTCCTTTCTTTTCCTTATCATCCCTATTTCACTTCATTTCAGTCTTACTACATCTTGATGCTTTCTTGCATTCTAGAAGTTCTTAGTAATTAGAGTGTAAGTCATTAATTAGCCATTATTTGAGACATTCTCACTTTTTGGTCCCTACGAGATGCTAGTGCACTTTTGGGATGCCAACGCACTTCTGGGATGCCAGCACACTTCTAGGATTCCATCGTCATCATTCATTTTATGTGCTAAAGTCCTTTGGCTGAGAGCTTGTCACTTTGTCCAGAAAATCTTTATGACCTACTCTTTTGGATTCTGAAACTTTCATGTTATTCCATTGAGGTAGTATAGAGAAATTTGACCTGTGAGGCTTTCTGAATGAAGAGAACTCGTGAGTAACGAATTACCCTATATTACAAGTAAAAATTACATTTCACTTTCTTGATATGATTGGAACAAAAAAAAGCTCACATTGTTTGCAGTGTTGGAAAACAAATTATCCCTTGTGTAGGAAAACTGGATAGGGGACATCATTAGAATGTAAGATGTCTAGAAATAACTAATAGGGGGCAGTGTGTTTTCCAATAGGGGACAATAAGTTTTCCATCAAGGGATAGTGTGTTTTCCAATAGGGGATAGCATGTTTTCCAATAGGGGACAGTGTGTTTTCCAACAAGAAACAAAAAATGCTCACATTAATTGCAATGTTAGAAAACACACTGTCCCTTGTCAATTATTTCCTAATGAATTTGTAGTGCTGGAAAAAACACTGCCCCTTGTCAGTTATCTAATGAATTCCAACTTTAAATTTTAGAATTACTCTTTGGTTACAATAAAAATGACATTTCACTTTCTTGATATGATTGGAACAAAAAAATGCTCACATTGTTTGCAGTGTTGGAAAACACATTGTCCCCTATATAGGAAAAGTGGATAGGGGACATCATTAGAATGTAAGATGTGTAGAGATAACTAACATGGGACAAGGTGTTGTCCAAGGAACTATGTGTTTTCCATCAGGGGACAATGTGTTTTCCATCAAGGCATAGTGTGTTTTTCAATAGGGGACAATGTGTTTTCTAACATTGGAAATAACTAATAAGGGACAGTGTGTTTTTCAACAGGGGACAGTGTGTTTTCCAAGATTGGAAATAACTAACAAGGGACAATGTGTTTTCCAAAAGACAACAAAAAATGCTCACATTATTTGTAGTGTTGGAAAACACACTATCCCTTGTCAATTATTTCCTAATGAATTTGCAATGTTGGAAAACACATTGTCCCTTGTCAGTTATGTAATGAAGTCCACCTTCAAATTTTAGAACAACTCTTTGGTTATAGTGAAAATGGCATTTCACTTTCTTGATAAGATTGGAAAAAAAAATGCTCACATTGTTTGTAGTGTTGGAAAACACACTCTCCCCTGTGTAGGAAAAGTGGACAAAAAACATCATTAGAATGTAAGATGTCTAGAAATAACTAACAAGAGACAATGTGTTTTCCAACATTGGAAAGAACTAAAAAGGGACAATGTGTTGTCACTATATTCTAATGATGTACCCCTTGTTCATATAATGAGGACATTAATTTGGTAGATGAACCCAAAAAAAACTGTAGCACATCTTTAGTTAATAATACAAATGTTATTGCCTACCTATTACATAGACTTTGTGTTAAAGTATACACATATTATTAATACTTTAGGTGATTTATAACCATATAGGTATGTTTTGAGTACATATTTGTATATTTTGAGGATGATGCATAAAATTAAAAATTACCACTATCTTGTGAATCCAACATTTTAGAATTTCAATTTCTTCATAATATTTTGGATACTAGTGCATGACATTGAGACTATATTTTTTCACCCATGGTTTCATATTGTTTTAGATGCTGATTTAGAACATAAAGTGGATTGGGCAAAATGTATTTGATTTATTGTTTAAGAGGATAAAATTTTGTACACGAAAATTTTATCTATTGATAACATCAACTCTACATAGATTAGATGTAAAAATCTATGCTACATGGAAAGGTTGTCATCCCTAAATATTTTATACAGTTCAAGATTACATAAATGAGGAAGACAATCCTCTAATACAAAGATAAAAATCCTAAATGATAGTGATACGTTCTCTACAATGAGATATTTTGTGCATTTACAATAGTTTCAATAGCAACTAATCTTCCTAAGCCCTCAACGTTTTCAAAGTTATCATTTTCCTCTCAAATCTCAAAAAAGGATTTCTTTATATTGTGAATGCTTTCAAGTGTGAAGTCTGCTCCCTCTATCCAAATTGAATTCCAACTTGTTAAGAAATTCAAAATCCACAACAAATTTATATAGCTGAATAAAGGGCTTTGAAACAAAGATTCATAATTGTAACCATAAACTTTGAAAATTTAAAAATATAACATCTCCACTAGTCACATAAATCTCTTTATGAAATTTCTTCACTAGTCACGCTACTCACTTTCTATTTATAAGTTTTCTCTCTACATCAATAAAGGAAACACATTATCAAAAGGATTTATTAAACATTCATTCTCATTTTGACATTTGATATGGCCAGAATAGAAGATGCATATATTGCAGCCAAGAATTGGACAAAAGTTTCAATAATATTAAATTTCAAACATTACTTTGAATTCGTAAGATTAAGGACCTAGCTTATGAGATCAAACACACTGGAATGAATTTGAAATTAGTTGGACAACAATCCAATCATAGATCAAACAAGTTTTAAATAGTTAAAGGGTGAGAGTGACCATATTCATCAAGGAAAGATTAGCACTCTCACATAATTCAAGAATCGACCTGAGTTGGCTACAAAAAGGTTGGTGCTTAATGAATTCAAGTCATCCAGGAATATGAAAAAGATAATATACTTAATAGAAGCTTTGAATCAAAGCTAGAATTTTTTTATATTTAACTTGAAACTAATTAAAAATGTCTTCTATAAACTCTGTAAATCTCAAGCAATGGTGAGGTAGAAAAAGTCAAGAAACTAATATTATTTAAAACATAATAAAGCATGAAAAGAGATAACTGATTGACAACTATAGAGAATAGATGGAAATTCTCAATGCTCTTAGAGATATTTAAGTGTCTCCAAAATTGATGGGATTGTAAGATAGAAATTGCAACTGCATAAAGGGATTCTATGCACACAACTACACTCCACCAATTGTGTGTATTTTATAAGTTAATATGTGACTTTTCTAATCACGACTGTTTTGCATTATTAAGGATATGTAGCACCCAATCCTCATCTTTATAATGTTACTAAAATAAAACCAAAGTGAAAACTATTAGTAGCAGACAAATTTATCAGCATGACTGCCACCATAACATCAAAAGGACTGTTTGATTTGATATATATAATTTTTTTTGGGATAAATATAAACTATTCACTAGAGAAGTGGATGCATATTATCATCAGAATCCTAAGAAGAAAAGAACAAATGGGATGATTTGTAATGCCCCGCCAAGTAACCTTAAAGGAAGTTGCAATTAACATCATAAGTGAACCAATTTTTTTTTATAAAGTGCATTTAACATACACATTCACTTACTAATTAACAACAACCTCTAAGGCTACAAGGTTAGGATTACTTAAACTCACACATACATATTACATATAACCATATCATTATGAACCTTATGATATAAACATCATACATCATAAGAATACCACATAACATAAGAAGATAATCAACCAAGATACAATCTCATAAACATTATCTTAATCCAATAGATACATCACTCATTCCCAGAATGAGGCAATAGTACAAATGTATTACAATTAAAAAATTTCACCTCATAAACATAAGAGGGATAAAATAACTTATACAAGTTAAAATATTACAATGCAAGATAATACAACAAGAACTGCGAGCTGTCCATCTAGATGCCTCGCCACCAAGTACTGAAGATCGATGGGGACCCAACGGTTTTGGTGCATGTTCCACCCTACCAATGTGGTACCCGAAGGCCCACCCCCCATGCTAGGAGATAGTAACAAAGTAACATGGACAAGATTCTACTACCTCTAACCAAAGGCAGACTCAAACTGACTCATACTATTATAACCAACCAAATGAATTAACAAGTACAACTCATTCACCATACAAGTACGAATCAAGTACAACTCAAGTACAATACAAGTACAAATAAAATAAAATACACGTACAATACAAGTACAACTCCAACATCACTGACATAGGTCACATTGCTTCCAGACATAATAATAATCAAGTATGCTCACAGAACCATACACATAAAACAATTAACAACAGTTGTCATAGATAGAGTGTCATCACAAGGTTTGTCATGAGATCTCGTCTAGGCATTCTTCATAGGCTCCGACACAAGTAATCCTGGTGGCCTCAACCGAATCCTGGCACTCATACTCACTCATGCGGAATCAACTACCTCTCGCAAGAGCAAGATAGTTGATCTTGCCATTCCAGGCCTTCTCACTCATCCCAAGTCTAAACAAGCCCTTGCGTCTATGAATGAGGATTAAATTATCTTGATTAGTGAGAAGTTAGTCCTAATCTTCTAAGTACATTATGTTAATTATTACTTGTTTAAATCACTCCTGAAGGTTATCCAGTTTACCTCTTTGGGCTCTAGCGCCTAACAAAAGCCACTCTTCTATTCGACAACACACACCCAAACAATCCACCAAGGGAACCACAAGTGCATACCAACTAGGCATCATAATCCACTCCAACACAAGGAGGATACAAATAATAGAACTCACTCCATACATCTTGGAGGCAATAACACATAGTCCACTCCTTTCACATGAGGTACAAAATATCTCACTCCAAACATCTTGGAGGCAACAACACATAGTCCACTCCTTTCACAGGAGGCAACAAGATGAAACCACATAACAAGGTCACTCCATACAAGGAGACACGAATCCCATAATCCGCTCCTAAACCAAGGAGGTGTAAACATCCCTGTTCATAAAAACCGGGTAAAATTGAAAAGACGCCATGCACTACCCAAGGGAAAACAACTGGATGGCACAAAGATTCAACAACTCTTATCCTCTAAGTTCTTTTGGAAGACTTATAATTTAGGACTAACACTAAATCCAAAAACCAACAATGCAACTTGACAACATAGCAACAAAAGCATTCAAGTCATCAATCAAATCTAATATTTGGATTTCCTAAATCCATACTCATTCAATAGGTAGTGTTGACAAATTCAAAGACATGATAAGTAGACCATCTAAAATAATCATAACCCCTATTTCCCTTTTCATTGTTGAAAATCTAAAACACTTAAACTTACTTCCCTTTTTTGAATGCAGAGAATTAAGTCCTTTAAGATAAGCATGAGGAAGATACTACTTTTGGATATACTAAATCCATATCTCTTTCATAATCCAATCACAATGATTCAATTAATCTAAATAGAAATTAATAAATAACATAATTGATTGCTTCATCAATAAAAACAACTTCTTAATTTACTTTTAAATCGACACAAATCCATGCAAGTAAACTCTTTCCATTTCCTAACCAAATCTTACATCTCATTCAATTTTTTATTTAACACATTCAATCACTTTAATATAATAACATATTGTTTCTCTATCCATTTTCCATATACAATAATCAATCCAATTTTAAATCTCTATTCAATAATATATATTGCATTCTTTAAATCAAATATTTAACTCTTTCAATTAAACTTTAACAAGCCATTTTAAAATAACAATAATTTCTCATATGTTTATAATTTTAATTCCACTAATCTAATATACAAATTTTATTTAAAATAATATAAATAAATATAATACTTTAGTATTATAAATTATAATATAAAATATTATTAAATAATATTTTAATATTATAATAACAATACATAAAATATTAATATTTATAAATATCAATTTATTATTATTTTATTTTCAGAACAGCCATGGGAAAATAATTTAATAGCAGTCTCATGTTTCAAGCATAACTCAAAAACTACGATCTGGGTATTTAAGAGTTTTGGATATGGATAAGAAAATTTCAAAATGAAAAAACCCTTTAAAGTTCCTGAAAACCCAGTTTGTGAAAGTAAAGTTATAGGTGGCGCAACCAGACCATTTTACCATGAAAATATAACTATACTGCAGATTTTAAAATCCATTTTTTTTTTATACTAAACAGAAAGTTTCATTTTCTAAAAACATTCTAAATGCATTGTTCAATCTCTATGTTTAATTTCAATAACAACAAAATCAATTTCTCCAATTAATTTAAATTCAACTAAGGTTTTCACAATTTTCACTCAAGAATTTTCACAAGCAAAGGCTGTAACTTTGTTTAATTCTTTTCTTCTAATATCAAATTTGTTTTCTAAACCAGATTTAACAAACAAATCTTTAATCATTACTATTTTAAAGAAAACAATCAAGAACAATAAAACACAAAGAGGAAAACCTGGTACAAGAAGCTACAGGAAGAGATGAATTTCTGATGCAAGCCTCCTCCAAAGATTTCCTGAATTTTCTTCAATCCTCCAATGAATCCAATCCAAAACCAAACAAATGCAAACAATATTTTCTTCAATCAATTCTACAATCAAACTTTCTTCAAACCCTTGTGCAAATTTTCCAAAATTTCTTCCCTGCTGTAAAATTGTATTTTTCTAAAAAAAACTCTTTTTTTTTTTCTTGCCCTACAATTAAAACATACATTCTTATAAATCAAAAATACCTAATTCAACCCTAATTCACATTACATGCAAATTAGATATTTCAATTTCAATTTCAATATTTACAACCCTAATTCACATTATATGCAAATTATAAATTTCAATTTCAATTTCAATTTCAAGTTTCAATTTCAATTTTAATTTCAATTTCAATTTCACTTTTGGAACAACCACTTTCAATTTAAAATGCAATTTCAAATAATACATTAATTTCCAAAGTTGCAACTAATTTCCCAAATAAACATTTAATTACAATTTCTAATTTAATTCCCACACGTTGGAATTAATTTTCAAATTTAATTTTAATTCTTTTATTTCCTTTCATTCTCTTGCATCACGTTTAATTAATTAATTTAATTATTTAATAACTAAATTCAACCCCTTGGATCGAATTTAATTAATTAAATAAACTAAATATAATTAATTAATTTAAATATAAAATTTTATCCACATTGCATTATTTAAGTTAAATAACCATCAACATGATTTAAATGCAATTATTCTAAATATCTATTTCCAAATCAAGAATGCTTCAGAATTAAATAACATCAAAGTAAGACAGACAATGACTCGACACACACAACTGATGACACACTAAGGCTAGGGTATAGACTTGACACATGTTACCTAGCTACTATCTCCCGTTCAACTTAACTGTTGGATCGACACGCTCAAACCTGTGAAACCAAGTGGAGTCGATGTCATGTACCTACAATCCTGCAACCAAGTAAACATCATATGATATATCCAGCATATAATACACACCATGAAGAAGGAATTACGGATTCGCAGGGCACTCGTAAGCGAGTGATGCGAACTCGTCCTCTTCACCAATACACTCATCGAAACTGACACTTCCATCATAATTCCAATAATCTCATAATAACATCTCATGTTAACTTTACAATATCATTAATCCATAATGCAAGTGAAACAATAATCAGATAACTACATCCCACAATAATAGTTGTCACTCAATAGTAGCAATCAAAATATTATAACAAAATGTATCCAGTATCAAAGTAATTGCAATCAAACATAACATAAAGCAACTTGAACAAGAATCAAAACGGAGGGGTATTACATGATTACCTAATCAGGGTTGTGTTTGTATACTAATTTAATGGCAACTAAATAGTTTATTTATAGATATATATATTTTTTGGTTATAAAACTCCAATACCAGCTCTACATCAAGAGAGTGAAATGAGGGGTCATGACTGTTTAACCGGTAATACCAAATAAGATCAAATTTCACTAATGACCATTAAATAAGAAAATTAAAGATAAGAATATAAATTACCACAACACGTAAGATCTATAGAAACGTTAAAATATTTTAATTTATTGCACAACACAAAAAACTAGCCAACCAACAAATGACATTATATTGATGATTTTAATATAATGGAAGAATAATTTCATATGAAACTAAAGGTGGGAACATACTGGCCATTATGTGGGTGGTGATTTAAGCTACAAAAAAAAATTCCTGTAGATTTTTAATGCCTATTGAGAGTATCCACTTCGGCTGCGAAAGGGCTTTTGTTATGTGGTAGATGATTTCATCAAGTAAGATTTGCAGAGTTCCAATCATTTATTTTGAAAGAACCCACCCACCTTTATTTAATTACTTTTGCTTCCTTAATCCATTCTCCAAGTCCCCACCTAAGAAAATGCCGATGATATGCATATCAAAAAAATACAATCATCCATCTTTAAGAAGTCTACTTCACATAGGTTTATAGTTTGGCTAAAACATGAAAAATGTGAAGAATGCAATCATTAAATGTGGATTGCATTCTTCTTCTTGTTCATACAATCCCTTTATGCACTTGAAATTTCACTCATTTTCTATGACCTCATTTTCAGCCCTTTTCTCTTTCCATCACATACAATCTGCTCACCAAGGTTGGTCACATGTAGCCTATACTCAAGTGCATGAAGTAAAACAAAGATAATATTTAGATTGAAAATAGAAAAAAATGCATTGTCAAAGGTAAAGATGTATTATTTCCTTATCTAGAGAACTGTCAAAGGTAAAGATCTAGAATACAACTATTAGAACAACTATTAGAGTTGTTGAGAATATTTGAGTATGTTCTGATTACTGCATGGCAACTAAGTTCATCTCCAAAGCTTTTTTGTAAAATAAAATGTTCAGAGAGATGCGAACCATTTCCATCCTTTTAAATAGGGACTTCATTCTTGTGGAGAATGTAGTTGATGCTAAATCAAATAATCTAAAAAATGGCTTGCACTATAGTGAAACGCGTTGTAGACATGCATGTAAAATATGTAAGCATAGTCAAGGCATGCAAAATATTTGATAGAATGCCTCAATGATTCAAGGTCTCATGAAATTCCATGATTGCAAGGTATGTGCATAACATTGAAGGTGGGGTATTGGAAACTTTCTTGTGAATGCAATTGTAGGTGATCAACAAAATGGATAAAGGACGTGAGGATACGATTGGGGGATCTCGAGTAGAGAAGCATGTAGAGAAATGAATAAATTACATGCTATAAATGAGATCTAGTGGATGAAACTCTTCCCAGGATTAAAAAAAACTAATTAGTGCCATAAGTGATAAGAGACATGATCTAGGTGGTCGAAGTGACACAAGAAATTCTCAAATTAGAAAACAAAAAGGCTATTCAATCATGCATGAATATTTTATGAACATATCTTAAAGGGAGTATAAAGAATTGAGGCATATATATATATATGGATGGATTTGCATGATTTGAAGACCCATAAATTTATTCTAGTCGAACACAAAATAAAACATTTCATACATATAAATCCCATACGTACCTTACCGATGCATATTAGCATTGTGATGATCTTGAATGCATCATTCCTCAGTAGCTCCCTTTCTTAAATCATCAAGCTCTGGAACACATGCACTCTAGTATATGCTAAATGGTGTTCACCATATCATACCAACTTCCCCAAGTAGGCTCTATGCTGGATATTGCCCTTTGTTAAAGACTCAAAACCACTACCTCCTCCACCACTAGATTTCTTCTTACCAGATCCATGTTTAAAGCAACTTGAACGACTGGCGAAATTGTGAGCGTCGCACCCTCCAGCTGAACAATACCAGTTTGCAAGCCTAACATTAGAACCCCCTCCATAACACCCACCACCTAAAACAATGACCATTTGAGAAAATGTGCATCGACGACTGTTGCTCACTCATAATACATGCTCCTGCAAATGAAAATGGCAAATAATTTTTTGAAATATTTAAATTTGCATTTTAAAAAGCTTTCCTAAAAAAACTCCCACTCATTTTCGAAACTACCGACAAGAATTGGAAATGTCCGTTGGTTTAATTTTCTGTCCACTTTGACCGTCCATCAATCAAATCTTTTTGTAAGCTTCCGTTTTGTCTTTCCGTCAAGTGTGCTTTGTCCATGGGATGGGATGGGATGTTAGAATGCTACATACATAGGTGAATTTTTTCTAGGAGTTAGCATTCTCCTTCCCACACCCTAGAACACAGTGATCCTAAGTTCCTCTCCAAGCAGAAAGGGGATGTTAGATATGTGGGGAAGAATAAGACATGAAATACATATAATGTGACATATTTAATATAACATAGAAGGTGGACTAAGAATAAGGATAACAACAATCAAGGCTTAAATAAAATGTTAAAATCAAACAACATAAAAAATATAATAAATATTGTATTAAAATATTTGATTATTGATGAAGTAAATTTGAAGAAAATATGGCACATCAATTATCTTCAAAACTTATGAGTTTTTCTCTTTAGCCTTTTTCTTGGTAAGTTTTCTATCCTTTTTCATTTTTCATAATGGTCATATGTGAATGAAAAAATTATTCTTTATCATTGATACTCATAATAATAGAATTTTCATGTCAAGAGATGTGATTTTTGATGGAGGAGGAGTTTATGGTCATAAAAAGGTCATATTGAGAAGTCAAAATATGTTTCAAATGGTGGTATTATTGACTATATTCATTATGATCTACCCATTTATACTTCAATGTTAATGCTAGAAATACACCAAGTAACTCCTTTTCTAGTTCCTAAGTTTCAAGTGCAAGTAAAAATTAAAGTACAATTCTAACAAGGAAGGTAAGAAGCTTATGTGACATTTATCAACGATGTACAAGTCATGCACATGAAGAAAATCCAAGATTGTTAGACATGCAGGACAACTGAGAGGGTGGGGGGTAAATAAGTTGTACAAATGTAAAACGCTCAAACCTTCATTAATATTAAAACCCTTATTAATATATAAATCCTTATCAATATAAAACAAATGAAACAACAACAAATCAACTACCATACACAATAGAACACTAGATTTTATATGGAAAACCTTAATCAAATAAAAACCATGATGAGTATCAAATCTAGATATGAAATTTGATTACAATAGGATCACTATTATAAGGGCTCACTGCCTAGAGGACTCACTATCTATAATAAAAGAAAGAAGGGCACACTACCAAGGGCTAACTGACAAGGACTCACTATCTAAAATAAAAGAGAATAGAAGAAGACTGTTACATGGAGATCCACTAACTCAGTGCTTATGTAGGAGCATCCTGTGTGTATGACAAAATTCATTACCCAAAAAAATAAAAAATGTGTGATTTTCCTTACAGTTGATTTAATTTCAAATTTTTGGTTCTAGTGTGTAGGAGAGAATTGGAGAACTTAATTTCATACTCTTTAAATAGAATTCAAGTGGAGCCATAGGAGCAATTTGAATTAATTATTTAATTAATTCTTATGCTCACATTGAAATTTAAAAAAAGTGAATTTCTAGGAAACATTTGTATTTTAATCTATTGTCTTTTTCGGTGAAAATTGTAATTTTTTATTTAAAAAGAAGAAGAAGATAATAGAGGAATTGGAGAAAGGAAGATATAAATAAGGAAAACAAGAGGAAATGGAGAGTTGGATAGAAAGGGAAGAGCTAAGAAATTGGACGTCAAGAAAGAAAAAAAAAAGTAAAAAACAAAATCTAAGGTTGTTGTCATTGAAGGTTGAAGAGAGAAGCTAGGAAAAAGTTGTTAGAAACCCTGGATCAGACATGCAAACCTAAACACCTTCCATAGAAGAGAAAACATAAAAAAGCAGAGCTTTGCATGCGAATGTGCAAAATGATATATTCAGGAAATTCAATGTTACAATGAGATGATTTGCTTTATATAAGCAAAGTATGCAACCCTAATGTTGACCTAAAATTAGCTCAACCTAAGTAAAGTTATGCAAGTGTAATTAAATATTAATTACACTAACACCCCCCCATAAGTGCAACTTAGGGAGACTAAATCAGCATGCACCTAAAACTAAGATGAATGCAAGAAACCATGAATGGGTCCCGGCAACAAGGCCTGATCAGGTACCCATGTACAAATGCAATAATGAGGTAGAGAAGGAAAAACCCAGTGGGACAACCCCCCCTACAATGAGATGACTGCTGCAAAGAAGCACTGGAAGAACACTGTGGAGTAACACTGGAACCGCAATCTGGCAAGCAAGGAAAGATACTTCTGTCTACAAGAAACCATATCGGAATCATAATGATGCAACAGCAAACCCGATGCCATGGAACACTCGAAAACTCCAAACGGGAACAACACTGGAATCTATGAAGCAACAGTAGATGATATGATGATGACAGAATTTGGAAGCCGTGAATCTCGATACCAATGCCAAACTAAGACTGAAACTCTTCTATGGGAAAAAGTACCATACAGACTCAGGAACAATAACCACAAATTTAGTGGCCCTCAAATTGAGATGGATCCAATGCGGATCACTAACCATAGGCTCTCAATCTAAAGTGTGAACCAAAATGAATCTGGTATGTGTCAAGCTAAGACAAAAATGGTGGCCAAAAGAAACTAAGAAACCAGATTACAACCCATGTGAGTTTCCATCAAAACATGATGAAGATTATTATGCAAGAAACCCCCCTGATGGAACTTTATATCAGTTCATTTATTACAATCCCCAATGACTGCAAAAGGAGAGAATTCTTAAACATGCATAAAAAAAAATAGAAAAAGACCTCAGATCTGTGTAGAGGACTGAACCAGCTTTCCAACACCGCAAGAATGGCAAAAAAAGGATCACCGAGTCAAAAGATATGCCCTACGGAGTGAAAACAGAACATCTGAGTTCAAGGACCTGCAAAATAAATCTGGAGAAAAATCTAGAAAAACTAAAAGATTGAATAGATCAGTGCCAGAATCAGCTTTCCAATGGTATCTTGTTTGCAAAAAACAAACACCGTACGCAAAATTTATGCCCGATTTCGTGAAAGTGCTCCAGAATGGCCAATAAGCCCTGTAGGTAGCACAGGGGGCTAAAAAATTTCGGCCCCTGGTCTTGCATATGACCAGGGACTGTTGGACAGGGGGCTGGGGCGGAGCCACTGGTCGCCCATATGACCTGCAGGTGGGTTGGAAGGCTGGCCGGGGGCAGGGCGCATAGGGCTTGGTCCCCTAGAGGACCGGCGGCCTGGCTGCAGGAGCCCGCGGAGGCTGAGCTCAAGAAGTGGCGGGATTTAGCGGCACCACCCGGTGGTGGCGGACCGGCGGCCGCCTGGTGGCACATTTTTTTAAAACTGGAGGTGCAGAAACCAATGAAATCTTCGTCCTTTTTCCTCGATTTTTGAGCAAAAATCTGCATCCAAATGCGTGTTGGGGAGGCCGTACGGCTTCCCTAGCAAAAAAAATTTGCCTTCCGGATCAACTTCACCAAAATTGACAAAACAAAAGAAGATCTTAGGGTTTTTGACGGCTGCGAATGCAATGGTGACCTCCGTTTTGGCTCAAAATGCTCCAAAAAAATGGCAACCTCCAGAGCTTCCAAAAAATCACCAAAACTGAAACCCTCACAGATCTGGCAAATGATGGCCAAAATCTGCAAAATAAAAGCCAAACCTGACTTTTTCCAATGCTCTGAATCCAATGGAAAGGCCCGATCTAATCCAAAACACCGCATATATGAACTCAAGGCATAAAATCCTCGAGGAACCCCGAACGAAATCTGCAATGGTTTTCTCCAGATTTTGAGAAGGGGCTGCATGTCAAGGCTCTGATACCATGTTAGAAACCCTAGATCAGACATGCAAACCTAAACACCTTCCACAGAAGAGAAAACATAAAAAAGCAGAGCTTTGCATGCGAATGTGCAAAATGATATATTCAGGAAATTCAATGTTACAATGAGATGATTTGCTTTATATAAGCAAAGTATGCAACCCTAATGTTGACCTAAAATTAGCTCAACCTAAGTAAAGTTACGCAAAATTACACTAACAAAAGTGTCCAAAATTTTTAAATGATGGTTATCAATCCAGATTGCTAGGGGAGGCATGTAAGTTCTCTAGGGAGCGGAATTTTGTTTAAAAAATTTATTGAATTTTATTGCAGATTTGTATGTCAAATTTGTTGCTAGGAATGAGAAGTTGAAATTAGGAGAGGGAATATACAACATTAATTCTATGAGTTGGATTTTGGAGCTGATTGTATAAAGATTAAAAAATAATTTAATTAAATAAAATGATGGGAGAATTTGATTTTTTTTTATGTTGAATTGGATAGTGTATGGATTATTTTGAAGGATAAATTTCCTGCATATAGCTTTTGATTTCTTCATTGTTAAAAGTGTAAAGTGAACTGAACTCATTCAACCTAAAAATAATTGATTGCTTGATAAGGCTCACATTAATTTGTCTACATCATTTGGTATCAAAGCAGGTAGCTCACTGGGAGAAGTTTTGAAATTGTTGTGATTTTTGCAACTACAGAGAAGTGAAGTGTTTGTTTGTACTTTAGTGGAGATAAAGGTTGGTAGAAGGTGCATGAACTTTCTCCACTAAGAGAAAGTGGGTAGAGGAAGTATTGTGAGGAGTATCTTCTAGAATCCTAGCTAGGTAGAGGATAGGGTGAATATGAATTTGGCTGCAGGGAGTGTATTTAATTGTTGAGAGCATTGGCTTTTGAAATTGTGTGTGTAGGTTGTAAAAGTTGCAAATTGAGAGTGTGCACAATATGTATTCAAGGAAGATGATATGATGGATTGTGATTAGACAGGGGATAATCCCATTTTGGGAAGAATATTGGTAGGAAATAGAGAATTGAAAAAGATCGAGGCAAGAATGGATGCCTTAGAAGCTAGAAAAAATTGGGAAGTTGAAGTAGATGAGAAAAAATATGATGAAAAATTATGTGAAGGTGGATCAAGATAAAGAACAAAAAGGATGATGTTGAATGGCGTATAGAGATGATAGATTTATATCCTGAAGAAAGAGGTAAATATTTGAGTGAATATGAAGAAGAGTCAAGTGAAACAAGAGGAGCATAAATGAAGGTATTTGAAGGTTCCTTATTTGATGAAGAACTTGGTGAAGAAGATCTATTATTTGAAAGAAGAGATGAGAAAAATAGATATTTTATTTGAAGAATAGATTCTCGTGCAAGAGGATAAGGAAGAAGGAAAGAGGGAGATTGCAGCAGTAGTGAGTCCTTTGGAGGACATGAAGATAATGATGAAAATAGGTGGTGAAGATGAGATAGTTGTAGCTAAGCATGCAAGAAGAAAAATTGCAATAGCAGGTGAAGAAAATGAGGTAAATTTTGTTTTTTTTAAATCATTTAACTATGAAGAAATATGGTGATTTGCATCAATTTAATTTGAAGAGAATAAAGAAAGAAAACTTAAAAGAGTTGAAATTTATTGTGCGATAATATATTGATGAATGTATTGAAATGAAAAAAGAGAGTTTGGAGTGGTAAGTTCCAATGTGGAGATGAAGAAAATATTTAATTTCCATAATATTAATATGGATGTGGTAATTAAGGAATTGGAAGAAGAATTTTTGTTGAGGTGGATCGATAATTGTGAGTTATCTCCCACAAAGGAAGAGTATGAAGTAGGAAATTGGTAGAGGTGGACGAATTGTGGTGGGTTGAATCCCACAAGAGGAAGAATGAGAGGAAGAGATAATTGGAAAAAGAAGTCAATTCATGGTGAACCAAGATCACAAACTTCTTACCCAAGATCACAATTTGTGAGCCAATTTGGCTCCAATTTGTGAACCAAGATCACAAAATTTTTACCCAGTGTTTCTGATCTAGGAGCATCCCAAGTGTATGGCAATCCTCATCACCTTAAAAATATATATTATTTTCTTGGCAATTGATTTAATTTCAATTTTTTGGTTTAGTGTGCAACTAGGAATTGGAGAATTTAATTTCATACTCTTCCAATAGAATTCAAGGGGATTCATAAGAGAAAATCAAATTCATTATTTAATTAATTCTTATGCTTACATCGAAATTTCAAAAAATAGTTCTTGCTAGGCAACATTTGTATTTTAGTCTATTGTCTTTTTTGGTGAAAAGTGTAAATTTTTATTAAAAAAACAAAAAAGAAAACAAAGGCGTTGGAGAAATGAAGAGACAAGGAAGTTAAAAAGGAGGAAATGGAGAGTTGGCTAGAAAGGGAAGAGCTAGGAAATTGGACGATAGGAAAGAAAAAAAGGAAGAAAAAAGGGTATGTGCAGGATCATCATGGAAAAAACAAGCCCTTAAGTGGCAATAAAATTCAAAAAATCAGAGTTAGGCAACTTGACGTAAAAATTTGAATAAGTTATCTATATTATTTCAAAAATATGTAAGAATAGAATATGTAGAAAATTGAATTTAGTTTATAAACTACTAGGGTTTATTTTTTTTTAACTTTTTGGTGAAATATTGAAATTTCAATGCAGTAGTACTTAAATTTTAGGGAAAAAATAAGAAGTAGGTGTCTGTCTGACCACCATAACCACAATAAAATGATAATATTTTTTTATAATATTTTAGATATAAGTAGGGGACTCATGTCCCGATGTGATGCATACTGTTTTTTTACTTTTTTCTATTTAAATAATTAATTATGAATTTTTTATTACAACTTTAAAAAAATATTAAAACTCATATGTTTGACCACCTTAACTTGGTCAAAAATTCATGAAATTCAATTTTTTTTTTTCATCCTATAGTATGTGAAGCATATAATGTGACACATGTTTTGGATTAAAAAAATGGGATACCATTTTTAAGCTATAGAATTTTTTTAATAAGTGTATCAATAGTCTTGATTGATACGCTTATTGAAAAAAATATATAGCTTACAAATGGTATCCCATTTTTAAGCTATAGATTTTCATTAATATTAAAACCCATTGATACGCTTATTGAAAAACCCACTTTAGTGCTCCAAGAGGATGACCTTGCATCAAACTCACACTAAATTAGACATTCAAGACTCTTATGTATGAAACAATACCAAATATTAACAACTATACAACATCAAATATAGTGCTTCAGCAATGATTTGAGCTATCTTTCCTAGGTTAGATCAAGCCTTAACAAAGCACACTCACTTTGGGGCCACTAGCACTTAGGTCATCTATAGGGTGAGGATCCAAATAAAGTTACTTACTGATAAATCTCTTCCCATCGTACAATGAGAAATTAATGCCCTTGATTAGGCTTCCCATTACACTAACCATACCAAAGCTATCCCTTTGATAACTTCAATAAGGTGCCATAAACATGCTTGTTGTAAAAATTCTTTTGAAAAATAGTTAAAATGGCTTTTGGTTTTCTTTAAGGGATTTTCTTAGTTCATGTAAGGCTTTTCTCTTTGGGAACATCATGCCTAATGTCTCCAAGAGAGGAAAAGTAAAGATTAAAATTCCACATCTTAAGGAATGCAGTGTGTCACATCACCACTAAGAGGGAAGTCATCTAGCCAATAAATATCACACTCTTAGAGGACATCAAACCCATTGACATCATCAAGAAATAACAACACATCAAATGAATTAAAAAAATCACACCATCAAAAAATTTATCAAAAGAAAGGGTAAGTGTATGCCCCCCACTTTAAGACATTTTCTACACCATCTCTAGGAGAAAGTGCCTTAAAGTAGAAAATAAGGACATGAGAGCCTTCCTCGGAAAACCCTATCCCAAGTCATATATTTTCAAAAAGATACATCATAGATACGACAAGGGGTTGCCCCCTAGAAACACATAAGGGATCTATGGATTCAGGGTTAGTATGTCTTTGCTATAATGTTGTTATACAAAATAGAAATGTTATCATTCCCAAAATACTCACAAAACTTGAAGAAAGAAATATAAAGAGTGAACATGGAAGAGACCTAAATCCTTGTGGGTCAACATGGAAGAGACATAAATGTATCAATGCTTTATGCCATCTCCTCAAGGGAAACACAAATCAAGATAAAATAAAATGTTTACGACATATAAAAGAATGGAGGTACAAATAGAGGAATTCACATACAAAGATATAACCATCAAATGAAATATCACAAGAGATCACATTAAACACATGCAATAAAAAAGAAATATGAAAATACAAAAAGTAAAAAGACTAGTAAGGAATAAGTGAGTCAACCTTCTAGCAAGTCATTTGCATCCTAGTCTTGATCAGTATATGCAGAAGTTGGAAAACTAGCAAAATGGACAACATCAAGTGCCAAATAGGACAAGGCTATCTAAATCCTTTCCCCCACTAAATACAATAAAAGGATGATTCAAGATGGGTGATGATATGCTACTCCTTGTGAAAAGGAAATATGATTGCATAAAGCTAAGTTTATACCCTCTTGAATGATAGTGAATATTCTATGATACTAAAACTACCACATGACAAAGAGTAGTAGCCAAGGTTATTGCTTATTTAATGAGATGTCCCTACATGTAGTAACTATCAGCTCGGGATGCACCAAAGTTAAATTTGTCTTGGGAGAGTGTTTTGTAAGAGTGATTAGTAAGAGTGTTGATGTTGAGTGAAAGCTTATTTGAGGATTTTAATTCTTTTGAAGGGCAATAACCAAGACCGTGAGTTTTTTCTTGTGTGTTAGGATCTATAGGTACATGAATACCTTGTTCTATAGAACCACATCCTTTTCCGCTATACCAAAGTTTCATAATTTTATAACATATTCCATAAAGTTGTTTCATTTCTTTCAGATTCATTGGTTTCTAATAATAAACTTAATAAAAATTTGTTGTTTAATTTGCTTCTTCTTCTAAAGTGGTTGAGGTGGATTCTCTCAAATCTTGCATTGACTTAATTGCTTTTTATTTTTCATTTTGAAACTCTATTGTTGTGATCTTTTATTCTCCCATGAATGTAGGTGTAAAATCTAAGGAACTCCGCTCATCTTCTAATAACTTCATGACTACCTCAATATGATTTTTGTTGTCTTTTTCTTGTGCGAGTTCCACTAGTATAACTGGTTTCAATATTTTCAAAGGATTTTTCTTTTCTTTCTTGATATGCAAACACCTTTCTCATTCAAGATCAACCTTGATTATGTAAAAAAAATTTATAAAAATAATTCATGACATGATGGAGGGTTGATGACATGGCTTGCATTTCATGGATCCATGGTCTCCCTAAGAGGGGATTGTAGATATATCATGAGACATAACATGGACTGAAGGTTGTAATTCTACTATTCCAACTATGATAGGTAAGGTGATCATACTAAGTGGTTTTTTTGCTATGTTATCAAGCCCATAGATGGATAAAGAATCAAGGACAATGTCACTATTACCCATTTTAATTTTAGGAAAAAGGTTCACACTACACACATTAAGAGTTGAACCATTACCAACTAGGGTTCTTTTTATCCCAGTTTGATTAACACAAGCTATTATCATGATTGCATCATTTCATTTTTGAACTTCCAAGGAGGGAAAATCATCTTCACGAAAGGTAATGTCTAATTTTATCAAAGGTGTAGCTTGAATTTTGCCTACCACATAATTTGGTTTCACATTAGGAGGGGTAGAAACTTGTTGTAAAGAACTTTGAATCATGTTATGATAATGAGGGGAGGCTTGAATGAGGTCCCATAATGATATCTTATTAGGAGTATTCTTAAGTTGTTCAACAAGATCATACTCCTTTCCACTTTGTATAGAAAATGAGGAGCACTAGGAAAGATAGGGTTAGGCAATAGGAGAGATTTTTAAGTTGTTTTTCTTGGTTTCATATTGTTCCTAGTGTTATATGTATGAGCATTGGTATTGTAACTTAGTTTCTTTGAAACATTATCATTATCAAGTTACCTTTTAGGTGGTTCTAAGATAAGCATAGGTTTATTGTGAACTTGCAGTTGTTCTAAAGGTGGATACATGGTAAGAAGTGGCTTAGGATTCCACTTCAAGGGATATCTAACATGCACATAACCTCAAAAGACTTGTCCTTATTTTTATGATCACTTAAGTAGTGAAGGGGAGTCTAATTTCACTTCATCATCTTCATCTAAGGAAGCCACATCACTATTATTGTCATTTTCTTTCATCAAGATATCTTCCCTAATAGGAGAGTTTTTAGGAGAGCAACAAACTAGATGTTGATGACATTCAAAAGTTGTTTCATTTAAAATGAATTCATCACAAGTAAGAGAGTTATCAATGGTTGGATTTTCTTGTTGATTAATGATGGCATTCTCTTGTTCAATAATGTTGTCAAAAATAGGGAAAGAAAAGTAAATAAGATTGTCATAGGTCTTAAATACTCGATCATCTAATGCCAACATATTTTCTTCATGAATAATGTGATTGCCATGATTGCTCACAATTGTGTTATTTTTCACTAAAACATTCTCACAAGTAGGAGAGGTCTTGGGATATTCTTGTAGACTAGGTAGAGTGATGTTAAAAAATGTGTCTATGATATCATCTTCTTGTGTCATAATATCTTCTAGAGTAGGAGAGTTTATAGAAGAGGATATTTTGACATTGTTATGATTCTCAATGGGTATATCTTCTAACACCAGAATACCTTCATCGCAAGTAGGAGAGTTATTAGGAGAAGAGAAACTATGATTATCATGATTTTCTTTGCTTACATCTTCTTCTATCACATCATACCCACAAGTAGGAGATATATTAGGGGGTGTGGAATTAAGGAATGTGTCAACACTTTCACTCTCTTGCACTAAGAGACTCTCATAACTAGGAAATATATTGGAATGATGACTATCATGCTTGTTAATCAGCTTCTTCTTGGCATACATAGAAAGGAAAGATACTAACTTATGCAATGCTTCAAAAATACAAAAAATGTCCTAAAAATATAATGATTTTGAAATGATGTAAAATGAATACACCTAATGGATGTTTAGACCTATATGCATAAAATACGAATTTTTGAAACTTTTCAGATTGATACTATAGGTTACCAGTAGGCCTAGAAACTACAGAAAACCACTAGAAAGCTCAAAAAGGTTGGTTTTTGTAGCCCTCCAAGGACTCATTGGCCCAATGTTGAATGGGTCTTGGTAGAAGCAACAAAAATGCAAATCAGATACTTAAAAATTATGCATAAAATTACCTAAAATATTTGCACATGAACTCATTCACCCCTGAGAAAATGGGTTCCAAATCAAGGTTTTGGAAAAGTGAAAGTACAATTTTTGAGTTGTTTTATGTTTTCTCTATGCCCGGTTTCAAATTGTAACTTTACTAGAAAAAATTTCCATAATTTTTTGTCTAAATGCAAGTGAATTGAAGGACAAATGATGACCTATATGATACTTTTTGAATTTTTTTTTCAAATCCAAGATGGTATAGTGCAATGTAATGAAAATGACAAGAAAAAGTACTAATTTTTTTGTATTTTTCAAAATTGAAGAATGCAAAAATGCAATCCTAAAACCCTTTAAATGAAATAATGAAATAACATGAAGGGTTGATGAAGTAATAACAATATGCAACACCTCACCAAACCTTTAATGGAAACCTTGGAAAGTAAATTCGCAAATTAACATGTAGACTTCATGGATGAGATCCTTTATCTTGGTCTTGGTCTTTATAGAAGATATTTCCTTCAAGACTTGATTAGATCTTCAATGCTACATCATCATGTTAGCTCCTTCAACATGCATGTCTTTGATGTGATAATGAATCTTGATTACTACAATTAACTTCAATAATCTACCCTTGAATGCCTTTATGATTCTCTTCAAATGCTCTTGTAAACTCTAGGATATTAGAATGAAATTCCTAGGAGAAACTACATGAACATACCTCTTATTTATAAATAACTTAAGATTAACTCCCAAAATTCAAAATTCACAATCCGAAATATAGATCTAGGATTTGAATTTACTAAAATCTTTCGCAAACACACCCCAAAAGGGGTGTCCTAAGTTAAGGAGGATCCATTCGCCACCTTGGGTGAATGTGTCCCAGTACACTCAACTAGGACCTGTTTCTAGGGAAATGAAATATCATGCATAAAGGGGGTCCTAATACATAGTGGGGACCCATTCACCCATGGGTGAATGGGTCCCAAGTCACTATCTTGAGACTCAAACCTTGTAAAACTAAGTGGTGAAATATCATTAATGAATGTTGAGCTTTATCCCCTAGAAATTGCATGTAATTAGGCTTGGACATGAAATTAAGGGGCTAATTAAGGCACTATAAGGTCCATTTTAATCAAGAGGACCCAAAACTTAATGTGAATGTGTAAAACAAATTACAACACTAAATTAAAGAATAGTGAGAAAAAGGGATACTTTTTTTGTCACTACACCCTTATTAATATTTAAACCTTAATGACTTTTATTATACTTAAAATGGTGGATGAAAGTAACATATTGATCAACATATGATGATTTATCCAATGATTCTTGATAAATATAAAGATGGGTAGGGCTTATACCCACTACAAAATAGTCATGAAGGTCATGTTAGAAACTTCACATTTTGTGTAAATTCACTACCCTGATAAGCTATGCACCTAGTATGTGTAAGTCCAGCTATGTAGAATACCTAGGTTCCACGATTGAGTTCACCTTATAAACCCATGTTAGATTTGACTGGCATTCAAAATTTTATTCAAATCCCAACCTTGTCATATATACCTTTGGTAATCCACATATACTTTATTTAATTGTCAAAATGTGTATAGGTTTACCTTAAATTATTAACCCTCGGTCCATAATCGAATGCCTTCTAACATTGCCCTGTTAGTGTTTTAGTCCTCATAGTCATTGTCCGTGTAGGTTCATACATGTATCATATTTCATATTTGAAGTAACATGGAGTAGCGTTGGCATGACTTTACCATGTGAGAGAGACCCGCTTTGGGGTCCCTTTGATGGTTTGACGAAGAGCGTTATTGGTAGTTTATAACATGATAGAGAGAGTGAACAGCGTCCAAGAGACCCATCTCATTGTCTCCTCGAAAATGTGATGGAGAAGAAAGAGAAATACATTGTTGAAGAAAGAGAAGGGTTTCGATGAGACCATAATACATGTCCTATCGATATGTCGATGAGTTCCTCGTGTCCCCACAGGAGGAAAACAACGAGTGAGCAGGTTAGCGGGGAGTAATGTAAACTGTGAATGGTTATCCCACGTCAGCACAACAACAGAAAAGGAGCCTGATGAATGTAGTGTAGGATGGTGGTAGTTAATGAATTTTTCGTGAATGGTACCCTGTGTCCCCACAAGGGTTAATTCTTTTATGTGCAAGGCAGTGGTAACCTTTAAGTAGGCACATTAACATATTGGGGAATGTAATCATGATATTTTTATTTGATAAATTGATTTGCATAAAATATTTTTCCATAATTTGATAATGTAAAAGGAATATTTCATTGGTCATGAGTGGGAGATTGAAATTTAATATTTTACAAGAAGTGGGTTTTTTATTGGTCGAATTCATGATCAATATATATTGCAGAATGTCATACCAATGGTTAGGAATTTTAAAATCACTTTGTAGAATGTGAATGGTCTAAAGCTTGTGCTTCTTTTCCTATATGAAGGAAACACAGATCGTGGGTTAGGTTCTAGAATTTTTTTTTGGGATAATGACATTGTGAAGGCTTGTAATTGAGAACTTTAATAAAGAAGCTTTTTTCTCTAGTGTTAAATTTTTGGTTGTCAAATACTTGTCAGATAACATTGATGAAGGTTTATCTTCCTGTCTCCAATTTGGTTTTTTCTGTTGTTTAAATCAATATATCAAGGATACGCTTGGTTTATCAGAACACATTTGTTGTTTTTGTGTGATTGCTTTAATTAGTTCCTTCAAATAAGGATTGAATTTTGTTAAGTAAATCATAGTAACTTTGGAAAATAATTTGGATAAATAAGAAGAGCCTGATAGCTACAATTTTGCACATTTATGTAGGACATAAACAAAACAGTGTCAAGTAATTTGACTTGTAACTAGAAAGGAAGAACACACACAATTGAATTTTGACTCTATTACCTAGACAAGGCATTGATCAATTAATTTCTAGAACAACTCCTTGTACCATATTGTAAATCAAAATTTGTTTTTCTATAGTAGGAGTAGGAGTAGTTTAGAGGTAGTCTATTTCACACCCTCCTACTAGTATGAAATAGATTAAAGAGTGGATAATTGAAATAAGAAGAATAGGATCAAAAAAACCCTCTAAACTTGTATGAAGAGATAATTTTCTAGATCATCACCAAGAAATTTTTAAAGAGTGTATATTCATTGGTGATCAAGGTAATACCCACCTAGGAGTTGCAAAGCCTAAAGTGTAGGAAATTCCAACCATCTTGGTTGATTTCGTTCATTAGCTGGATCATTGTTAAACTTGAACATAAAGCTTGGCATACTTTTAGAGTTTAGAAATATTCAAATTTGGGAACCATATTGGAGACTCTACTATGGATATTCTTGTAGTAATAAAAGAGCCTAAATCTCATCCTAGATCTCTAGAAGACTAAGAGACTATTTCAATATTTTCCTCTTTTTTGAGAAGGAGGTGGTGACTCTGGTCAAAAATCACTTCGAAGTTGTGTATGAGTGATCAATTGAACATCAAATCAAAAATATTGGACTTTAGACATCAAAGCATTAAAATTTCACCCAAGATGAATGGATGGAGATACTTGCATGAAGGAAGTCAAAAGAAAGACAACAAAAAATGGGCAAAAAACATGGTGCACAGTCTTTTGAATTCAAAGACCAATTCTCAAAAAGGCGGGGCCACATCAAATCCACCTCATACTACAAAATTGTATAGTAATACATTAAATGAACAAGGGAATGTATCAGAACAAAAATTCAATGTAAACGATAGTGCTTTGCATGGATCAAAATTCCAAAACAATGAAAAATAAAAATTTGTTATGGCCTTTCAGCTTGATCCTCAAAAACTGAATGAATTATATGCCTGTGTAGATGAAGAGAAAGGTAAAGCATAGGGAGAATATGATTGTAGGATGGCACAACAATATATAGAAACATCTCATCAGGGCCCTTCTATGAATAATTATAAAGAACCAACTTGTCAAGAGTTGAAACAAGATTTAGACTAGACGGTTGAGGAGCTTGAAAAGCTTGAATTAATAAAGAAAAACATGAAATGGTTCAAAAAATAGTATAATTGCACATTCAATTTTCCTTTAGTATACTCAACCCAAAACCCCTTGCAACCAAAATACAAGTGGTTCCAAGAGTTCAAACACGTCTCATAGTAAAATAGGAAATCTGGGATGTTCCATCAATGCCAACCAAACCAGATAAAATGTCCTTCCACCACATAATCCAAATCCACCGACTACTCATATAGCCTCCCAACCTACAACACATCAAAATCTCTAGCAAAATGTGCAAGGAAATGTGCATCCCCATCAAAATATTTAGTAGAATGTTTTAGCACCGCAAATATTAAATCAAGTGAGTACTCTAATGGTTTCTCAAGGAAATTCTTATTGCATTCCTTATTTCCAAGGAGGAGTAAGAGTTCATAATCAAGGATATAGTCAATATCTAGGGAAATATCAGCATTATCATCATGTTCGAAATCAAAATCAACAAGGAAACATGTATAATCTTTGAGGGGCTAGTCATAATGTACAACAAGGATTTTATCTTCAACCTCAACAAAACAGACTTCAACACCAACAGTATCAGCCACATGAAGGGAAAAATGCATTTGCAAGAGGGCCAATGAATGTGGATCAGTATAGTTAGCTCAACTTTTTTGGCATCTAGGGATATCCAAATGATATTGATAATAAGGTACGAAAGGAAATTCCTAAATTTTCTGGTAATAATGTTAATTCAATAGAAGATCATATAAGAGCATTTGAAACTATCATGGATAATTTTGATGTGAAACATGATTTTTATATGAAATTGTTCATGCAGTCATTAGTTGATGATGTAAGAGACTGGTATAGAAAATTTCTTGATGACTCAATTGGATCTCGGTATGAATTCAAAAGAATATTTAAAGAATAATATAGTGGTTACTCTGATCCAAAATTTACTTTACATGAGTTAAGAAATATCCAAAAAAAAATATAATGAACTAGTGGTAGATTACAATACTAGGTTTATGAAGTTGTTTAACAAAATTCCACATCATTTGAAACCAATAGATCCCATGTACTTGGTTGTCTATTTGAATTCTTTTGACGCAAAAATAGGATATGAACTCAATACAAGAAATCCTCTAGTTTTGACTAAAGCGTTCAAAGCTATTTTGAATATAGAAAATAATAGAAAGGTTACAGGTAAAATTGGTAGAAGATATGAAGTCAAACTACGACAAAACCCTAATGCTCATCAAAATAGACAACCAAAAGAGGAAAAACTAGGAAAGGTTTGGAATGCTGTAAATTATTTATCATTTAAGGTGGCTAGAAATGAAAATGGAGTATCTTATGATAAGTCCAATTTTCATAGGAATGAAAGACCAAGGTTACATGATATGCCCTATAGAGCTAATTGGGAGGATGAAAATCTTGTGGTTGAAGATCAAAAGAAAAATGTTCATAGAGACACACCTGACCAATTGAAGAGACATGGGTGAATATGGTAGAGGATACTCCATGGTGTATGCCTTGAAATTTTCCTCATTCCCTTGATTATTGTGTGGTTGCACAATCAACTCAAGAAGATCAGATGCCATATGATTAGGATAGGGATGATAATATTGTAAATATGTTGGCATTCAATCCCTATGAGGAAGAAAGAAGACCTAATGATGAGGAAATAAAGATGCTTACAATTGTTGTTGTAGCACAAGCTATAATCAACTATAATCTCAAAGGTAGGACTATTAATACTAATCAAGGTATAGCTAGGAATTCATTAAGGAATAAACAACTAGCTAATAAGAAGATGGCCTCGTAATCTTGAGATGATGATGAAAATAGAAATACACAAAGGCTAGCTAAAAGTCATGTTCCTCAAGATAAAGAAAAGGGTGATAAAAATGAAATAAGAAGTGATCTTAAGTAGCAAGTAATGGGAGAGAAGAAATTTTCTAAAGTAGAAGTGAGCAAAAGTAAACCTCTGATAGGTATGCCCTCTTTTGATATAACTCAAGCTTTTTCTCAAATCAAGTTATTAGTTCCATTGACGGAATTGACGAGTATAGAAATAGTTCTATGAAGTTGATTGAAAATATGCTAAATAAGATTGATAAGGGTAAGAATGAATTTCAAAAGAATAAGAGGAAAGTAAATGAAGTTGAAGGAAAGGACATGAAGACTCCTAATATTTACTTGGGAAATAATCTGACAAAGAGTCCATCTCAAGTGGATCCTTTCTATACCATTTTTTTGATTAATAATAAGATGGTAAAGAACTATATGATAGATTAAGGAGCAACAATAAATATTATTCTTATGGGAATAATGAAGGAGCTTGGTTTATGGGTTGACTCTACATATGGAAAGTGTTATGCCATGGATAATAGATCAATCCCTATCATTGTTTCATTGTTATAATGAAGGATGTGGAAATAAAGTTGGTGGATTGTCCTGAAGCTACATATTAGAATGATATTATTGTGGTTGATGTTCCTCCATATTATGGCAAGCTATTGTCAGGATAATGGACTATTACAGTTGGTGGAAGAATTTAGTTGGGTCTATCATATCCAACCATACCCGTGAATGGTAGAGAGGTAAAATTGTACAAAGAAAAAAGATCTGAGCATATGGTAGAAAAAATGATCCCAATCTAATGAACTACTTTTGTGATGTGGAATTGGGAAGTTTTAGGGTAGAATGATCACAACCTTAATTACAAAATAGTGATTCCATTGGCAATATAGTGTACTTGGATAAAAAAATTGTTTGGAAAATGCATTTTGATGGAGCCTATAGTAAGGAAGGAAATGGATCTGGTGTATTTTTCATTGCAACTAGTGGTAAAAATTTCAAGTATTCCCCTTTTTCTCATTTGAATATACTAATAATATAGAAAAATATGAAGCATTACTATTGGGCTTGAATTTTGTTCTCAAAAATGGAATCAAGTTGGTAGCTATATATGGAGATTTCAAGTTGGTTGTATCACAGGTAAGATCTAAATATGTCACAAAGAATAAAAGTCTCAAGAAATATAAGCAAGTAGTGTGGGATACAATTAAATGCTTTGATGCATTCTTGATAGAGTGGGTAGATAGGTCTTGTTAGAGTAATTGGACATTTACTTTATTAATTAAACAATATTTGTTTAATTATGTAAAGTTTCCTTTTAACTCTTTTTCACTTAAGCTAACGTTAGGTGCATAATAATTAATTACTTTATTAATTATTATTGTGCAAGCCTAGGGTTTTCCTTTTTAGGGTTTTCATCTATATGTAGTTGAAAACTATCTTTTGTATTATTATTCATTTTACATTTTCAGGTGAATACATTGCTCCACATTCTTGAGCATTTCTTTTGTTGCTTCTCTTTGTTTCTCCTTGTAATAGGTTATTTGCTTGCAAAGATCTTTTGGACTTCTATGGTGTTGTATCTTCTAAACTCCAACATGGTATCAGAGCTTTAGATTTGTAGCTGCTTGTTCTTGTTTTGAGATTTTGCATTGGAAGCAAATCTAGGGTTCTAAGTTTTTTTTTGGGTGGATTCAGCATACTCCATTTCTTGGGTTCACTTTGGGCTCAAATGGACAGTGCCATTGGATTTGTAGCACCCAAAAACCCCTAAATCGACTATCAAATCATCAATTTTGGTTACAGTCAATTTGGAAGGCAAATTTTTTTTTGCCCTAGGGCCGTACAGAGCAAAAAACGCACAAAAATTGGAAATTTTTTTATAAAAACAAAAATCAATTTTCATTGGTTATTTTGCGCAGCTAGTATTAAACAACCACGCTGCCAGATCTCTGCCCGGCAGCCACTGCCCAGCCACCGCCACTAGTGGCTACCACCGGCTGCGTCCAAGCGGCCCCTGCCGGCCCGCCACTCAGTCTGCTCCACCCGAGCGTCGCCTACGCGCCACCGGCCATTCTGCCCGCCACCAGCCTCACCATCCGCATGCTGCCACCTCCTACGCGCCTACCACTAGTCCACCATGTGCCCTAGGGCCACCAAATTTTAAGCCCTTGAGGGCTATTTTTTTTCTCTCCAATCCCCTATTATGTCATTTTTGGTCAAATGGGCATAACTTGGGCATCCTAGCTCCGTTTTTTGAATAGGAAGATGCGTTGGAAAGCTGAGAATGGCATCAATCTGATGGTATAAAAATATTTTCAATTTTTTTACCAGTCTAGATATTTTTTACCAGTCAAAGTGCGGTCTTCTTTCTTCAGTTCCGGGGTCATAGAAGATGCAAACGGACTCCGTTTTTCAAACTTGAATAGGCGTTGGAAAGCTCTCAACATGCTCTATTTAGTGATGTGATCTATTTTATTAGAATTT